>CALNXK010000308.1:267500-330000 GCA_942486035.1 Porites lobata
GTTGAATAAAATAATCGCTTCGTAAAAAATACTTCACCACGTGTTTTCCAAAATAACTTATACTTTAAGTTCTCCCTTGACGATAAAAGGCTTTGAGAAGAGTTTCAGATAATGGCAGTCTCTTTGGAAAGTGCATACAAATTACTTTTGAGAAAGTGCTGCTTCAAAGCGTAAAAGCATAGGCCCTGAACTTAATTTATTTTGAACTTACCGCCAAAAAAACCGCGCCTGTCATAAATTACAGCCCATGAAGGCGCGAAGAGCGGTAAAGCACTGTGCGCGTTCAAAACGACAAGAATAAGGAGCCATTACAAGTCAATATCTTCTGTAAAGAAGTATTTAATTCCTACCTTTTAACATAGACTAAACGTGAAAATAGCAGCCTATGTTAAGACTTTATTGGTAGTATGAGTTTTCCTAAGGAATTCTTTGGTCCGTTTAGAACAATTACCCTACCGAAAGCATAACATCGTAGGGAAAAGCATTCATCGGGTCGCAGTAACTTTGTTTCTTTGCCATTTTTATTTTGCAAAGGAACAAATGTATTTTTTGGCGCCAATTTTTCTTCCTTAGACGCTGACCAGGTGATAAGGTCACGTGATTTTCACAAGCCATAATTCCCATGACATGTAGATTCAACCTGCCAAGTTTCATGCCATTTGGTAAAAATCTCTTTGAACAGCAGCAATTTAAACTAAGAATTCCATTTTTGAAAGTGTGACCCATGCCTCAATTTACCTGAGGTGGGTCGTTAGATGCGAGCAAGCTCTGAATGAGGGAAAACAGTATTTGAAAACTGACTACAAGGTATATATTTTACAACCATTTATAAACACTGAAAGGGTAATCACATAAAAGAAATAAATACGCAAAGGCGATCAGTTGAACCCTTAAAAATTAATTTAGCTATGCCTCCCTTTTATGCTTAGTTACCCCTTTTATACTATTAAATAAAATTAATCGTATAACCGCAGTAAAAGATGTGTCATAAAATCGTGTCTAGTTCTTTGGGCAATCATAGGTTGATGATTTCTTTTTTAAGATGTGGAATTCAAAATTTACCCAGAAATTTCAAAAACACAATGAAGAAATTCTTCTTAGTAGATATAGCTTATTGTTTTTGTTCTACTTTCTCGCAGGTTCATATCACCAGAGCCTCCAGTATCCCCGGCCACTGTAGTACGTACGCCCTAACTGATACAAAAGAAGAGTGTCTTCAAGAAATGTGTGACCACGCCCTCGACAAGAGTTGTCCCTTTCGTGATCGGCTGAAAGACACTTTAAAAGAAATTGAGTTGAATTTGAGCGAAGCGAACCTGGATGAAGAAGACCAGGATGACGTCATGTACTCGTTTCAGCAAGCTTATACAGCAATAGAAGCTTGGAAGGGTCATCAACTGAGATCTATTCAACAGGATAAGGCCTGCACAAACATCATAGATACCCTGGCAGAAAGTTCAGTGTTAATCACTCAAGACTGGGCGATGAAATTCTTGCCCCGAAAGTGCCGGGAAACCCAAGCCGACTGGTTTGCTAAGAGAGGAATCTCTTGGCATATCAGTACCGTCGTACGTCGAAAGGGAAACCTGCAACACCGAGCATTTGTCCACATTGCGAAGAATTGTAATCAAGACAGTGACGCGGTGGTAAGCGTTTTACGCCACACCTTGCAGCAGCTCAAAATGGACCATCCTGAAACAACAACTGCCTTTCTCCGCCAGGACAATGCTGGGTGTTATCACAGTGTAACCATGTTAGCTGCCTGTGGACTTATGGAGAAAGCAACGAGTAGTAATACTGGTTTCTTCATCACACAGCCAATCAGAATCGAGTATTTCAAACACATGACTGAATTAATTCACTCTCGACCAATCAGCGTCCAGGATTTCATGGGGGTTAGTACTACATGTAAAACCATCACGAAAAGTCTCCCAACACTCCCCCGTCATGTAAGACACACGAGAAGTCATGTTTCAACCAATTATATTCTGACGTCATACCTAGCGTTACAATCGGGACGTGTGTGACCTCCTATTGACGTCACGCCCATTTCGTTTTAAAAAGTTTAAAAAGTCATCAAAAAATGGCCGGGAAAGCGTTGGTTCGGTGGCCATCGCCGGTATTGGCAAGAAGTTCTCGCTTTCGGCCGATGAGTCCAGCCAGCCAGGTCGGACTCGAGGCTTACAGGCACGAATCCTGTCGGGAACGGTTTTTTTTCTTTACAAATCTAATAAAGTATCTACATTTTGTGCGTCGCACTCTGTAAACACTCGGTATCCAAAAGGATAACTGATTTGGCTAATGGTTACATCATCACTTAACGTGTAGTCTACCAAATTGTCTCTGTAACTTAGATCTTGGTTCGTAGGTAGGTCCTTTTTCAGATCATGATACAATTAAAATATTTTGTTGTAATCTTCGCTTGGACAAATTGTTCATTTCCAATAAGGCATCAGGATAATCGTAGATATTGCGTAATAATGGCAGTTGTGCTGATCAACGTGGGTTTCATAATCTGCTTCTCCGTCATTTCCTCACACCATACTTTTTGAAATGCAATCCGTTGTAGCTGTAGTTTGTTGGAAAACGGACCACCATAAGAGAATTATTTCTCAGCCATAGTTGTCTTTGGACAAACACGACGCGGGTTGATTATGCAAAAATCTTCAACTTAAGACCAGGTATTGTGTAAAAAAAATGCAATTAAGAATTAGCCGTTTAGCTTTTGTCTATTTTAAAAAATAACCGATCAAGACATTGACTTCCCACTTCGAAAAAAGTCAAGGAATGTTGTTTCACAATCATCTAGAACATGTATTTCTTTGCGAAATTGTAATTCTCTGTGTATCGACAAACCTATGAAATACCTGTCGCAAAAACTACAAGACGATTCAGAAAAAGAGGGCTCTTTTAACCCTGATTGGATAGTGAACAATCTATTATGTGTTCAACATACAAACGCGCTCTCCGTTCAATTATGATTTCATTCTTAAAAGTTCAGTTTGCTCGGAAAAAAGTCTTCACTCTCATCAATATTCTTTGAAACATTGTCCAGCGTCAAACGATAGCCAGTTTTACTGGACATGTATTCTAACTGACTTATGCGGCTTTGGTTGACAAACTCATCCAACAAGAAAAGCTGAATCACTGCGACGGTTGTGCTATTCAACACCCAAGTCAAAACCAACATTCTTGCCTCATGATGGATAATGATTACGCATGGAAGTATTACCACGATGAAGTGGTGGAACAAATTGACCTGAATTCTATGTTGAACGCTACCGAAAGTATATGCAGTGCTCTCGGCTTCAAACTAGATAAATCATGGGAAGCGTACTGCCAAATATTGTCGTGGACCAGTATTTACCTCGCTTCTCTGGAACTTGATGTTGTCGAGCAGGGTGATGATCTTCAAAGTCGTATTTTATACCCTCTATACTACCGACCAAATGGGCTCAAATGGAAGGATTTCAGTGATCAACAAGAAACAATAGAATGTCCTGATAGAGTCGTGAGAAAAGAAGAACACCAATAGACCTTGACATGATAATTAATGACATTCAAAATAAGCTTTGTTTCTAAAAGTAATAAAATTTCTTCATGATGACTAAAAGTTTGAGTCGGTGTGTGTTTGTCTCTGTCTTTGTCAAGATGGGGCTTTCTCTGTCTTTGCTTGGGGTCGACTTTTCTCTGTATCGCATTGTATATAAAGAGTTTTCCTTTATGTGTAAAAAAATGTCATTTGTTCATAGTTTGTAAATAAATATGGTTTAATATACTAAACACGGTTTGTTGTCTGTCTAGCCGCGCGTGCGAGTGTGCGCCACGCGCGATTCAATCACCCGCGTAAAGGAAAAATACAGTGATATAGAAGGCCCTTGTGGCCCCTGTGGCCCCTGTGGCCCCTGTGGCCCCTGTGGCCCGTTCTCAATAGTCATAAACTTCGTGTCAACCAATGGACCTTGACATGATAATTAATGACATTCCTAATAGGCTTTGTTTCTAAAAGTAATAAAATTTCTTCATGACTAAATTGTGAGTCAGTGTGTGTTTGTCTCTGTCTTAGTCAAGATGGGGCTTTCTCTGTCTTTGCTTCGGATCGACTTTTCTCTGTATCGCGCACAAGCCAAAACATTGAAAGTGTCTTCAAGTGAAATGAAAATGCTTCAACAAAAATTTAAAGATCTGCCGGGTTCGAGTCTAGAAAGGTTGAAAAAACTCCACTCTGAGGCCTTTTCAAAAGTAAACTGGGGACGACTGGTGGTATTTTTGAACTTCGCGAATCAGCTAGAATTAACCGAGGAGGAATGGGAACTACTACTTCACCTTCTTGTTCCCACTCTCACCCAGATTCGACAGTAGCTATATAAAGGAGCACCAGCGAGAGAGAAGTCAATACATCTTTCACCGTTCAGGTAAACACTAGTGATGGGTTGCTGTCCGCCATCATCCACTTTTGGCTTTGAACACATTTTCAGTCGCATACTTGTGTGTTAGCTTGCTGCGGTGGTAAAGTGGTTGTACAAAACTTGGAATTTTGTGATGGAGAAAAAACTAGCCAGCATCTACCTCGACCCAAGTCAACCCGCAAGTTTCGGTGGTTTAGATGCTTTTTACAGAGAAGTCAAAGAGAAAGGAAAGAACAAGATATCGCGTAAGCAAGTCCGAGATTGCTTGAATCAGCAAGATGTTTATACTCTTCACAATTCGCGCGAAGACGCTACAAGAGAAGTCGAGTCATCGTTTTTGGAATAGATGAGCAGTTTCAAGCGGATTTGGTCGACCTCCAAAATCTCAGTCGCTACAACAAGGGCTATAAATACTTACTGACTTGTATAGATATCTTCAGCAAGTACGCGTTTGTGTTACCGTTGAAGACAAAACAAGGTCAGGAACTGGTCAAAGCCTTTCAAAAGATCCTTTCTACTGGTCGCAAACCCACCAAACTGCAAACAGATTAAGGAGCAGAGCTCAAGAAGCTCGTGTTCCAGAAATTTCTGCGTGACAACAACATTGCCTTTTTCACTGTTAACTCTGGGCTCAAAGCCTCAGTGGTTGAGCGTTTTAACCGAACATTTAAGAATAAGATGTACAAATATTTCACGGCCAAAAACACTCTCTCCTATATCAATGTATTATCCCAGTTAGTGTCTTCTTACAATAACACTTACCACCGAAGTATTAAAATGAAACCGAGTCAGGTGACTAAAGCGAATGAAGCTAAAGTGTGGGATACTTTGTATGGGGATGATGTTCAAAAGCCTGTGCGATATAAAATTCAAGTGGGAGATCGCGTCAGGATTAGCAAAGTGAAGAGAATGTTTGAAAAATCTTACCTAATTTTACGGAAGAAATTTTCACTGTTTACAAGCGAATGGCTCGTCAAGTACCCGTTTATAAACTAAAAGATGATGCAGGTGAAATCTTAGATGGAACATTTTATGAACCCGAATTACAGAAAATTATTAAGAACGATGATGTGTACCGCGTCGAGAAGATTTTGCGGAAGAGAAAGCGTAAAGGCGTAGTAGAGTATCTGGTGAGATGGAAAGGATACAAAGATCCAAAATTTGATTCTTGGGTTCAAGAAAGAGATATTTTGAAATTGTAATTTATGCATTTTTTGTGTAGTGAATAAAAGAAAATGAAATAATAAAATGAATGGTTTGTGGTTTCTAATAAATTAAGAATACCCAGGTTAAAAAGTTCATTTCAACACAGGGTACGATGGAGGTAAAACAGTTTTATCTGCATCTCCCTAGCAATAGCAGCCTCGATAAGTTTCCCAGCAACACATTAACTGAGTACCAAGTTGGTTTACCTCAGACCGTTAGCTTGACGGGGGATTGGGAAGTAGCATTAACGGAAATTCACTATCCTCACAGCTGGAATAATGTCCAAGAAAATTTTGGTAATCGATTCTACCTTCGGAACCAAGAATTGTCCGGAGTATGGGAAGCACTAATTGTACTACCAGGTCATTATTCTTCCATTGGAGATATCTTATCAAAGATGAAAGAGCTGATCGAGAATGTAAAGCGTTTCAATGACGACGTGACATTTTCCTACGATGCGTTCACTAGAAAGGTGACTGTTCACCTACAAAATAACGTAGAACTTTTCTTTGGTAACATTGGATACCTGCCGGGATTTTCACCAGAAGAAATTATTTCTAATACCTCTACCGCTGAAAGACAAGTGGATTTGGAATACGGCTTTCACGACCTTTTCATTTACTGTGATCTTATTCAGTCACAATATGTTGGAGATGCATTGGTACCTTTGCTTCGAATTGTTCCTGTAGAAGGAAAGGTTGGGGAGCGAGTCAGTAAATCATTTTTGCGCCCCCAATATTTACCTGTCAGCAGAAAGCAATTTGAAACTGTCGAAGTCAATATAAAGACAGACACAAGGGGAGTCTGTACCATTTGAGTTTGGGAGAGTGTTGTTAACACTTCATTTTCGTCAAAGTGCACCTCAGTACTTTTAAAGATGAAAAAATTCCACACTCCAAATCACAAGTTGTACGAACAGTACTATGTTAATCAAGCCAAACAAAAAGGTGGGAATTTACCAGCGTTTCACGGTGCTCGATTTCAGAATGGTTATGGACTAGGGTCCATATTCAGAGGTCTGTTTCGCTGGGCGATGCCTCACCTTCAACAGGGTGCTAAGGTGATTGGAAAAAAGGCTTTATAAACAGGTGTCAATGTCGTCCAAGATGTTCTTGATGGAGATAACATTAAAACAGCAGTCCACAAGCGCACGAAACAAGCCCTCCGTCTACCTTCTCAGAATTCATTGCAGACACAATCAGGAGTTGGCAATTAAGCTATAAAAAGAAAAGGGCAAGGAACCAAAATCAGTTCGCCTCAAGGCAAGAAAGCAAAAACATCTCCGCAGCAAAAGAAGCCCAAAGAGAAATTTTCTTTCGGGAAGTAACTATGGCCTTTGTGCATCACGAGTCTCAGGAATGTACGAAATCAGAGTTGGATTTTTTTTAACGATTCCTGCAACACAAACCTCTATATCCAAAGGGCAATGGATCGAGTACCACCCCATCAGTAACATCACGGACAGTGGTCCGATCGAATTTTATGTTTCGGGAACCGGAGATGAGTATTTGGACTTGGCACGTACTCAGTTATTTGTTAAAGCCAAGATCACAAAAGCAAATGGAACCGCCATAGACGCCGATACACAAGTAGGTCCCGTGAACCTGTTTTTACATTCCCTGTTTTCCCAAGTGGACGTTTCCTTGCACGAGCGATTGATCTCTCCATCCACCAATACCTACCCTTATCGCGCCATGATCGAAACCTTGCTAAACTACGGAGAAGAAGCAAAAACAAGTCAACTTTCTATGGCCATGTTTTACAAAGATACCCCTGGAAAAATGGATGTTGCCAACCCTGTGGCTGCAGACGATGCTGCAAACAAGGGGTTAAAGGTTCGCTATGATTTCACTAAAGAAAGTCATATTGTGGATATGATGGGGCCCATTCATAGCGACATTTTCTTTCAAGACCGGTTGATGCTAAATGGAGTGAATTTAAGAATCAAACTGAACCGAGCCAAGAACTCGTTTTGTCTGATGTCATCAGCAGCCGCTCCAACTTTCAAGGTGGTAATCACAGAAGCCATCTTGTTCGTTCGCCGGGTGAAATTGGCCTCCTCTATTATACTTGGCCATGCGGCTGCACTAAAACACTCCAGCGCCAAGTACCCGGTTCGCCGAATCGATTGTAAAGTGCTGTCTATTCTAAGAGGATTTCGATTGTAAAGTGCTGTCTATTCCAAGAGGATTTAGCAGTTCTAACCCCGACAACATCTTTTTGGGTCACATTCCTAAACGAATCGTGCTGGTCTTAGTGGATACTCAGGCATATAATGGAACTTACAGTACCAACCCGTTCAACTTCAAACACCACAATCTAACTCAAGTGGGTGTCTATGCGGACGGAGAGCAAATTCCTCGGAAACCCCTGTTCTTGAATTTTGACGAAGCTAGAGGTCAAAATGTAATAGCGGGCTATCAAAGCCTGTTCTCAGGCACTGGAAAGCTATCCCAAGATGCGGGTAATCAAATCAGTAGAAGCGATTATGGCTCTGGTTACACAGCATTCTGCTTTGACTTGTCCCCAGACAACTGCTCAGGTGACCATTTTGAGCTAATAAAGCAAGGTAACCTGCGCGCTGAGCTTCATTTCAAGGAACCGCTGGCCAATACGGTTAACCTTATCGTGTCCGCTGAATTCCAAAACGTGATTGAAATTGACGGGAACCGCAACGTGTTGTTAGACTACACAAACTAAAAATGGACACTATTCAACTGACCCTTATTTTGAGAAAGGATAAATTTACACGAGGTTTGTTTCAAGGCGTGTATGCCTCAGACCAGCTGTCTGAAAGTGTTTCACATTACCCAGCCCTGTTTATCGCCAATGTGGATACGAGTGACAAGCCAGGTTCGCATTAAGTGGCGTTTTATTTCCCCAAGGAGCAAGAGGGAGAATTTTTCGATTCTTACGGATCACCACCCAGCAAATATTCAGGAACATTTACTGCCTTTTTAAAAACAATTCTAACCAGTGGACTTTTAATACTGTGACATTACAAAGCATCTATTCAATAGTCTGCGGACATTACTGTTTGTATTTTGCTTTATATCGTAGTCGGTATATAAGTATGAGTGCTATTGTCCATCGTCTTTCTAAAGACACGAGTAAAAATGATAGTCTCGTAAAACGATTTATTGAAAAACATTTTCCTATAGGTTTTCCGAAATATCGTACTGATGTAAACAAGCAAAGAGCAAAAGCGCAACACTAAGTTCAGTAAACAAACACCATGTAATTTCTTTTCAACACATTTTATTGAATTAAAAAATAAAGTTTTGTGTTTCACAATAAAAAAAGTCTCTTGTCATGATTTATAATCGTAACCATCGAACAGCCTGAGGGCGAGGACTCTCTACTCTGTGCCTCTGCTTTTTGACAGAAGATAACGTCACAGGTGGGGTGGGTAGCCAACGCGAAGGACTTTCTGGGGTCTCCTCTCTCACTCTTGCTTTAAACTCTGTTATGGCACTCTGACCTTGGGGATTACGAACCAAGTTTTCGGGTACATTCATTCGCGCCAGGCCCCTCGCAAACACGGACCATCCCACTGGTTGAAATCCTTTTCGGTGACGCAATGTGTCGTTGACTAGGTCGACCACATGAGAACCTGGGATTGGTTTGTTTTCATACAACAGCTCTCCTTTATCATTCCAGTGCAACACATACTGGTGTTTTTTAACTTTATCCAACAACTGTCTAGCCCCAGCTTTGTAAATTTTGGGTACACTTTTCATGACCTCTTCCTCTACTGCTGTTGGAAGAGAATTATCTGGAGAAGCTTCCTCCGTAGATTCTGCGTTCTCAGCTGGTTTGGGGGTTTCTGTTGTTTTAGGGGTCGTTAACTTCACATGGAGAGGCTGGCCTTTCCGCTGATCGTAATAAGTCAAGTACCGTTGCAACACCTGATTGTAAAGCTTCGCCTTTTGCTCATCACCAAGTTGTTTACTTTCTAAAATATCCCCCATTTGGCTATCCAGATTTTTCAGAGTTTGTGTTACAGGTGGTGTTAATATCTGCTGGCGTTGCTGCAATCGTTCCAGAGTGTTTTCAGGAACGAGAACCGTGCGTCTTGTATGATTCATCTTAACTAAGAAGCGAGCTCAACACTCGAAGAACGGGAGGTAGCAAAACACTTAAAAAGTTTCCTCCGTGTTGTATCAAGATTTGCTTTTTCTTGTTTAGCGGGGTACTCTTTTCAGCTAGAGCAGGCAAGGCTTTCTTGTGCTTGTTGCCGGTTTACTGACAGGGACTGTTTCTTTAAGCACGTTGAATACACACTCACAAATGGTTTTTACTAAAGCGTCGTCGGCTGCTTTCAAAATTGCTTTACGTTGAGCTGGGGTACACTTGACGAGGAGCTTAAGAAAATCGTGGTTCTTTCTTAGTCGCTGGGCCATACTCAACTGATATCAATCACTATGACGGAGCTTTTTTATACCTTTCTGACATAGGCGAGCTGAGTCTCCCCAGGAAAATGTTTGTGCGCAACCCGAAGTCGGTAGGTGTTTCCGGTTTGAGGTCGCATAACAGGTAGCCATAAGAGCGTTTTGTCGCATCCTGAAACGCTTCTTGCATGTATTTGACATGACCGGGAAACATCTGTTTCGCCAAGTGACTGACTTGACTGCTATCTCGCGGAGACTTGAACATCACCAAATAATGGCAATTCAAAATCATGTCTCTCAGTTATTTTCCCCGGTGAAAAATATTTTGAAGAACGAAAATAACGATTAAATTTCGGTGATGACAGCCCTTAGTAAACAAATTGGTAATTCTTTGATCATTGCTAAGCTCCTGCATTAAATCGTTAATGACCACTAAATTCCGAATGGTTGGGTTTATCATAGATTCTAAATCACCAGGAACTCCTTCGACGAACGTGATGTTGGGAATAGTCCTTAGCATTTCATCGTAAGCCAGTTGGTGTATTCCATAACACCAAATGATATTTTCAAGAGCTCCGTCTATTAATTCTCCTCCAGATTCCAACAGGTGTTTGACAAAATGACTTTTTCCACAACAAGTTGGGCCAGCTACAATAGCAGGAAAGGGGTGTTTCCACCTTGGGTCCATGTTGACAACTGACTGGTTCAACTGTGTTTGCTCTTATTTATAGCGAAATGGTCTTTGGCAGAGTATCTTTATCATAAACTCGAACCATGTTGGTATTTTGTAATTTAGCAAACTGGACCCAATATTTTCTCTCTAAGTCAGACAGCTCGTGTACCTGAGCCAAATGGTTTGCTAATCGAACTAAAAATTTAGAGTGACATCCCGGTATCGGGCAATGACGACATACACGCCGACAGACAAACACACACCGACTCAAACTTTTAGTCATCATGAAGAAATTTTATTACTTTTAGAAACAAAGCTTATTTTGAATGTCATTAATTATCATGTCAAGGTCTATTGGTGTTCTTCTTTTCTCACGACTCTATCAGGACATTCTATTGTTTCTTGTTGATCACTGAAATCCTTCCATTTGAGCCCATTTGGTCGGTAGTGTAGAGGGTATAAAATACGGCTTTGAAGATCATCACCCTACTCGACAACATCAAGTTCCAGAGAAGCGAGGTAAATACTGGTCCACGACAATATTTGGCAGTACGCTTCCCATGATTTATCTAGTTTGAAGCCAAGAGCACTGCATATACTTTCGGTAGCGTTCAACATAGAATTCAGGTCAATTTGTTCCACCACTTCATCGTGGTAATACTTCCATGCGTCATCATTATCCATCATGAGGCAAGAATGTTGGTTTTGACTTGGGTGTTGAATAGCACAACCGTCGCAGTGATTCAGCTTTTCTTGTTGGATGAGTTTGTCAACCAAAGCCGCATAAGTTAGTTAGAACACATGTCCAATAAAACTGGCTATCCTTTGACGCTGGACAATGTTTCAAAGAATATTGGTGAGAGTTAAGACTTTTTTCCGAGCAAACTGAACTTTTAAGAATGAAATCATGATTGAACGGAGAGCGCGTTTGTATGTTGAACACATAATAGATTGTTCACTATCCAATCAGGGTTAAAAGAGCCCTCTTTTTCTGAATCGTCTTGTAGTTTTTGCGACAGGTATTTCATAGGTTTGTCGATACACAGTATCGATTTCAATGGATACCGAGTGTTGACAGAGTGCGACGCACAAAATGTAGATACTTTATTAGATTTGTAAAGAAAAAAAAAACCGTTCCCGACAGGATTCGAACCTGTAAGCCTCGAGTCCCACCTGGCTGGCTGGACTCATCGGCCGAAAGCGAGAACTTCTTGCCAGTACCGGCGATGGCCACCGAACCACCGCTTTCCCGGCCATTTTTTGATGACTTTGTAAACTTTTTAAAACGAAATGGGCGTGACGTCAATAGGAGGTCACACACGTCCCGATTGAAATGCTAGGTATGACGTCACAATAAAATTGGTTGAAACATGACTTCTCGTGTGTCTTACATGACGGGGGAATGTTGGGAGACTTTTCGTGATGGTTTTACATGTATTACTAACCCCCATGAAATCCTGGACGCTGCTTGGTCGAGAGTGAATTAATTCAGTCATGTGTTTGAGATACTCGATTCTGATTGGCTGTGTGATGAAGTAACCAGTATTACTACTGCAACGGGAATTAAAGTCGAAAGAGTTAATTTTAGCGACCCGCAAGGCGGCAACGGGCCCTGTGACAGAAAAGCGGCCACGATTTAAGGTCACGTCTTAAGGTATCCTAACGAAGGTCACGATGTGGTCACCGCAGAAGACTTTCGAGATGCAATGCTCTCTCATGGTGGTGTTAGAGGTGTTCAGGTGGCTTTGATCGACATGTCCATCGTGCGTCCAACGTCTCTACGTGGGAAATTAGAGGGAGTTAGCAGCCTTAACAACTTCCATCTGGGAGACCGAGAGCTCACAGCGTGGAAAGCATTTGACGTGGGTAAAGGAAAGAAAGTACCATGGACACAACTGGAAGGTCAGACATCTTAGAAGTTATAGATAACTAACTCATAATTTTTGGCACTAGTTTTGTTACAACGTATCGTAACTGGATAGACATCAATGAGAACTACAAGAGATAGCTGCAACGCTCTTAATTTTAAAGTAGGTTGAGAACTGTTGTAATTTCAGCATGCCCATTCACTAGGCTTAAAAAGATAAGTACACAATACTTTTGAAGTAACGTTTGTTTTAGTGAGATTGAGCATCCATAATCCGCTACTAAAGTGTTTTGATGAAAAATTCTGAAGGCATTTCTCTTTTAATATTTTTTTTCTTTCGTTATTTAGTTCAAATAGGCCCGCTAGAGGTACCAGTTTTTACACATTGTTCATTTTCCGAAGGAGACTTTCAAGATGTCTCTTCATGTGAAAGCGCCCAGGCCTCTAATAATAGAAAGGAAGAGTCGTCGATAAAAGAGGAAAGTGTTGTTTCCGCTGACCAAGAAAGCCCGCTATTTTATTGTTCAGTGGAGGGATGCGTAAGTACCTTTCAACGCCACTATAATCTTGAGCGCCACTTGCATTATGAAAAATGCCATTTTCTCGAGGAGAAACACAGCCTCTTAGACAAGGCGAAGATGATGTACTTCGAAAAACTCGAAGAAGGTGCCAGTGCACAGCCTTTTATAGCGGGCTCAGTTGAGGTAGAAAAGAGGGCGGGGCATCTGCTATCACCGGGTTGGGCCCTAAGTTTAACTAAAAAAAGTTCTAGATTCAATTTAACGAAATTAAACGAAAAGTTCAAGATCGGTGAACAAACTGGACATAAAACAGACCCGGAAGACGTGGCTAGAGATATGAGGCACGCAAAAGAAGAAGATGGCAGCCGCATGTTCACACCAGCTGAATTCCTTTCACCTCAGCAAATTAAATCCTATTTTTCAAGAGCTGCAGCGAAGTTACGTCAGTCCGAAAGTTGCGATGATGCTGATGAGTGCGATGTTCAAGCCGTTGAAGAGGAAGATGGGTACTCTTCTGTGCGCTCTCATATAATCCAGGAATGCCAGCTTGTTCATCCAGTCATGTATGACACGTACAATCTGTGTGAAATGTGCGAACAAAGGAAACTGACCAAGCTCAGCGTGTCAATGTTGCATTTAATATGCTGTTATTTTGATCTGAAGTGCGAAGGTGTTTCACTGAAACGTAAAGCACCTTACGTAAAATTGATTGAGGGCCTTGTAAAATCGTGCTCCTGCAACTAATATTATTATTGAAATTTGGGTGTCTGGACTAATACGGAAACATTCAAAGCTCCTACTCCGTCCACCTACTCACTCAAATTTCCCGCTACAGTATTATTCCAGTTTTATTGCATAATAACAGATATTTAGCATGTCGATACACAAAAGTACCCTCGTAAATTAGTCTACTGAAACGCAGGATTGTCTCTCGGCTTGTGCGGGTGCGGAGGTCGTGTAGGGCAGTGAGTAGGGATACGGAATTGGGATTATGGATGTTTTCATGTCTTTGATTACTCGCCAGAAAAGGTATAGGGGAACAAAAGTTTCAGCTAATTAAGAATACGACATATGCGAGGTAGCCTTACCTGTACAAGTCGTTTAAACCTTAAATCCCTCAATAGTAAGCTTCCGGTTTGAGGTGCATTACCTGCGCCCCTGTGTCACGCAATTGTGACATTCCGTGAAGTACAAGTACTCGGTAACTCGGCATTGCATAGGATGGAAGCCTGTTTGTATATATTGAATCAGCTTAAAAATATTGGTAGGTGTATAACTAGTTAGTCTCTTATAATGAAAGGAACAATTATTGTTTAATCGTGCGTGAAATATTTTAAGTTCTGCGAAACTATAAAGTTTGAAAAGTTTCCCGGTCGAGAGCAATAACAAAGAATTTAGATATTGCAAGTCGATCGCAAATGTCACTTTTTAGCAAACGATTTCCAACAAAATGAACAAAAGAAATCATACAACTACTTAAAAAGCAAACTCTCTTGGCAAATACAAGGCGTTCTGTGCTACAAAGCGCAAAAATATTTTAAACAACGAGAGTATTGTTGTTTTTGCCCTTCGAATGTCGTGACAAAATGGCGTGTTTTGACCTCAACGGTCGCTTTTGTTGGGTGCTCAAAACATTTTGCCTTTTGGATTGCCCAAAAATTTTATTGCATTTATGTAAAGAAGACACCTTGCTCTTTCTATTGGTAGGAAAGCTATGGTCCAAAGCTGTATACCAAGGAGTGATTTTCGAGTCTGAAGTTTTGCTATTTTTTGTCCGTGAAAAATGGGGAAAATAAGTAAAATAATTAAAAATCTAAAAAATACTTAATTTGCCATTGAATAGGAAAATTTTACATCAAAACAATTGTTTAAGTTGAGCTCTTTCTGTTACGATTCCCAGAAGCAGAATTTGTTTCCTCTTTAATTTGTAAACGATTTTTAAGTAATATATGATCATTAGCCCATGAGAAATGCCGTCAGAGCTTCCGAACCGACTCGGTCGCGGCACGCGTTAAAGAAAAATCTAATCGAACTAAAAGTTATTTTTCTAGAAATTGTTCACCTAGAGCTACATTCTGAGATTTTTTCATTTTGCACGCCCACAGGCGATATTTACGGACGGCCGCTCTTAAGTCCTGAGTGTTGGAAATCTCTTTTCTAGCTATTCCCATGCTAACTGGCCGAAAAACAGTTCAAAAAGAAGGATTTGGTCCAAAATGCGGCTTTTTCCTTAAAAGTGGCTTACGGCAAAGGATTAGAAGGGACCTTACGATACGAAAATGGCGACGCCCATGAAAAAAAGTCACCCAGTTACTTCAAAATATAGAAGTTAGGTTGGAACTAAAAGAGGGGACGTGTCCTAGTTCAGAGAGAATAAGTACATTTTATCGCTTTGCCATTCCCGTTTTCAAGTCATTTGGACATTTCCCAACGTAGTTGTGCAGGGACAGCAAAGAAATGTAAAGTACATGCAGAGTTGTTGTTTTCCTCAGAAAAAAAAAAAAACTATTGTGTTTTAGACGTTTACGTTACCGTCGCCGTCGTGGTGTCGTAAGGTCCCAAATGACGTTGAGAGTGGCGCACTTTGTTCTAAAAATGGACTAAAAATGGACTATTTTCTTCAAAAAAAGAAAGCGTTTGTTTTTGTTGTTGTTGTCGTTTTTATTTTGTCTCTTGTCTCTTTGTTCTTTTCTCACACCTTTCTAACTTACACTTAGGGACGGACCATTAGAAAAGTTATGGGGGGGAGGAGGAGGGAAATTTTCGAGCCGAAGCAATTTTTTTTCGTTATCAAATTCCATGTATGAATTTTTTTTAGGCCATAGTATGAATATTTTTTAGGATTAATTGGCGTGCATGAATTTTTTTTCATTTAATTTTTCTTGCGCGAATATTTTTTTGTACTTTGCCCGCCCCCCCCCCTCCCTATAAGTTTTCTAATGGTCCGTCCCTAAATAAGTCCAGCTTTCTTAGACGGTACGCTTGCAGCTATTGGCTACCTATCTGCTTCGAGTCCCCAGGTGAGCAGCACATTATATAATTTGTGTAAATTAGAATTGACACAAGTTATTATTTTGCCGGCACAGAACGGAGAACTGGGCTCTAGTGTAGCGCGCGAGGGATCGCGTTTACGGGGTTTGATATCGTGACCGTTTAGTTATGCGTGTCATTCTACGGTCGGCCTCGCCGCGTCAAATTGCTTTGTGTACTTTAGTTTTCACTTATTCTGTTAGCCTTAATTTCGTTGCCTTCTGTACTGGTCCCTATGTTTCTTAGCTATTTTATGTAGCATCTCGTTTTCTGCTCGTATTCATGTTATTAGGCTTTATTTTATTAGTTTTGCCTTATAACCCCAAAGGCGACGCCATAGCATAGGTTGGGGTTACACGGTCCCTATTTTTCCAATAGTTTTTTTTTTTCGGGTTTTACGTGTCCGGCTCTGGCGTGTTCTTAGAATGACTGTAACAGTGGAGTTTTTCATGTGAGTTAATAAAGTGTTTTGGCCTGGCTGACCGACGCGCCCATGCCTCCAAGTGTTGTTTTGTGTGTTCGGTTGTGTAGTGGAGGAAAAATAATATTTGGGTCTCTTGTGGTTTCTTTTGTCAGTCCTTTCGCTTTTTAGGCGTTATAATACGGATTTATGTTTTGTCAGGATGATTCGAATTAGCAAGTTTATCCAGTAATGTCTTCATAACTTTATTTAAAATCGTTCCACTCTCGTTGTGTTATTCCAATTTGCGCCACCTTTTACTTATTGTGGCGCGCGTAAACACCTTCAAAATCACAAAGAAATCGTAACTCCCTTGTACTCCTTTATCCCACATCTATTAATTGCATGCGTATGTCAGTTCACCGTTTCTCAGATACCCAGTATCTGGGTGCAGCATTACACGCATATTTGTAACCTCTAGTTTTAATTATAGCTAAATACAATATGGACATACATATAACTATAACCACCTTTTTCCAGGAGCGTTTGCTCAACGTTCTTCGGGAAGCTGCCATTTTCTCGCAAGAGCAATCGCATAAGGAGAATACTATTCGCAGGCAAAGAAAGTTGGACGACATTGCGCATGAGCAGACAATTATTTGTAGGCAGTTAATTGCGGTCACGTGATAGGGTCTCGGCTAATGAGAAGGAAGAAGAATTTGGATCAAATAATAACTAATATTATGCTCCATAATGCGGTAAGAGTGGGAGTTTAAGAGAATTACCTTCTGGACATGCCTTGCAGTCAAACAGTCTTTTCCCGGGTGCTTGATTGTAATGTACAAAAGTTCCAATGAAGCAGTTTCGGCAGCCGTCATTTACAAAAGCCTTCGTGTCCGAATAGAAACCTCCTGAAAGAATAAAGGATCAAAAAAGATCACTAGCAAGGGAAAATAATAGGTAGATGTGATATATCAGAAAACTTACTGGGATTAAATGCCTCAACTCTCAAAATATATTGAATTGACGATAGACAATTTAAGTTTTATCAAAACGTTCGCACGTTACGTCCCTTACTACGTGATGGTTAGTGAAATGAATTAACCATCAAGCATAAAATTACACGACACCGTTCTAACCGACCAATAAGGTGGCGTCATTAAAATAGCCACGCAGTTCCAGAACCAAAAATAGATTTCAAATATATTTCATAGGAATAGGGCCATGTATGGGGGATTCGCTCTCTTAGCTTATTATCTCTTGAAAAATGAGAAATAAACCAATGCAGGAATGAGGTGGATGCGTCTGGTCCAATTTTATAAAACGCTAGTAATTATACCTGAAAATTGGCTTGGATTTACCGCTCTTGTTTGCTCTCCAAAATCTTTCTGAAATATGGCAATGTTGTGAAAGGGAGAAGACTGGTGAAAAGAGGTAGCGACGGTGTCACGCTATCTCAAATTAAATGAATTTGGTAATGTTATCAATTGATAAATATATGCAAATAATGGACGTCTGATGAGCACGCGTATAAAACGTATGTTCTCTAATTGTTTTCCCTTTCCTCACCTTTATCCCTTTCTACAAAATTACCATGTTCGGGAAAGATTTCGGTGGTATGGGCAGCCACGCGCGGAAAATTATCGTGTGCTGCATGGGAAGTACTTGTTGTTGTTGTTGTTGTAAACTCGAGCCTCAAGTGTTAAGTAATTACCTAAGTACGCCGGCTATAAGCAGACAACTAACGACGACCCTTAATAATAATTTCCACTCTTTAAATACCACCACCTGCATAAATACTCTTAACACTTAAAGTTAGTTCACACGCATACCAAAGACCTAAACTGACTCAACACTACAAATAGCAAATCCCAGTGCAAGAAATTATCCAAATCTATGACATTGCTTCAATTTTGGGCATCCGTTTGTGTTAAACAACTTTAGAAGTTTTGTTTTAAATGGACATGAAATTCGCGGATTTCAAAGTACGCCGATCAATTGCAGCACTGAAAAATTTAATTTATAGAAAATATATTAAAGAGTTTTAGTTTTATTGCTGTTTATCTAAATAAATAGATAGGTAATACGTAGCGTAAGGCATTTTCCAAGAAAATACCGATACAAGGGCTGAAATTCGATTTAGAGCTAAAAATACCGTGTCGTCACAGTCACGTGATATTTATTCTGATCGCCCAAAATGTAATATCATAATAAAGTTTGATATATGTGTGTTGAAGCCACAAATGTAATAATTGACCAAAAATGTAATGGAGCCCTTAAATGTAATACAAAAAATATACTGAATAACTTAAAACCTTCAACTGCTACCAAAAGCGTTTTGCTCGAAAGAGCGCCACTCTCAACAAAAGTCGGACACAAATAAGCGCCACGGTGCTCTTTCGAAAAAATAAAAGATTTCATTTTTTTTCGAAATGGAACCGCCCAGTTAGTAACAGTGGCACATAAAAGAAGGAAAACAAGTAAGGCTCGCGGTGCTATTTCGCAAAAACTTTATTTTCTACTGCATTCAACCCATTTAACCCAATTAACTCTGTTAATTCGAAAGAGTGCTGTGGCGCGTATTGCTAAGGTTGTTTGAGGGCGGCGCTTATATTGTATTTTTCGAAAGAGCGCCGCGGTGCTTTGTGTCCCGCCTTAAAATCGAGTATATATGGTTTTCATAGCATTAAGGTCGTTTAATTACATTAGTGATCAGTTCTTATTACATTTGAGGGCTTTATTACATTAGTAGTCAATTATAGCCAAATTTGTAATATCGCGCTGCGCGTTTTGCAAACTTCGAAGGAATTTTGGGTCTTTCTGTTCCGTCAATCATCTTAGCATCTTGTGATTGGTGCATTTCCATCCACTTTGTTTGTTTCTGTGTTTCAAGGTTCGCTGCTGTGGAATTGCAGAAAGAAACAGGTACTTCCAAACATGGAAGGTTTCAAATTTAAAGTAAGAATTAAATACCATGTTGAAAAATATATTTCCACTAAGAATAATAAATTAGAAACCTTATATGAAAAATGGCCAAAAGACGTTTCCCCCCTTTAATTAAGCTCGTGTGCATGTAATTAAAATTGTAATCTTTTATTAGACACTTTTTTCTGCATTGCTTTGTGTGTGTGTGTTTTTGTTTTATTTCTGAGAGTACTGTAAATAAGTGTTAATTTCTCTTTTATCTACGTAATAAAGTATTAATTAACTCCTTGTAAAATAAGCCTCATTCAGCAACTGCGCGGCTGTTTTTTGGCTGTATTGTATATGATTGTGAAATGTAGGTAATTGTAAGTATGTCTGTTATTGCGGTTGTTTAGAATATTGTAATTAGTTTCTTTTCAATTAGTTCTTTGTAATTAGAGTAATAAATGTCTTGAATAAAAAAATTTAAAAAAAAGGTCCCCTGCTTGAGATCGTCCTGTCTCGCATTGTTTCAGGCAGTGATCGACTATTTTTCTTCGAAGCTTTTTATGATCTTTCTTATTCTTGTCCTTTGCAAGAATAAAGCAATGTCTGCCTCCTGCCCTCAACAAAAATTCCGCTTGTCATCGCGATTTCGTTCGCCATTCTTCAGTAGTTTAGGGTCATTCTCAATTGTGTTTTTGCGGGCCAAGCTGAGGCGAGTGCGTTGCCTTGTGATTTGCATTAACTCCCCCCCAACTCAAATGATTGACGGAACAGAAAAACCCATTCGTAGTTTGCAAACACGCTGCGCGATACAACGAATTTGGCTAAAAGACATTTGTGGCGTGTATTGCTAAGGTTGTTTGAGGGCGGCGCTTATATTGTAGTTTTCGAAAGAGCGCTGCGGTGCTTTGTGTCCCGACTTAAAATCGAGTATAAATGGTTTTCATAGCATTAAGGTCCTTTAATTACATTAGTGATCAATTCTTATTATATCTGAGGGCTTTATTACATTTGTAGTCAATTAATACATTTGTGGCTTCAAAAGTTTTCACATAATTTCACCAAATTTCAAAAATAAAGAATGATTGATCCCCTGAGTTTTAACTTTCATTAAGTGTTACAGCAGCAATAAGCTTTTATATTTACAAATTAACACTTCGAAAGAGTTCTTTGTTCTGTCATGGAGTACATTTGAAATTCTAATTTTGCTACCTGAGCAGTCCTTTTATTAATTAGGAAAAGTGTTACCGAAATACAAAACTCGGTAACATACGTTGCTGTTAATTTCCGGCCGCCATGTTGGTGCCCCCTAGAGGTGTAACAACCTGGCGTCTCCATACAAAAGCTTTATAAATTTAGATTAAAGCCTTTGTATATTAAACGTATTTCATTTCCCAGATTCTGGACTTAATCTTTTGAACGGTTTTGGTTTTTATTTTCGATAGCATGAAAGTGAAAAACAGCTGTACGTATTTCTAGTTTTTAAGGCCAATACGACTTTCCAAATGTTGTAGCCAAAGCGATTTTTCAAAACAGATATAGGTTTGGACTCAGTGAAGATATGTTACCAATGACCTCGAACAAGAGTGTAGATTATTGGTCTAACTTAATCTGGTCTTAGCTTATTGGTGCACCTTAAATTCTACATGGAGAAAAGTATCAACCAGTGTCTTATCGTTGTCTTTAGATAGATACTTTAGTATTCCAGGAATAACCACACGCCATCGAATACTACATGTAAGTATCTGTAAACCATAATGAGCACAGGGGTGACTAACAATTTAATCATATTATCCCGATGATATAATTGTGCAGCTTTCATAAACTGCGAATAAATTTACCTGCTGGGCACTCTGTGCATTTGATGGTTTCAGCAGAAGCATTAACGTACGTCCCAACTTCACATGGAAGTAATTTATAACGTCCTAAACTTTCATTGGCAAATCCAAATTGCTTAATAGCCGCTAGTAGTTGATCTCTAAGAAAAACATCTTTTTCAGAAGTGACGATATCAGTTATGACGCTATATCCAGAATCCTTCTGTCCTAATTCCCTAATGTAGAAACAAAAATTATGAAAAGAAAAATCAATCACCAACTAAGAGCTAACGATAGAAAAAACAACTGCACATATTCAGATTTCTGATATCTTTGTTGTTGTAATGATGAATTCACTCACAGATAACTTGTGAAGTTACGTTCGTCATCCCTGAATTTCATAATCCCAATTTGTCCTTCATTAAAACTTCTATTGAAAAAAGCCATAGAAAGATGATAGGAGTCATATTCAAATAAGAAATAGAATAGCAGATCCTTGTTTCAAGAATAACTTTGCACTCAAACTCACATGACAAAGAGCCCCGCCGCAAAAGACCAGACATTGTATACTCTAATATGCAACTACATTACATGCACCATAGACCATACTTACATATCAATCGTAAGGTTGTCAATGCCGTAAAAAGATCGGAGACTGACAGTCTTTATTTTTGTTCGCATCATATTTCTTAAATAAAAAGAGGAAGAAACAATATATGATTATGGTCCATCATCGAATTTTCAAGGTTTTGATTTTTTAACATCGTGTGTGTATCTGTTATGTATTCTTTTTTTTTTTCTGAAGAAAAAGTTTGGAATTTTAAATTGTGGGCGGAACCGAAATCAATCTAAAGGAAAAAAAGTTCAAGTCAAAATAAAAGAAGAAGAAGAAGAACGGGAAAAAAAATGCAACTCAGAGTTTACGAGCTTTGTATTATATTTTCCTACAAGAAGAATAGAGATATTTTTATCTCGCTTTGTGGTCAAGAGAGTAGTATTATAGAGCAATGTCTAGATGCTAAGTGTAAAGTCCATAGGAACCCCTTAGTTTTTTCTTAAGTACAGGTTTTACTATAGCCTGGTCTGCACCAATGATAGCAATATTAGCAACGGTAATTGGAAAAATGAAAAATAACAAAACAAAACAAAAAAAGTATAAAAGCAGGACTACTGACCTACAACTGTATTCTACAAAGTTTTAGTTTTGAGCAATTTCTTTGTTATTACCAAACTTTATCTTTGACATCTGCTCGTTCCTGAAATGCTTCCCACCTTTGTTAATTCACTCTCCGCATTTTTTCTTAGTCCTTGTCCTAAGATTATTTTCCCTATTTGTTGCCTATTTATTGGATTATTTTTTCCTGTTTATCACGAAAGAGAAGGATCTCCACCTCCTCCACCTGACTTTGAACGCACGTAAAAGTGAATAAACTTAGAATCATCCCTATAGTGTATTAGGACCCAGATTCCCCCTCAGTATTGCATGGAATGCCTGACTGTAGTTGTTAAGGACCACGGGTTGTGAAGGCGGAATAAAAGTAATCGTTTAAGGTTCAATCCGTTGTAATCCTTCGTTGTTTACCGACCAGTTCGGTCACAACAATCCCCACCAATCACGTGATTTGTACTAGATGTGCGCGTGACCTTTATGATCGATGGCGTCAGTATGACATTCAGGACAAAAAAACACGTAAATGCGAAACATAGCGAGAGAATCTATGTTGCACACAAAGAAAGCAAGTATATATCGAAATTAATGTACATAAGTTGAAGAAACCTTTCGAGTTGCTTACCTAAATTATGAGGGAAAATTTAAAATCAAGACAACCGCTTATTCCAGAATTTTTTTTAGAAAGGGTCCTAAAAGAGGGGGGGGGGCGGTGTGTTGAGGGTACCTAATCCCAGTTCTAAGCCTGACTTTAGTCCAAATCTCAGTTATCAAATCTGTAATCCCATTTGCAGTGCTTGCTTGCTAACTGATGCGCATCATGAAGTAAAAGCGCTGATTGGTGCCATTTGGATTATGAACCTTCATTCACCTGGACTGAAGAAAACTAATTATCCCGCTGGTGAACACTCTTCTTCTTCCAACCCTTGTTGACATCTCCATATTAAAACCACTTCTGTCTTCTGCACAATCCTCATCCGAATCGCAGTCTTCACTTTGTTATTTTTCGCTGCTGCTGTACCTCCGCAGAACCTACGCGGGTAGCCTACGCAGCAAGAGTTTCCGCCCGAGGTCTTCGAGAAAGTTGGGACGAAAGCATAACAAAGAATGGGGAGGGGAAAAAGGAAACGCTTGCTCCGAAAAATGTATGAAACAGTTCCGAAAAATGTATAAGCAGCTTCTAATTGGTGCGGTGCTGGTTGTGTTGATTAAAGAGTGATTAATATATCAATTAAACCAGGTATGTTTCGTTCACCTGTGTCGCAGATAAAATTGTTTGAACTGTTATTTATTTGGATCGTTTTTGTGCCAAAATTTAACAAATCTGAGCTGAAGGGAGGTCTCGCTAGCATCGTTGTTATTTCACCATAATGCGTACAATTCAGGTGGAACACTTCCAAAATATAAATCGGGCACCATTTTGATCTCTGTCACGCGCAAACGTGCGTATGTCATTCCCATCGTCCCAGTGTCTTCTCGTTTTTCAATATGGTGGCCTCAGAAAACAAAAAGACCCTGGACATAAGCCACAACAGCTAATTGGGTGGCGGCGAGGCATTGGATGCGAATCCGAAAAAACTGACATGATCCTATATGTCTACTGAGGCCTATGTGTACATAAAACCAAACATTATGTTAGGGCATAATGTTATTTATGTCGATACAATATGCCTTTGTGGTCTACATGGTTGGTATTCCGACTCACATCAATCTAACCTCTCTTTCAAGAGCCAATCATTTCTATCGCCCTAAGGGAGTGTTCGTATAAATTAGCATGCATTCCCGCGTTCGTCCCCTCTTGCTTTCACCACCACGGCGATTACATCTGTGCGGAAATTCTTTTTTTTGTCAGGCAAGTCCTATTATATTTTACCATCTCTATAGCATTTATCTCTGTAATCGACTTAGCGATTTTGCACTCGCCATTTTTTTTTCTTTTTTCTCGTACATTCTATATTCAGTTTTTTAACATAAATTGAGATAGGTGAGCCTCGCGTGTTAATTCTCGGTCACTCTTTGATCCGCCTTTTAAATAGCTTTATTACTGATAGTACACATCTTGATCATCGTTTTATGATACACGAGGCCGCCCAGTTTAAATGGCATGGTGTAGGGGGTCGAACAGTTGAAAAAACTATTCGCTGTGATCTCCACGTGGTGGAGTCGTTTGCTCCCCATATTGTTATACTACAGTTGGGAACTAATGATCTTTCCCACCTAGATCCCTTAGTCGCAGCCTCGGAAATAGAGGACTTAGTAAGTATTCTGTACGAAGAGCACAGTGTGCAACAAATTTGTGTTTGCCAAACGTTAATTCGCAAAAATGATGCTGCCTTTAACGCACGTGTTAAAGCCCTCACAAATATCTGAAGGTCCTTCCAGAGCCAATTCCCTATTGCTTTTTTGGGGGGTCACAGAGGTTTCTGGAATACTTCGCAGAGATATTTCGCTAGTGATGGTGTTCACCTTAATAAGCTGCGGCACTATAAGTATAACCGAAGTCTCAGGGGGGCGTTTCAAAGTCTTTGCATTCCTGGGCACGTTCTGGCGAGCAGCCCAACTAGTTTTCGTAACCATTTTCATTTGCCCATTTCCTATTTACTTATCTGGTTCTTATTTCAAACCAAGCCGCGTGTGTTATCGCCTTGTGGTTTAGCTTTATGTTTTGTTAGATTTCCGGCAATTATTTGCCGCATTTTGCTGACCACTTATGGCCAAATGTTGTGGTTTCTGAAACCTTAGAAGTGCACTTGTGCCTTCCTAGTACCGGCTTTGGTATGTATGTTTGTTTGCTTGCAGTTACCATGTTATGAGTGTACAATCCATTTGACCGCCTGCATATGTGGGTGTGTCCAATGCACTCGGTATACTGTCAATGCTCTAAAGTTATTGTGTTGTGGAAACGGGTATCTTTTTTTCGTTACTACTTATGAGGTATAAGCCTCACTATTTTTTCGTGTCAATTTGTGCACTCGAGTCATTATGTAAATTCAAATACCTGCTTTGGATCGGCTCCTCTGATGGCCCCCTTTGTCTAATATATTTGACATTAAAACTTATTTCTAACACTTGTTTCACTGCTTATCACATCTATCACTTATAGTTTGTTTTTTATCATTGGAAAATGCCTCCTGCTAAGCGTACCACCGCCCCACAAGCCAGGCGCTCGAAACGGCTACGAACAGACCTCTCTGAGGCCGGACCTTCATCGGCTGTGGAGAATCTTCCGATGCCTTAGCAGCAAACTGGACAAGGAAGGAGAGATACAAGGAGGACAAGGAGCGATGCAGCTGGCGTGCGGGCTCTCACAAGTACCATTTCCTTGGCCGTCGCACGGGCCGTCAAGAATGCAATGGCTGCGCATCAAGCCAGCGTCCCCGGTATGGTAACGCCAACGCCAACGCCCCCAGCCGCAGTAGAGCAAGTTGTACAAAACGAAGTCCTCTCATATACAACAGGTACAACTGAACAGGCACCCCTACCAGCATTGCTTGGGGTTGGCGATCAGCCTAGAGACCCCTTCTCTAGCATAATCTAGGTTCTCGTGTGGGCGCTAAAATCAAAGCGAAAATCTGGGCAAATGAATATATTGACTTTGGGGCATTGCTCTCTGTCGCACCCCCTCGAGAAAAGTTTGCTCTTTCCATGGTTCCCAGTTGGGGTGCTGTAAATCAACCACAGTTAACTCTCAGGCCTTCTCATACACCGAAAAAGGTGACTAATATCAGCCAGTGGCTCACCGCTTTTAACAGGTTTGTATCCATTTATTCCAAAAAATGTTCCCAGGATGCCCCTAAGCCAATGAAATATTGCGAAGTGGTGCGTGACCTTGCTAATAAGTCTGGGGACTGGATTTTCTATGATGAGCAGTTTCGTTATTTGCGACAATCGTCCCCCTGAACTTTACCCCTGGAATCAAATTCATTGGGAGCTATGGCTACGTGCCATGACTAATTTTCGAGCAAAACCACAATCTTTCACTGGTAGTGATAGGACAAGCCCGCGGGGGCGATTTCGAACCTCCACTCCCCCCTTTCCTAGGGGAACCTGTTGGTCATTTCATTCAGGGAGGCACTGCCGAGGTTGCCAATACGAGCACGTGTGCTTCAAGTGCGGTGCGAAACATCCCACCACCCAGTGCCAAAACCAAAGCTGCCAACTGCGAACAAATCCCGTTAAGTTCAGAGCATCAATTTCTGCTCAGCCTTCGGGGCAATTCCCTAGTAACTCCGGTAAGAGTGGACCGGTTTGAACAGCTCCTTGCGGGCTACGACCAAACCTTAAAACAATACTTAATCAACGGTTTTCGTTTCGGTTTTCGAATTAATTTCATAGGAGAAATTACTTCATTTGAGGCCCCCAATTTAAAAAGTGCTCTGCAAAATCCGGACATTCTATTTTCGAAACTATCTAAAGAACTTGATGCTGGGAGAATTTCGGGACCTTTTGACATCGCACCCTTTCCTGTTTTTCGTACAACACCCGTTGGCATAGTTCCCAAAAAGGTCCCAAATGAGTTTAGGCTAATCCACCATCTGTTATATCCCAAAGGCTTATCTATCAACGATAGCATTCCGGATGACTGCTCTTCCGTACAATATGCCACGATTAATGACGCCGTTAAAATTCTTCAACGACTGGGGCCGGGTTCTTACTTAGCAAAGACAGATATTAAGTCAGCTTTCAGGATCATCTCAGCGAGTCATCTTGACTATCCTCTACTCGGCATAAAATGGGACAATCAGTATTATTTTGACGGGTGTTTAGCTATGGGGTTAAAATCGAGTTGTGCTAATTTTGAAACATTTAGTACTTCCTTAGAGTGGCCAGCAGTCCACCACTTGAAGGTGTCTGCGGTCTTGCATATCTTAGACGACTTTTTATTTATCGTGCATAGTCATGACAAATGCAAAGCCGATCTTTGTAATTTTTTGAGTATGTGTGACTTCCTCGGTGTGCCTATTGCACACGAGAAAACGTTAGGTCCCCACACCACTCTTCAGTTTGCGGGAATTGAATTAGATTCTGTAAGGCAACTTTTCTGATTACCTTCAGAAAAGATTCACAAATGTCACACCCTGATCCACCAATTTGCGCAGAAAAGATCAGTCACATTGCGCGAACTACGGTCGTTAATTGCCCTATTAAACTTTTGTTGTTCCATGGCCACTCCAGGACGCGCCTTTTTGCGTCGACTAATGGATCTTGCCGCAGGCGTCACACGCCCTCACCATCACGTCCGTTTCAGCACCGAAGCTAAAAATGACATTGGAATGTGGTTACAGTTTTTAGATAATTTTAACTGCCGAGCGTTTTTTCTATCAGATCGATGGGACACTTCATCCACTCTCGAATTATATACAGATGCCGCGGCATCAAAGTGGTACGGCGCATATCTGGAAAGCATTGGTTTTATGGTCCTTTTCCTATAGCATGGCACAGCCTTAATATAAGTTTTCTAGAGCTTTTTTCTATTACTCTCGCGGTCCATATTTGGGGGGCCGCCATGGCAAACAGTTGCGTCTTATTTTTCACTGACAATGTGGCCCTTGTTGATATTATAAACAAACAAACGTCCAAACAAAACAGGTCATGATCCTCGTACTAAGCTGCTTAAAGTATAACATTATTTCGAGCTAGCCACGTCCTAGGCTTACAGAATAGTCGTGCCGATTGCATCTCCCGTTTACAGGTGGAGAAATTCAAGGAACTCTCGTCGGAGGCGGACGAATTTCCAACAGCAGTACCAAAGAACCTACAGTCGGAGAGTTGGTCACTCACTTGAGAGAATTGTTAGGCTGGGCCAAGGCTACTGGCTCTCGCAACTCGTACCGTAGAGCCTGGCTCATTTTTGCAGAACTTCAGGGACGTTTTTTTTGGGACGACCACACCGACCCTTCCATTACCATATACAAAGGTGGCATTATTTATCTGTTATCTCTCGGCCAAACAACTCGCCCAGTCAACGATAACCTCTTATTTGTCCACTCTCAGTTATGCCCATAAATTAATGGGACGTCATGACCCCAGAAAGTCATTTCTGATTCAAAAGTTGTTAACGGCCCTGAACCGCCATCGTGCTGCCGATGTTCGCTTACCCATCAGTAGACCTGTTTTACACGAGCTTCTCCGCTCTCTCCTCCAGACCAACTCCTCGGCTTTTCAACGTTGTCTTTATTCCGCGATGTTTTTGTTGGCCTTTTATGGTTTCTTTCGCATCAGAGAACTCGCGGCCAAGAGTGCAGGTCGGCACTGCTCCTTGCTCCAATTCAAGGATCTAACTTTTCTTACGAGCAACGGAACACCCTATATGATTAAGCTAACGATTACCGATTTCCAGCACAATACGTCAAGGAAACCTTTTGAAATTCTTATAGAACATGAGGCTGCGATGCCTTTCTGTCCCGTTCAGGGCCTCATCAATTATTGTCAACTTCCTGGCGTGCAACCGGGCCCGCTGTTCTGCCATCAGAACCTCGAGCCCATCACAGTGTTTCAGTTTAACACCGAACTTTTTCGCTGCCTAACTTTTTGTGGCCTCGATACTAAGAAATACAAGGGACATAGCTTTCGCATTGGTGCCGCGTCTCATGCGGCCGATAAAGGCTTCTTGGACGCTCAAATTCGCACTCTCGGTCGCTGGCAATCCGATGCTTTTAAGTCGTACATTCGCTCTGAGAGCTTACATGCAAATTAATAGTATGTAGGCCACGCACCTTTCGGTAGTGTTCTGTCGCGGGGGAACAAATGGGTCAGACATGCGGCTGCCAATTGTTCTGCCCTAAATAATAATAATAATTATTATTATTATAAAAGGCTGATATTACGCTAAGATAGGTTTCGTGAATCAGTGATGGGTCAGACATGTGGCTGCCATCTGTTTTTTGCCGTTCTGGTTATCTTGGATGACTGCTTCACGCTAAGAATCTTACAGTTATAATACATCATCTGATGGGCTCCGTGGGTCAGTCATGGGCTGCCATTGGACCCCCTCATTTTACTTTTCCACAACTTTGCGTTCAACAATTTTACTCTTTCCGCCGTTGGAGCCAAAGGTCAGACATGGGGCTGCTTTTGCTCTATATTTCATGTTATTTTATGCTACACGGGTAACAGAGAAATACAAAGGTACTCGCAAATATAAATGCGTATTCCTTACAACATTATATATTATACAGTAAGCTTCAACGCGTTTAAACATGCTATAGGTCAGTCTGGTGGCTGCTATGGCTTTTCTGCATTTAGGTTTCTCAAATCATATTCCACGTGGCACATGTGCCTACTCGATGATTATTTATTCCGTGAGCTCTCATTGTCGTTTTGGTGGGGCTGCCACGTTTTTGTGGCTTTTGGCGAATTTCTTGCCCCACCGTTGCTGAAAATAACATAGATTATTTAGTATTATCGTTGTGAAATAATGCGTCTGTTTTATAATCAATTAAACAGCCACTCAGACAAGTGGCCAAATAATGCCAACACTCTAGTGGCTTCTTTGTCTGTGGTACTGTATCGGAACAATAGCGTGATTTCAATGAGAGCTCCCGAACTAACTTTTAGGGTATCGGCATAAAAAAAATAGGCACACTTAAGCAATTGTGTCATATAATAAAGTCAAAGATCGTGAAAGGATAGAAATCCCAATTCCCTTTTAGAAATGGTTTATGCCTTTCCCAGTGGTTAAGTCCCAGCCCCAGTGCAGTAAATCCCATTTCCCCAGTAGATAAAAAGGCGAATCCCAGTTCCCATTTTACACCTTCAGGACCCTCTATAGATAATATCAGAAAATGGGGATTTATTTCAGAAATCAAACATTAAAAAACAGAATCCAGTAGAAGAAGTGGATAGTAAGACGTTGCTTTTAGTTTAGTGTATCAACTGCTTACATTACAAGGTCATTTCTTGGAATTGAGAATGCATGTGATCCAATAGTCTCCACGGGATTATCTGAAAGCATTCTGAAAAAGAAGAAAGAGACGAGTCGACAAAAAGAAATGATATCGTGTAAAGGAGAGACACGGGCGAGCAAAAATGCCCTTAACCTAAACTACTACGTTTCCTAGGTTTACACTTGTATTTGCTTGGCGAGCAAAATTCTCCGCGAATCTTTAAACATAACTTGATTCAAATGGGGGGAAATATTCACATCCTGTGAGTTTGATCGATATCGGAGAAATTGTAAGAAAAAGAAACTTGTTCAATAATGTTTCATTGTTTGCCTTGTAAAAAAAAGACCACATCCCCTTGCAATTGACAATGGACAGGAGCCGTCAGGGTGTCAGAAGGGAAACTATAACTTATTTTGAAAGGAAGAGTAATTTATTACAACAATGTAAAGACTTTCGACTGTTTTCCATGAATTTGAAGTTACAACCAAAAAACTCCAATTTTTATGGCGAATAAATGTCCACTATTCAGCCACCATCTCCTCAGTAGTGCTAGTTTGAGTATCTTTATTTCAAGTGCTGACTAGACAGAAAGTTGTGTTTCACCATATGCAATATTCTCAGGCTTAGCGTTATTCGTTCCTAACTTATTACATGAAGATGATAATTAAGTAATGATCCAGGTAAGAAGGAAAGCAATTTCTTTTGTTGTGGCGCAATACGCTTTCCTCACACATAAATATTTTCATTTTTACGCAGAGAATGCATAAATCTACAAAAAGCCTGTTTACGAAAGAAAATGTATTTAAACTCCACTTTTAAAGGGTGTATTTTTGTGTTAAAACATGTCGACCAATCACAAGGGTTGCAAACAATGGCCAAGAAATGTTCACAATGTTACATGATCCGCACATACAATTTCTGTGTTACTTAGACTCAGACGAGATTGTGTTATAAGGAAGTTGGATAGAAAAAAAGGGATTAATATACATGCTGCTTTGCGAAGATTTCGTAAAATTTGATGTTTAAACCAATCAGAACCTTAGTAGAGACAACAGTAAAGTTAGCACCTTTTTGCATTCCGACGTGTTCACTGCGTTTTGGTCCTTTCCTTCTTATCTGGACCATTACTTAAGTGAGACGATAATTACATATGCTTTGAAACTATCATTTACATTGTTTAATCGCTGTCAACAAGCGAAATATTTCAGAACCTTATCCTGTTATTACCGGTAGCATCACACATTGGATGAATAGTCCAGTTTCGAATTCGCCACGGCCCCTGAATAGAAGCACGGAACTCTAACTCTCCCAATCGTTTAATCTACCCACCACGGCAGATGTAAGAAGAAGACTCTTCACAAATACCGACGAGAAGGTGCCTGAATTTGCGCTTAAAACAATAGACACAGTTGTACACAGGTCTTCTTCTGATTTATTGTTATTATAATTATTTGTTATTATTAATATTATTATTATTATTGCTGTAATTACTATTATTATTACCATTGTTAAAAATATTATTATTATCAGCTTCACTCTCGCGCCTGAGGTGCACGAAGCGGAGCACCATCGGTAAGAACATTTTATTATCTATGCATCCAAGAAATTTTATTTCTGAGAAAATCGTCCGCACGTACGTCCACCCCTTCATGTAAGAAAGGGGTAAAATTTCGCGTGTCAAGTACTCGCGCGTTTCTGTGGTAAATTGCATGGCCACCCTGACTTTTAGGAAGAGAAAAAAAACAGCAACGAAGCCGAGTCCCCTATGAGTCTTTCTTTCGACTAAAATTTTAATTTCTACCTTGATGTTGATAACAGAGCAATAGCTAGAGCGAGAGATAAAGAAAGGAAGCCAATTTCGTTGGAAGAAAAACATAAAAATTTTATTGGGACAGCGAGAAAATGAGAAATTCTAGCGGCCACCAAGGTGAAAATCAGCAGCAGTGAAAAAAAAGCAAAAAGGAACACATAGATAGCCCTTATTTTAAAAGGATGAGTATTAAAGCTACATGAGCTTGTGGGGTCGTTTGCAATTAACTAATTACAAGTAAACTAAAGAAACTAAAAACTAGGGGTATATACAGGCAAAACGTTTGGACTAAATTAGCGCTTACAAATATGAAATTATGAGCATAAATTTAAGTATATACAAAGTCATCTTTTCTAAAATTACAAGTGAATGCAGACGTTATCTTGAAGCTGAATTCATTAAAATTAGCTTGAGATTTAAGCTTTAGCCTGAGATCACGATGAGGACTGTTTTTTTTGTCAGGGCACTACAGTTGTTGGTCACTGCATTCTACAGGACTGAGCCTCTAAACGCGACAGAGTCTTTCATGTAACGCTTGTTGAAGGGTGGAACAATTAAAGAAGCGCAAGTCCGGGTTGAATAGTTTGTGGCCCGTTTCTTAGAAATCAGGTCGATTAATGTGACAGGTAACCTATCGTGGAAAGCTTTATGAAGACAGATAAAAATGGCTAATTCATGATAAATAGACAGAGTTGGCCATTGGGCCAGTTGTAGGACATCAGCAGATGCCATGTCTTTCGGCAAATGAAAGATAAGTCTCGCAGCCCTGCAGTGAAGTCTTTCCAGGGACTGAAATAAGTCGGAATTGCAGCAAGATCCCCATAGTATAAGACCATAGGTCACTGAAGGCAAGATGACCTTAAAATAGAGATCCTGACGAACGTTTTTAGGGAGAAATCTCGACTTCTTAAGTAATCCTAGTTTTTAGCAAATGATTTTTTGAGTTCCAGCATATGCTGAGTCCAGGTCAGTTTCTCATCGACGGTCATTCCCAGTAATCGTGATTTCGATATCCATTCAATCGTAGAGTTTCCGATAAAGATCAGGGGAATGTTAACCGGAGGATTTCTTCCGGAGATTAGCATGGCCTCACTTTTACTTGGGTGGGGTGTTAATCTGTTAATGAGGCACCACTCGTTTAATTCACGAAGTGCAGAATTTAACTTGGCAATACTTTTTTCTGCCATGTCACTTATGCAGTAAACCGTTGTGTCGTCGGCAAACATATAGACGGATCCGGAAGATACTGAGGACGGAAGATCGTTCGTGAAGAGAGTGAAAAGTGTCGGCTCCAAGACATACCCTTGAGGATACGACATTTCCTCCATAAAACGTGTAAGTAGAAAGTTTCTGGAAGTTTCACGTTGTAGTCATGCATAAAAACGGCAAAGAATTATACAAAAAAAAATGTGCTTCACTTGCAGAGTACGAATAACCCGTATTTTATATACGTATAACTCGAACTCGGATAGATCCGACGAAATCCCCCTCTATAACTCAAACTATGTCCCTTTTTCCTTCGATATGACTCCACCTTTCAGTCATTTTTACTCAGTTACCTCGAACTCTAACTTGAATTTTACAGAAAATCTTTTTTCCCAACGCGACATCGAAACCCGTACCCGCGACTTTCGACTCTGTTTTCTTCCAACGTGTTTAAATGCTCCGAGAATGGGTGTAAAAAATCGAAGGCTTATAAAATAGATAAACCTTGGCTTGCTGGTTTTTTGGAGGATCTTGACCCTTGGTTGAGAGATAATCCTCAATATTTCACACTTTCCCTTCAAGCTTCCTTTCTCGGCCAATTATTTTTTTTTCGGACCATCTCTGATAGTCTATAAGCCACACGCATTATCTTCCGATATAAAAGCCACTGGGAGGGGTTTCTTAACTGGTTATCAGTGGGATTCCTAAAGTGTGTGCATTTCCCAAATTGGTTTCGGTAATTCCTATACCGACTGTGCACCCTAGCCTTTTGGGAGGAGCCACCCACAACGTGAGCAACGTAACTAAATGGACATATAAGTAAGGGAAAAGAAAACAAGTAAATGTAATACGTGAAATGAGGAGCTAAACGCACTTTTCAATCTAACAAATTAAAAAGCCTCGACTGTGCACAAAGCGAGCGAAAAGCGTCCAAAAACTAAAAATGAAAGTAAAAATTCTTTACAATTTGCTGACGTCTTCGCAAAAGTGATGCTGCAGTCTCGCGATCGTGTTTTGAGCTGATGTTATGAATGAACAAGCTCAAAACGATAGACAGAGAAGTTATTTCGCGAAAAAAATTATTCAAAAACTAAGAAGTTAAACCTTAAAAGCAATAAAATCGAATGAGCACATGGCAAAATTCAGCAGAAAGTCCATCTCATCGCATTTTGTAATTATTTTTTTTTTGCGCCGATGACAAAATTTATAGAACGTTTGTGAAACATATAAACCTACATATACAATTTGTAAAACGTAATTTCCTTGACCATAGAGCGAAAAAACCTTCGCTGTTGAATTTCAAAACAGGAAAGTTTGCGCCGCGGCGTGAAGAAAACATCGTTGAATTTCTCGAATTTCTCTTTTAACGATGAAGTTTTAAAATGTCAAACTTTGGTCTTGAAAACCACCGTATGGTGTGATTCACAGATTGCTCGATACTCTCGTAAAATGCTTTTGTTTGTTTCCAATCAGGAAAAATTCGAAAAACGCTCTGTCTAAGAAATCACAAGGAAATGATGAACGTGTAATTCAAACACTCAACAGCGCTAAAAATTCAATTGCAAACTAAGGACGCTCCTAACTTGCCGAATGGAGGGGTCCAAAAATCAAGAAGCCCTTTGTCGAAATTTTTCGTTAAAAACCTTGCATACTACATACGAGAAGGCAGAATGCTTTTTGTGACTGGACTGCTATGGGCGGGCGGTTTTGACCAACAGCTGATAAAAAGTCGTAAGTTTAACCTTAATGACCTTTATTCTAACAAAAGAAACTTTTTAGTTCTTTTTTTCAGTCAGCTCTGCCAACACTTTCTACCGATAGTACGTAACTTTTTCGAAAAGTTTGATCCAAAGATGTTGCCATGTTTGAGTTTGCAGTTTATTCGTGAATACACAGCACCGAGGGATTTGTGTTATCAGATGATGTTTGAGAAAATAAGAGGATTGCAGTTATTAGTGAGGAAAAATGAAGGCCTGGACGCAAAACAAACCGTGTCTAGTAGTAATGGTTATGGTCAGATGTGACGTTAAAGTTAAAGGTGGATTACACGCTACGACTTTTCGACGCGCTTATATTTTGGAAAGTAAAAAGAGGTGTTATGTTGGCCCCGACAGACACTTAACCGATAAATCGTATATAATTTGTAAATTAACCTCCCATGAGAAGCGTCGTGTATTGAAAACGACTTTAATAACATAAAATGAAATTTAGAGGCTGACCAATAGTAAATTAGAAAACTTAGTTCCATCAAGAATGTTTTTCCAGGCCTACCACAGTGATCCGCGAGTATAGAGTTCGGTGGATTTCTTTGCAGTAATAAATTGTTTAAAGTAAATAATTAACAATTATACTTTGAAATCGAGGTGAATAGTGGCAAAATATTCCTAAAGCCACTATTCACCGAGATTAAAAAAAAAATTATTGTTTTAGTATATACACACGAAGTGATCTCAACAAAATCAGAGAGGAAACCATTCAAAAGTACGATTTGATTGACAGATCAGGTCAGCTAGATACGCGAGAGTTTAAAAATAGATCTTTGTAGAATTTTCAAACATGGCAATTCACAAGCTTATCACTTCGCAAAAAACAGCGTAATGACTTAAATGGAACCGCTAGAAGTTTGAATTGTTTCCTTACCTGAGAAGAAAAGAAGAGCTTTGTTGTTTAATGTTGACTTGCCAAGTTTATAGCCGAAAAGGTTTGTTGTGTCGTTCTTCTCATGAAGTGCTGACAAAAATGGCGATTCGGTTCCTCGAGGTAAGACGTCGTCTTCACGTAGCATTCTTTCTCGTGTTTACTTGAAACGTAGAATTTCTGCAAACATTTGCTTTCAAATTTGTTTGTCATAAATAGACTTCGTTTTTGGGCCAAAATTTTCTTGTTAGGAAACGCTGAGTTCACGAAACGGCCTCTTCTAGGCGAATAAACAGGAGTTGTAAACAATCCATCGACCACAAAATTCAACAATAGTAAATGGAAAAACGCCGTTTTGAATCCTTCGAAGTCTTTTCTTGCCTGCAAAAAAGTCAACCCTAGGATTTTGTCGACTTTTAAAAGATCTTTCTCTTAGAAAATGGGAGAAAATCCGCGCTCACACATTATCCACTCGCTAGGAGGTGAATATTGTTGCCCCTACCCCTTTATTTTTAGACCAAAATGAGGCCCGAAGGGCCAAAAAAAATTGAGACCGGGCCCCCCTTATCTCAGGGTCTGGATGACCGCAACCCCCCCCCCCCCCCCATTATCTGAAGGTCTGGATGCGCCACTGAATACTTAGTAAGAAACAGAGTGTCCTCATGTCTTTTTCAGCTGTCTTTGCGCAAATGTCGTAGTAAATAAATAAAATATTCGGCTATATAGTTGTCGTGCAATTCTTGATATCAGTCGAAACAATTTATGTAATGCTTACATGACAAACGAACCTTATTCTAAAAAGGTGGCAAACTTATTTAGTAAGAAAGTAAGTAATCTTTATTTATCCATGGTCGTACAGATTCATCAGGCACGAAATACGAAAATGTAAAAACACCTTAAATACATTTACTGGGTTTTGCTAAATAGAATATCAAAATGATTCAATCAAGTATATACGAAAAAAAAGCCAGTTTTCCATGAATGCCGTGCCTTACTTGATATTTAAATAGCTGTGCAAAAGTGACTTAAAATTACTTAGGGATTCTGCTTGTCTTAAAGTTTTAGGAAGACTATTCTACAGAACAGCACCACTGTAGCGAGAACTATTACGGAGATAATTAGCGCGTGGCTGTGGAATAGTTAATTTATTTAGAAAATCTCGAGAAGTGTATGAAGAGGTTTTGGATCGAGCAATAAATTTCTAGTTTAGATACTCAGGTGCAAGGCCATTAAGGGATTTAACAACCATTAAGAGCGGATGTCAGTAAATATCGACCAGAGGTCTACAAAAGTGAAAAATCGAAAATTCTCAAAAAAATTCACAAAGTAGCACTAGGTAAGCTATTAACATAACTGTAATTTTTACTTCGATCCGATAATTATTTTCCACGTACGGGGGGGTTATTGGTTTCGCGGCTCTCGGACCGGGTTTACCAGGCCCGAGACCATGTGTGGCAAAAAAATCGTTTTAAAATTCAAATCCATTGTAATGCGGACAACAAATAACTTATTCAGAAGAGTACTTAATTGCACACATTCTAAGTGGTGATTTACTCAGTTTGAACGAAAGTGTAATATTTTGGAGATTTTTCATTATTTTCAATATTTTGAATGTTTTCGTTCAATGAAAAAATGGCAAATTTCAAAGCCCAAAATCGTCGACTGGTACCTCGATTTCAGTAACGAGTCTTATACCACGTTAAAGAGCGTTATCTCTTCTTTCAAAATCTGTTTTCAAAACTACGGGCAACTTAAAAGAAAATTTTTGAGGCCAAAAAATACAAGTAGTACTTTTCTGAAATTTGAGCTTTCCAGACGTGGCGGGCCGATGCTAAAAACTTGGAAAAATACAGTAAGAAATCAGTTTGAGCAATAGTGGTTTCATGTTATCAGCTTTCAGAAACCAAGACGTGTTTATACAGCGATCTGATATAAATTAATGCCGTTTGCTATCAAGAAAAGCAGATTTAAGCTGTGAACTCCTGCCAAGTGCACCAGTCACGTGAAGTTGTCAAAGGGAGGGCAGAGTACTAATATTAAAAAGTCTTAAAATTCAAAACGTTTTACGTCCATGAAATCAGATTTTAGCGTACAAAACAATGTTGTGAATGTCTGTTGTTCGTACCTTATTGGAAATGTCGAGTATCCACACGGGAGAACATACCAAAACACAACGTTTCAAATCCGAGCGCCGAAAGATCGTAAACGGCAAAGATTGCGTTACATAGAACGACCGCTTACCACCGTTGTCACTCCTTTTTTCGCTGGAAGCTACGAGGAGTTTTCATTCCGTCATGAGTGATTCTTGATCAGCGTTTCCTTGAAAGTACGATCCCGGACAGGTGATAACTGAGGAGGTTTCGTCAAGACTCCTGTTGTTCAGTTTCAGGCTTTAGCAGGTGCGTAGTCAGGATTTTTCCGGAGGTAAGCCCAACTTTTTCTACAGCTTCTTCCCCACCTCCCCCCACCCCAAATCTCAACATTTTTTTAAGGTGCCTTTATTAAAGGTGGGGTTAACGGTTGTAAGCAAAAGCATTTTTGCTGTTTATGAAATGACACAACCTCTAAAATTCTTTAATTCTGTCGGCTTGTTATGTTCATTGACGTCAACCGTTTATCATTAATTCAGCTATTAAAAATCAAGCTTGTAGTACCTCCGACTTTAGTTTACAAATGACTCTTTTTACCCCTTTTTTTCACATTATTTTTGACCGACAAAAGCACCACACATTGACGTAATTGTGCCCTACTTCGTCTACTCCGAAGACAGGTCGTGGAGAAAACAACGCGTTCACGCTTTACATCATCAAGCTTGCTATATAAATAAATCATCCAAGATTCGGTTCTCCAGTTAATGTCGTCGCTTCTCTGGAAACCGATTTTTTTTAGTTATGTTTATTTCATTCTACTTTTTTTTCCTCAATGTTTTCGGGTACGCACGTGCAAACTGTGCGTACAAGTAGCTACGCCCCTGTTTAGTCTCCTTAGCCCTGAGCGTTCCTCTCTTGCGGTTTTCGCGGGAGTTCAGGATGTGGTCCACCCAGTATTTCACGTCTCTTTTAAATGAGAGGCATCACTTCTTGTTTACCGTTTCGTTATCAGACAGCGCTTAGGCTCTTAGCCTTTCATTTAATTTTGATCAAATTTTTCTCATTTAGTTACTCAGTATACGTTCGATCCTGTCCTTGTAAACTTATATTTTTATACTTTATGGGAGCTTAATTCCTGTATTAATTTTTTCTTCGGTTAGTGTCCAAAAGACCCAGTTTTTTGGCATTTTTTTAAAAAGCAAGAAAAAGAAACGACAAGCTTTACTTTTTTTGGACTTAGATTAATTCTTTTAATCTAAAAAATTAGCATTATAACATCATTTCGAGGCATAAAACGTTCGGTGGTGTATCCTCTTTGCTTTTTACCCTTTTTGGGCCTTTTTTTATGAAATTGACCATCCAATTTTCCACCATATTGAGTTTGTGTCGATTTGGTGACCATGTCTTGTTGTTTTCAGTCTCCACGGCAATGATGCTGGTGTTTCAGGCCTCCCGTTCTCAGATTTCTTGTGATTTTTTTTTCACCCCACCGACCAACCCACCCAAAACCAGGAAACCTATTCGACGCTAAACGAACGAAAAGGGAATGACCTAAGCCTTTTGGTTTCTTTTTGGGCTTCCTCACCACATTGCTTCTGCGTGTTTCTGTATACTTGTCTTTTGCTTTGTTTTGTTCTTTTTTGTCGGTAAAATAAACTGAAACTGTACAAAGACCCTCAATATTTCCTTTGGAGGTTCTCGAACGCGCATAAAAAAAAATGAAAAACGCGATGATTTATTGACCGCAAGGGCAATGGGGTGGGGTTAGGGCTCGTTACTGCGCTCCAGTTCACTCGTACGCTGTCAAATGGTCCCGAAATACAAAATGAAAAATGACTGTGGACAGACTATTCACGTCTAGACATCAAGCATCTTTTAAGATGGGACTTATCGCCTCTCCCTGTTCATGGAGTTGATTCAAGGTGTTGACGTTAATTTCGTGATGCCCCGCATGTTGCCAGGACATGTTTCAAAAGGGCCTTTCCAAAGGTACGGAGTCCGCCGTCACCTTGCCAACCGTGCGAGAAATGATGTACTTCACAAAAACAAAGAGATGTTATTTTCGATTTGCCCCGCCCCCTACCCCCGAAAATCCCCGACAGGACCGCTTCAAAGTACTCCTGATGTGGTTGCCCGGGGGATCGTAACAGGTCTACCTAATTGCACCGTGCATCAATGCAAGTCTAGCTCAATCAGAAGCCCCTTTTCCCTGGCTAGTTTAAGGTGTGTGCACCTCCTTTAAGCTGTTGTTTTCGGTTCTTACTGAAATTTTTGATCTTGAGGAAATTCACAACGACAGGAGCAGGTTACGGGCTTTTTTCCTAGCCCTAATCCTACATCACGGGAAATCCCTCAGGTTAGGCAATAATTCGATAATCCTTCCATAATCATCCATTTTTTCACCGCGTGAATTGGGTATTTTTAGCTTATTTCGAGGAAATACTTTTTGCTTCAAATCCAGGGTGGGCTTTTAAACACATTTTTTAAGCCAAATGGTTTTTGCGAGAATCTGCTTCCCCGAACTTTTCGCATAAAAAACGAGAAATACCTGAAGAAAGCTCATGTTGTTGTTGGTGGTGGCATATTTCCGATAAATTCAGCTCAATGTCTCGTGAAGAAGAGTTCAGATCCGTGCCCAGCGCCTCTCGAGGCAAGCGTTCCGTCGAAATGCGAGCCCAAAAACAGGTGGTAAGCGGTCAATCTGTGAAAAGTAACGCAATCTCCGTCGTTTGAGAGCAGCCGAAGATGCTCTTGCCGATGCTGTCCTTGATGTTTTTTATTTCCAGTATCTAGGAAACCCATGCTAAGGTATGAAACATACACTCGTAGGCATTGTTCTGTCCGCTAAAGTCTAATTTCTGGACGCAGAAACGTTGTGCTTTTTGAAGTTTACTACTGTGCTTTGCCCTTTGACAACCTTACGTCACTCGTGCGTTTGGTAGCAGAAGATGGCTAAACTCTGCTTTTCTTGTTGGAAAACGGCTTTAAGTTTTATCATATCGCTCGATAAACACGTGAGTAGTGATAGTGGTCACTGGGGGACTCAAAGGATGCCGCCGCCGCGCTATTGTTTTGGGCTATTGTTCTCAGATTTGATTGACAGGTTATTGTTTAAGACTCATCAAAAATTCAAGATGGCGCTCGGAGAGCGCTCGGAGAGTGTTCGGAACTTAGTGACTTATGAATATGTCAAAGTGAATTAATATAGGTGGATAAAGGTCATGACTCACGCATGTGGGACAGAATTTTTGTCCTTGCGCACTACGCATGCGCAGTACCGCATCTTGTGTAAAAACGTTTTAAATCGTTTTTAAACTAGTCTTAATTGTTTAGAAGGTTTATAAGTAAAAGAAAAAAGTCTTTCCCAACTTTGCTATCATCACAAGATTAAGAAAGAACGGGCTGACCAGGAATCGAACCCGGGTCTTCTGCGTGACAAGCAGGGATACTAAACCACTGTACTATCAGCCCTTTTCCAAATTGATCACAACAAAGTAGTCAGTTTAACAATGTTTATTATTTTAATAATGGTGTGATTTTATTGTTACAGAATATGTTTCACGTTTAAAGAAGAACTGGAAAAGTTAAACGAGCAAGTGCTATTCTATGACACAGATTCAGTCATTTACAGCTGCAAACCAGGAGAAGTCAAAATCCCTACAGGGGTGTTCCTTGGTCAAATGACAGTCAAACGTTTTTCTGTGAACGCTGCTTTCAAGGCTTCATACGTCCTGATTTGTTAAGCAAACATATGGAAACCTATCGAGGAAGGGAAAAACAATTTGTCGCAGATTTGATTTGTTATGCTTTAACTTATAAAATAGATAAAAATTTAAATGGGTTACAAAGTTCCTTGACATCCTTGTCTTCTGGTTTAGGTAAATGTAAACTACGTTTAAAAGTCTCTTGCAATTCTAAAAGAGCCTCAGGGTAATCGTAAATATTTCTCATTCCAATGATGGCGGTTTTCTTCACGAGTGTGGGTAAAGCGTACTGCTCTTCTGACATCTGATCACAGGCGTAAAACATATCTTTAGTAGGATTATACCACAACCACACGTTTCGTTCCACATCGTACACATACACTACTTTGTTGAGGAGTTTACACATTTCCACGGTCCAGCCTGTTCCGCCCATGCAAACATTTTTTTCTGGTTCAGAACAGGTAAATGCTAGCACCAGGTCCGCATCTTTGACCACATGATAATTTCGGTGAATATACTGTAAACTGATGGGGTTGGTTAACTGTTTCTTGAGACGAAATGCTACTTTAGTTGTGATAGGAATCGCTTCAGCTAATTGTTGATGAGTTAACGGTTTAATGGAGGCTTTTCTTGGATGACAAGGAGGTATGAGTACACGCACTGGCAAACCATAGTTTCTTGCTAACTTCTCTGCTTCTAAATCCACTCCATTAGCGCCGCCAGAGATGATCGTGAAAGCCATGGTAGTATGTAGTGATGAGTTGAACAACGTGAGTTTTATAGAAGACCATTGACGTCACTGTCCGGACATGTTTAAATCCCATAGGACTTAGTTTTTTCTGGTGCATACACCTCGTAGTAAGAAATAGCTTTTTCAACAATATTATTTATGACCTTTTTGTGTAAGCCCAATAAACAACTGTTTAAAGTGTCCAACGTACAATTGTCATAGCTGATACCTTGTATAATCACCTCATGCATAAACTTTTTGTATCCTTGTAGTAGTGAAGGATCCATATGCTGTAAAATGTCGTCTAAACTCTTTGATGGCTCCATAGTGAATGCTTTTAGTCTGAGGGTCCATCGGATATTATATCAGGTCGTTTGTTTGCCAAGAACATGTAAAAGGCTGAGGTTTCTTTGTTCACTTGATGAAATATTTCACGGTTCAGCTCATACAAGTTATAATTCAATTGATCAAAGTTCATGTCGCTGTTCCCTAATGCCTCAATCATCAAGGCTGGTATAAATTCTTTGTAGGAAGCAAATTGACACGGCTGTACTTTTTTTAACAGATGTTGCAATTTAGTAGACGGTGTCGTAGCCCCCATGTTTTTCGGTGAGATCTTGTACTAGATGTTCTTGTTTTTCAATCAACGTTTTCAACCTAGCTGCTTCTTCTTGGAGTGTCGCGACCTTTTCCTTGAGTTCTTTAATCTGTTGCAACAGCTGTGCGCAATAAGCGAGTGATTTACTTGCGACGTTGATCCACTCGATCTCACACATAATGAATGATCTGTGCTGCCAGGCTTGCTTATATGGGTTGGTCATGGTCGAACGATTCATCCAACTTAATGTATTTGCGTTGTGACTCTGTCAGCTTTTTCTTGAACAATAGGGTGACAATAGTTGGACTATCCTGATTAAAGTCGGGAATAAGGTTATTCCATTCTGTCACAGTCACTTCTAAAATGTCCACCAAATAACTCCTCAAGGAATAAAACTGAATGGGGTTACATTCAATCAGCGTTTTTTCGTTATTATAAGCGACAGATTTCATGATGGTTCTTTTTCCATCAATGCTTTTGGTTAAATTGCATGACAAAAACAGAGGGCGTAAATTGGCTGTTCCATGAGATTTAGGATGTGTGGAAGCTTTCTTGTCCCCCGTACTGGTAGTCGTTGTTTTGGTGGTTGTGTGAGAAGAAGGAATGACCGGGTGATCGTCATACACATCGGGTACCTGTTCTACATGTCCATCCACACCATACAGCACTAAAAAAGTGTTGTCTTTCAAAGCACCTGAATATTTTGCAGGCAGTGAAAACCCTATTTCAAACTTGATGCTTAATGTGACATTGCTACTTGAAGTTTTGCTGAATTGAATAGTTAAGGTGTGGTAATAAATCAAATGGGATTTGTTTTGCTCATGAGTATGTTTTTCAACCCGCAAATGATGAACTTGTAAACCCAGTCCTTCCACTGAAAATTTAGAACGGTTAAACAGCCACTCATCCTTTTGGTACCACTCTAATGCCACCGTATAAGGTTTGTTGCGAGTTATGGAGCTCATATCAATTTCCAGTTCCCCTGAGTAATCTCCGTGAGATACCATATCCACAATTTTTACTCCTCTTAACAAAGTCACACTCAGAGTTCTGGGTTTCCAATAATGGGGAGACACAGGCAAGTCGATAAAGTAATCGTTCAAGGCTAGTCCAAGTTCCATATTCCATAAGGAAAGGTTAGTCATCCAGGGTTTGAACACATTGAACACTGTTTTTGGCATTTCATAGGGTTTATGAATTGCTTTGTCAAAGGCTTCATTTAAATTTACAAAGCGCCAACTAAACGTGGAGCAAAGATACAGCAATCCGTCTACGACATGAATGGGTTGAGTAAAAGTAAATTTTGCATTGAGACAGGTCGCGGGATCTGGTTTTACACTAGTAGTACCGTATGGAAGCTCCATGAGTAAATTCGGTCCCACTGCAAACACATTGGTAGTTGTTTGTACAACCCAACCCATTTGTTTAGCCAAGATCAAATTAATGGCTAAATAAGGCACACTTTTTCTGTTGGTACTTTCAACATTGTAATGTCGAAGCAACCAACTCGTGTAATTATCTTGAGCAGAAACATCTATTCTCCAATTATCATTACTATCTGCAAATTCATACCCTGTGGGTAATTTTTTGTTTAAATCCTGCTCCATCCACCAAAAAACTTTGGACATAAAATCAAATCCATTGGAGGCATCTTGCAAATCTGCTGTTTTAAGTTGGGACAAAAATTCTTGAGATTGACTAGATTTGAAAGCTTTGGCATATTGTTGAAATAAAATATCGGTATCGCTTCCTTTGTACAGGTTGTGAATCGAGCGAATACCGAAAGGTTTGGTAGGATTTGTGTCATGATGTTTCGTCAGAGAGGAACTGACATGGGATGTGACAACATGGGGAATGGGATTGGAAACGCCAGGTAAAAACACACTTGCCAAACCCACTTTCCATTTGCCCGGTAACCATAAGCTTTGAGGCAAACGGTATTGAAATTGTGGGGGTAAATTGTCTGGAAATTCCTGTGTTTTTTGACTAGTCAGCGTCACATAAAACGAGTTGTCATTTGGCTGAGTCATGTTGTTAAATAATGAAATGAGGTAATTTATCTCTTTTATAGTCTGCCCCAACATGCTCAAGTCTCAAGGGTGTGATTAGTGCGAGTTCGTGACAGGAGTGACGTCATTGTCCAGACATGTCCAATTCCCTAAGGTATTTTAAGTAAGTATAAATTTGTGTGTTTGATGTGATTTTGCTGTATGTGTTATCTGCAAGAACCGACGTTTGACATGGATAACTCTGTTCCTCCCAAGAAAGAAAAGAAATCCAGAAAAGCCAAAAATAAGACGGGAGAAGAAGTGGTTCAATCAGTTCTGAAAACTCCAGAACCTCAAATGATTGAGAATGCAGAACCTCTTACAAAAGAATGGACAGCACCCCATTACACTACAGACGATAAATTTAGGTTGCAGAATTACCTGGACCCAGAACCTCAAATGATTGTCAATGAACAACTTCCTTCCTATGAGGAAATGCAGCAGGCCTGCCGAGATCTGTTCAATGGTCCGAGTTCTATGGAAACACAGCCTGACCTAGATCCCGTGCATATCATGGAAGAAGGAGTCGCTGTGTTACCAGATGGTCGACAAGTGGAATGGTGGCCTATAGATGGGGAATTCGATGTGCCTAATTTAGATGAAGTTTCTTTGCAAGAACATCTGTTGGATGCGAGCAAGCCTTTGCAAACCAACTTTGTCCTGCCTGAAAAAGGCCTTGCCATTTGTTCTACATGTCCCGTGTATTTTGGCAATGCAGACAGCAAGCAGACAGTGTTGGATACCATTTGTAACAGCATTCATCCCAAAATCTACGAGCAATGGGGAACCTTTAGCTGTCATTGTGGATTAGTGCCTAGACTCAAGCTGAGTCAAACACCAAGAAATCCAAACAAAGTGTTCCTAATCTGTCCTAAGACCAGAGAAGCCAGGTGTAATTACTTTCAGTGGATTCACCAAGCACCTAAACCTGTGAAGGTCCCTAAAGCTTTTACACCCTCAGCTCTCAAGAAACGAATGCATGAGATGGTACAAGAAAGATTACAGAAACGACCAAAAGTAGAGGCAGGAGGATTTAAATTTCCCTAAAAACACTTTGTTCTTGTTGTTGTAAAAAGGTTGTTGTTTAAAATTAAACAATGTGATCTCAGTCAAGCGTGTGTTTATTTGTCTAACACCCTTGGGGATTCTTGCCCGATCTTGCCCGATACCCTAGGGACCTTAGGAGTCTTATAAAATTGGGGCAATCTCTGGTCAAATCACAAACTCTGCTACCATGGCTTGTGAAATGAGTAGAGAAGAAGACCTTGAAATGATGAACGTAGATTTTGGCGGTCCTGACGGTCCTTTAAACACTCAATTTTTGCTTTCTATTTTTGACGAAAAGAAACTCTGCCCAAGATTTTATGGAAAAGAAATGGACAAATTGAAAGTGTATGATGCCTTAAAGAAAGACATGCATGCAGAAGTAAAAACCAAATGGGGAGAATTGAAATGTCATTGCTCACGAATTCCTATCCTTCGTCTTAGTAAGACCGCCAGAAACCTGAACAAAGTCTTTTTAACCTGTGGAACACCCGCTTTGGCTGAGACTCGCTGCAAATATTTTCAGTGAATTCACACACCACTGTTTATCGATAAGAGACCCATCCATAAACTCAAGTATGCGACAAACCTGAGCAGAGCCGAATGGATGAAACAAGCAGAAGCGAATGTTGAGACGTGGAAACAACGCAATGGTTGGTACAGCAAACAAGATGCCGAAACTCAAACAGAGCAGAATCAGCAACATACATGTTTTGCTGAATCAGCCAAACAGTTTGCTGAATCAGCCAAAAGGCAAGAAGAACAAAGAAAAGCCCAAACAAAGTTTCCTTGGAAGAGCACTCCTCTGCCAAGCACCTTTCAGTCGAGTCCAGAGATAGCCAAGGAACTCAAGAAACGAGAGCAATGGAAGGAGGTTGTGAGTATTGCTAACCATCGGTTTCATTCTCGTGTGAAAGGATGGCATCATCTTCCTCCAGCGGATGCAAATGTAGCTGAGTATCTAACAAAACAAAAAAGCAAAGGCCATTCTCTCTCACCTGCGGATGAAAAGTTCTTAAATGCCTGCATAGCAAGCAAACATAATGAGTGGAAACCTCCCCCCGGAGCTAAAAAGTATGAAAAGAACGAAGTAGCCATCGCCAAAGCAGTGTATGAGGACTGGTCTTTTGGTTATTTGCCCGAAAAAGTGTGCAGTTTGATGTCCTATTGCCGCAAGAGAAAGAAGGAGGGATTGCCTTTAACACCCGTGGAGGAACGGTTTTTTGCTCAATTGGTGAATGTATATGCACCAGAAGAAACAGACAAGCAAAAACAAGAAAAAGAAAAGAGATTTTTGCAAGAATGTGATGCAAACAATGCAGAGAGAAGAAAATGTGGATTGCTTCCTTATTCCTATGAAACATTTAGAACATTTGGAACTGGTATCTTAAAGAATGTATGCAATGACTAGTTCTGTCAATTTTTAAATAAAAGTGTTGAAAAGGATTTGTTTGTGGTTGTTTTCTTGTTAGGATTAGGGTTAAACCATAACCCCTTGGGATTTGGGTTAGGGTTAGGGTTAGGGTTAAAATGCTAATAAGGTTAGGGTTAAACCCTAGTCCTTTGGGATTAGGGTTAGGGTATAAAGTGGGTGATTTGTTTTAAAAGCAGTCATTCCGTCATGGGAAATCTGCAGTATAGAAGTACTGTGTGGATTTGCCAACATGTTTGTGAAGACTCTGCCTTCTTTCAAGACACTTGTCAACCTATCAGTCTGTTTCAATGGATGATAAATCATAATCATACATCCTGGGGACATTATGCTGTGTACATCACTTGGTTGCATCGACACTTTCCTTCTGAAAGAGTAACCGTGTTTTGCTATTTAAAGAAGCACTATTCAAAGAACATGTATTCATTTTGGTATTTAGCAGGACAGTATCTATCGTACTATGGAAACAAAATTATCTGCTTCGTATGCCGATCCTACCGAGCCTGGATCACTGGGAGGTGTTGCCAAATTTGCCAAAGCACACAAGATTCCCGTGTCCAAAGCAAAGAAGGAACTGCAACAAGTACTGAGTTACACTCTGCACAAACCAAGACGTCGGCGGTTTAAAACATTACCCACCCTGGTGTTTAACATCAACGAACAATTTGTGATGGACTTGGTAGACATGCAAAAACTAGCCAAATACAACAAAGGGTACAAATATTTACTGACGGTGATTGATGTGCTCTCAAAATTTGCCTGGGTAGAGCCGTTAAAGAGTAAAAGCGCAACAGCGATGGTAGAAGCCTTACAAAGACTATGGGCAAGATTAGGAGATCGTTTACCTCAAAAAGTACAGACGGATTCTGGCGGTGAATTTTATAATGTTAAAGTGCAATCCTTCTTTAAAAAACAGGGTGTGAATCATTTTTCTACGCATGGAGATCCTCACGGTTCCGTAGTGGAACGTTGGAATCGAACTTTGAAAACGAACATGTCTCGCTATTTTACTGCGCATAATACGCTCAAGTATATTGATGTGTTGCCTGCTTTAGTGAAAGCATATAATCATTCCTATCATCGTAGTATTCAAGAAAAACCTGTCAATGTCAACGAGTCCAACGAAACCGAAATTTGGTATCGTTTATACGATACGAAAAAAGACAACAAAGTGAAAAAACCGCATTGTCAAGTGGGTGATAAAGTAAGACTCAATAAAAAATTTCGTCCTTTTAAAAAAGGGTATTTGCCTGGGTGGACCGAAGAAGTGTTTTTAGTGAAACAAATCTATACGACAAAACCAGTGGTAACGTATAAACTCACGGAATGGGACGGGTCTCCTATAAAAGGAACGTTTTATGAACCAGATCTGCAAAAGGTCAATGTCGCAGACGATTCATTATTTCGTATTGATCAAGTTTTAAAACGCAAAGGAAAACAAGTCTTTGTGTCTTGGAAGGGTTGGCCGAAAAAATATAACTCTTGGGTGTGGGAAAAAGATTTGCAAGTGTTATGAAGAGTTTTCGATTAACCTTGATCAGCGATCCCACGGACGAACATCCCCAAAACCAAAATAATAATTTTAAAGTGCGTTTACCGGTGCGACTCAATTTAGAAGGCAATACCTGGCAAGCGAGTTTGTGGAGTGTGTCTGTTCCCGATGTAGGACATAGTTCTGCGGTCATTCACAGTAATAGTGACACCAAGATACTCAACTATCGCTACACCTTGACCAAGTGTCATGCTGTGGCCAGTGATTGGTTTATTAACTTTGAGCCCAAAGACAAAACTGTGACTTTGAAAGATGTCATGGGTAGTTCGTATCCTGTCTATTCAGGTCATCAATTATGGCAGAATATTATGACCCATATGGAACAAACCATCATGGAAGATGTCAAGTCATCCTTTGACACTTGGAAAACAACCAAAGGTAATACAGGCACTGTTTCCCTGAAATCTACTTGGAAACCCACCTTTGAATGGAACGAAAACACCCTCGTGTTGAAAAAAGTATCCCGTGAAGATGCGTTTGCTCGTGACAGACAGCTAAACATTTACCCCCTTTCCTCTGTAGGGATCCATGTGGATTTTGCGGAAAAGTTTGGTTTATTGTTCAAAGACAAAAACAACCAATACCAATTAGGACCCAATTTAGACTTTGTCTTACCCACAACCACTTATACGACATCCACTCCACCCGTCAAAAGCAATGATAAGTACCAATGGCTAGGAGAGCATTTTGTGAGCATTAGTCCAGCAGATTTAGGAGGAAGCTCGCTATTCAAAGTCAAACAAGAGAATGGTCAATCGTATCTGTATCTCACGCGTACTGTGGATTGGCATTTTCAAAATCTGAATGTCCTGTTTAATACGCATGTGGGAACCGTAAAACAAGCCGTCATGATTTATTGCGATGCTGTAGAATCTACCATTGTAGGATCACAACGTCATTCCCTGTTAAGAAAAGTGGAATTAGAACGAAAAGGAGAAGGGAGAGCGACCATAGAACCTTACCATCGTGAACGGATTCGAGTTCGAAATCAACACATAAAAAGCATTGAAGTGTCATTGGCTACACCAGATCCTTGTTGGTCTTATCCCCCGGCAAAACCATCATTACCCTTGGTTTTCAACAAGTATAAAAGAGACCCTGTCTTATGGAAACATCACCATTACAACAAACAACATGTTAGGAGGATCACTGACACGCTATCATACCCCCACTATGTATGGGAAAGGGTTATGCAAGATTTGGTGAAATTAGCGGGACCCAGTGTAGTACGCTCGATTGGGCATGGATTACATGCTTATGAAAAAGGGGCGTCAGCTTCCGAAGCCTTAAAAGGGTCAGGAGAAGTGTTAAAAAGAGGACTCAAACGTAAAATACCCGCCGCTATTGGCCTGGCTGTGAAAAGCAAAGCCAAACAAACCTATAAAAAGAAATGACAACATGTGAAAGACATTTTAGGCGTGTAAACCATGAGACAAGGACAGAAATCACAATCTCGCATAAGACATCAACGACCTGTGGGTCGTTACCATTCACCTTATCAACGGGGAGGCACTATTTTTAGACAGCCTCCCAACCCCTGGCGATTTACTAATCCGTATGAAATAGAACCATGGATGGCAAGAAGAATAAGGAAACAAAGAGGAGGAAAAGTGCATCCAGTCATTTACCCTTGGAAAAACAAAGGACGGAAACGTATAAATAGACGGCGCAAACGCCGTTAAGCTATCAGTCTGTCAACATGTCACTGAATCTGTTTGACATTCCCAACATTGACTATAGGTATGAAGCCAAACGGTGGATTCCTTTCAAACCTGCCAATACTGGAAAACGCCCTATTCTTTTTACTGTACCGGCCGGGGATGATTATTATGATTTGAATGAAACCAAGCTAGAAATCAAAGTGCGTATGAACACCACTGGGACAGGAGGACTTTCCGATGATGAAACAGGGGCTTCGGATGGTAATGATACCAAGTATGTCTATTGTGTCAACAATTTTGGGCATTCTCTCTTTAATCAAATGAATGTGTCTTTCAATGGAGTGCTGATGACAGAACAAAGCAATGCCTATCACCAGAAAGCTTACCTAGAAACCCTACAGAATTTTAATCGTCAAGAAGGAGAAACGACTTTGGCTGCTCAAGGATGGGTGAATGAACTCAATGTCCTTGAAGAGTTAACCCCTACCAATGCAGGCAATAATGATAAACCCAACCCCAACAACTGGAGTGGAAAAACAGGTCTGAAAGCACTGACCAGTCGCTTACTCGGTAAAGCGTACCATACCTTTATCATCAAACCCCACATTGCTGTGTTCAAAACAGGCAAATGTTTGGTTCCTAACGTGCAGATTGATTTGGAATTGTATTTGAATGACAGCAACATGTTTCTGTTTGGCACCCCGGACACAACTACGTCTGTCAACAAAAAGATTCCAACACTGGGAGACAATGATTTGTCTGTCACACTCTGGATGAAAAAAGTCATTCTCAATGCCTCTGTGTATTCCAGGCTACAAAAAGAAAGAAGTTTAAGTAAAACCAAAAAAGTTCGTTACCCAGTCGTTCGAAGTGAAATCCGAACGTATTCGTTCGATGGGAACAGCACACGTTGGTCTCAGGACAATGTCTTCTTGAACAAGGTACCTATCAAAGTCATTATCGGACTCATGAATTCCACGAATTACAATGGAAGTCTGAAGCATTACCCTTATGCTTATGAAAAGTTTGGCGTCACCCGAGTTCGACAACGGATTGATGGCGAAGAATACCCGTATATAGGCTTGGAACTAACAGGCAATTCCAAAGCAGAAGATTTAGTAGGCTATGATCGCTTCCTCACAGCGTCCGGCGCTTACAAGCACCACAGGGTGCCCATGCTGCTCCCAAGCGACTGGGGACAAGGTAACAATTGTACCTTGTTCATGTTTAACAATGCTCCTGGCGATGTGGATGTTCCTAGCTATAGAAATCCTAAACTCACGGGGAATGTCAGCTATGAAATTGACTTCAGAGCTAATGTAGGTCACAATGTGACGGTAGTCATTTGGAGTGAGTATGAAAATGTCTATGAAATAGACCAGTGGGGAGGCATTCTTTATTCCATCAACAGCTAGGATGGAGTTCGTACCTCTCAGTGATACAGTCCTCAATTACTTAGCAGAAGATGATCGCGAATTACGACCTTATTTTCGTGGTGTGTTTCCAGCCGATCAATTACCCCCTGGGTCTAAGAAACGAGTGAATGCTTACATTGTTAACACAGATCCAGCGAGTCAACCGGGGGAACATTGGTTAGCGATTTGGACGAATCCCACTACCTGTGAAGTCTTTGACAGTTATGGGTTGCCGCTCTCTACCTACAAAAACCCTACCTTACAAGCTTGGTTCAGTCAGTGGAAAGAAATCATTAGCAGTGATCAGACTTTACAAGCCATGGATAGTTTTACGTGCGGTCATTATGCACTTTTCTTTTTAAAAGCAAAAGCCAGACATGCTTCTTTTCAAGAATTTTTAGCTCAGTGGCATTCCAATAATTTAGTGTTAAATGATAGACGAGTCGCAGACAAACTGTAGCGTCTCATTAAAACAGAGCTGACAGAGTATGAGCAATCTAATCTAAACCGTTCTTCTTTTTTCATTCATGAATAAAATTGTGTGTGTTACTTTTGACTGTGTCATTTCTATCATGATATTACGGGGGGATGTTCAAAAAGTGCTCCATGCACTGTTAGAAAAAGAATGGTCTTATTGGAAAGATCACAAACAAGAATGGATCAGACTCTGTCTTGATCCAGCGGAACTGTGGGATGGGTATCATTGGCAATTTGTACGATGTTTAGTGCAAGCTAATTTGTGGTGGGACTTAAAAAATCATATAAAAGGAATAGGTGAAACACATTTGAAAGATCAAATACTAATCCTTATTCAGTTAAACTCACCGCGATTGTATCAATCACTATGGGGCGAAGACATCGTAGAGTCCTAAAAAAACGAAAAAGTCAAAAAGGGGGTGCTAGATTTAGGCGAAAACCGCGTTTAGTGGATAAAATTGCCGAGGGAGTCGCCATGGGGTTGTCCGGTCCTTCTCCTAGTTTTATCAAATTAGGGGCCTTTTAGGAAAACAAGCGCTGAAAGGTATAAAAGATAACGTACAACATTACAGACGGCGAAAATGATTCGACAACCTGCTAGCGTGATTGTAGCTGGTCCCTCAGGTAGCGGGAAAAGTGAATTAGTGGAAAAATTACTCAAAGAAAAAACCTTGTTTGACCCTCCTCCGAAAAAAGTAATGTATTGCTATGACAGATGGCAAACCAGATTTGATCGCATGAAAAAACATATTATTTTTTACAAAGGACTTCCTCCTGAAGGGGCTCTCGTGAAATGGTTTAAACCAGAGCATCATGGCATACTCATTTTGGATGATTTAATGGAAGAATCGGGAAGTGATAAGCGTGTGTTGGATTTATTTACAAAAGATTCTCACCATCGAGGCATTACCGCTCTTTATATTACACAAGATCTCTTTCCCCCAGGCAAGTTTGCAAAAACGATTAACCGCAATGCGCACTATGTGATTTGTTTTAAATCACCCAGGGATAAGACAGGCATTCGACATTTACTGCTTCAAGTGTACCCTGAAAAATGGCGTCAAGTACTCAAATTGTTTTTAAAACTGACCTCACGTCCTTTTGGTTATTTTATGTTGGATTTACATCCTGCCTCCGATGACTGTTTCCGTATTTGGAGTCATTTAACCAAAGCAGAGGGAACAACACGCGTTCATACCTTTGACGAAGATATAAATAGCCGTTCCCTCTCCAACAAACGCCAATTTAAACATGAAACGGAAAGGACACCCAAAAAGAAGAAAAGGTAAACCGGGGGTAGGAAGACGACGAGGCGGGATTACTCCCATGTTAGCCGCAGTGATTCCAGCTTTAGCCGCTGGAGGAAAAGCGGCCGCGTTAGGAGGTTTAAGTGCATTGACGAAATATGGTACTAAGAAAGCAATCCAAGCGTTAGAGAAAAAGAAGTATAAAAGGAGGAGACGCCAACCAACATGAAGAAAGACATAAACATGGGACGTATGACGAGACAGAGTCATTTTTTAAACGATGTGTTAAAAGAACCTAACCAAAATAAGCGGCAACAAAAATTACGGTATGCAAATGCAGATCAAATTAATGCTGTGAGTGAGTTAGTGATGAACACCTTGCGGGGGAGTGTTAAACCTGGGAGAAAAACAGTGAGCCGTTTAAAACCCTATCGTCAATCTCTCCGAGTCATTGCCAACCCTCGTCAGAGTATAAAAAAGCGCAAACACTTGATGAGTACTCAAATAGGTGCGGGTGCGTGGAAAGAATTACATCGCTGTTATCACTGTGCTAAAAGGCAATATCAGTCATGAAACGTAAAGTGTTATAACGACTTCTTTGTCTATTAGACTATTTGTTGCTACTAGCACAAATGATCAAAGAGTTTCAACAAAAAGTCAAAGAGAGATGCAGACCCAAACCAATATAAAGACAAGGCTTAACGCTTATTTTCATTAGCAAGCATGGACAGCATTTCATCCACACCGATTGAAAACTCAGTGCAATTTTTACGTTTGCGAGATAAATATAAATCTAATCTTTTAGACGATAGCCGTTTAACCAAAGCAGCCGATTTAGCCGCTCAAAAAGAACTTTTGCTGGAGAGTCCCGCCCCCGATACATGGAAAGAACCTCGTTTAAAATCAGTCAACCGAGAATTACAACAATGGGTTAAGAAAATTCGTCAACCAGGAGGAACACGAGGAATAAGTCGCAATGAAGACGACAGTGATGATGAAGGAAATTTAGCTGTTGGCCCGCTACAACAATTTATGGGAAACATTTCAAAAATCAGTAAGGCTATAAAAAGGAAACCAGAACCGGTCACCCCTCAATCAGTGTTACAAACTCCTGTGGTCAAACAAAGTCCTTCTACGAGTAAAAAACCCAAGTTAACTTTTAAGACCGGATCCAAGGCAAAGCGGCTGTTACCCAAGACCCCTAAAAAGACTCCTTGCTCTGGATACAAGACTCCTAAAAAGAAAAAGACTCGTTCCCCTCCTACCAGTGTTTTTGGTACAGCGGAAGAAGAAGGCTTTGCTGTTAAATCCCCTTTTCAAAAAGCTCAGGAGAGTATTGAAAAAAAATTTAATGAAGCATCAAAAAGAGCTGCTGAAAGGGCTAAAGAAAGAGCCTTAAAGAAACTCGCAACTGTTCCAGGCTGGAAACCGTTTGGCACACCGGCAAAAAGACGATTAGATGGCAAAGACTGGTAAAAGGAAGGTTCGCAGAAAAAGACCGCAAAAGAAAAGAAAGCGGGGTCAGCGTGGGGCTGCGTTGGATATTCAGAAGCTTATTGAAAAAACAGGTAAAGAGTTTCATTGGCCTAAAATGAATTATCTTGGTCCAGGGACTCAGCTTCAAAAAAGACTAAGGAGGGGTGACCAAGGCGTCAATAGATTAGATGGATTAGCGAAAATCCATGACATCGATTATTCCAAAGCGAAAAATTTACAGGACAAGTGGAAAGCGGACGATAAAATGATTCGTGCTATTTCAAAGCTCCCAGGCAAGAAAACCATGCAAGAACGGATTGTTAAAAAGATCATGCAAACAAAACGCAAACTTAAGCTGTAATTCTGTTTTCATTCACTAAATAAAATGTGTTGTTACAATTAAAATTTTGTGAGTCTTATTCTTTCTTATGTGAGGGACCTTATAAGGTCCCTGGGACCTTGATAATTTTAGGGGCCTTTAAGGCCCCGGGGCCTTAAGAATTTTTCGTAGGGGTCTTGGGACCTTTGGATGACTCATTTGTAAGTTGCAGACTTTTTCCACCCATAAGAATTTTATTTTTGTAGACTTTTTCACACATAAGAGTTTTAGTCTTTCTTAAAATGCAGTCGAATCACACACTGACTTTGACTGTAAAAATTTACTTTCTGGTCATCCAGTTCTTTCAGGGTAATTTCCACTTCATCCCAATGATTTGTTTGCACCTCATAAAATTCTTCCACGGGTGGGGTAAACACATAGCGTTGCAATCCTTTGGGCGCATAATAGACTTGGCCTAAGGATTGCGTGACGGTCACGCTGTTAGCGGTCACTTTGGCTGAGACTTCCAGGGGTCTGGGGTAGAGGTTTAAGGCATCTTCAAAACTTTGATTGAGGTTAATAAAACGCCAATCGGAGAGAGTGCTTAAATGAAGCCAATTGCCAAGTATTTGGGTGGGTTTTCCCGTCTCCAAGGAACTGGCTCCTTTAGTGTGATTGGGGTAGCTATGTACCAAATTTGGTCCCATGCTATCGGCTTGATTAGACTTGGTATTTATCCAATGCAATGTTTCCGCCAACGGTTTGTAGATATAAATTGAATTGTCCGTATGGCTATGAGTTAAGACGAGTTCCGCTTGCACACCGTCTTTATTCCACGCTAATGTATGCCAACGGGCTGAACTAAACTTAAAACCATCATCCAAACTAGCGTGCGCTGTTTCTTCTATTCTATGTTTCACTGTATTAAGAAAATCCACCCCTTCATGACAGGCGCCTGCTTTTTCCCATTCACGTAAATCACTTGCACTGATATAGCCTTTTTGCGACACACCGGATTGATTTGCTTTTTCAGTCTCAGCCCATAATTCCATTAAGTTCACATCGGCACTCTGCAAGTCTTTAAATAGAGACATTTTAGGCAAAATTGCCGAAGCAATTGAGACTTTCCATCTTTCCCCGTGTAATCTTAACCCAGGTTTGACTTTTGGGTGACATCGCTTACGAGGGTTAAGTAAATGTTCGACATGTTTACGAAAAGTAACTTGACCAACCCTGTTCCCTCTATTTATACAAACAGAGACCACACCAATCAATTGTGTCGCGAACTTAGTTTATTAAGCCGTTTTTACCTCCCTTCGATAAAACGTTACAAATCCTAATTTAATCTCAAAAACAAAGCATGCAAGGGGTTCGCGCTTCCAAGCTACTGTACCCCTATAAAAACTACATACAAAAGCTAAAGCGGGTTGGCGCTACCAAGCAAACCGTACCCGCACTATTTACAAGTCCATTAAAAGTTCAGCGTCTCCCCCGAACCAGTTGTAGCCGTAGGGCGTGGAAGAACGAGTGGCAGGGTCAATCACACGTTTATCAAACACCAGTTGATACTGTTTTTTACGATCCGTGAGCTTGATTTCCTTGGTGACTTGGTCCCGTTGAAAGTAATCGGGAATGGTAATCACTATTTTACGTGCTTTTTTCAGCGGTTCATCCAATTCTTTCAGGATGTTTTCCTTCATCGTGTGATAATTTAAGACTTGTTTTGTCTCGCAATTGAGCGAAAACCCGCGTACTTTACATTCGGTTTTACCTTTCTTGGTGAGGTAGCCATAGTTTTTCGCCCCGCCACTGCAAAATTCGATGATCACATCGCCTTCAATCTCGTTGGTGAACTGACCCAAAAATTCTCCCAGAGGAAGCTTCTCTTGACCCCGCTTGGTTTTATAAATGACTGAGTCTGTATCGTAATACAAGACTCGGTCACCTAAAAAATCAAGGGCATCGTACAGCTTTAAACGGGCGAGCGAAGTGGTGAACGCCGCGATAAACACGTTTTGCTTGAACGAGCGCTGATATTCGTCTTCGTTTTTTGTGACGACCAACTCCATGACGTCCTCAGAGCAAATTCGCACACTGTGAATGGCATTGACAGGGTCTTCTAACAGCTGGAAGAGTTGCGAAGGCTGAGTAATGCAGTGTGTTACAGGTTTGTTCTGCCGTTCACCAAATTTGCCCCATAAACTGAAAGATAGAATAAAAAAATAGACATTTGTTATTGTTTCCTGCGCGGTCCGCAGAATATAATTTTTCGATCGTGCAATCCTATTTGCACCGTAGTAATCATTTCGTCAACTGAAAAATGCAGTAAAACACTGCAAATAAATTTTCTTAAGTGTAGACTTTTTAAGCACATTTCCCATACAAATCCTTGTTATTTTTGATTGCAAGCGTGCAATCCTATTTGCGCAGTCACAAACATTTCGCGACCTGAAATTTGCGGTAAAACACCGGAAGTTAACTTTAAAATGTGCAGTCTTTTACTGTAAGTTAATTTTTAAGTGTGGAAAAACATGACTCACCTGTTCAAAAGTAATTTTGCAATACTTTTCCTCCCAGGATTCACGGCTATCTTGTCAGGGTCCAACTTAATTCCTTCATGTTGTTCATACCGTCTCACGTACTCAGCTTTCTGCTCTGGGGTTTCAACTCTGGCAGGCCAACCAGAGCTCTCTTGTTTCAGCTTTAGCCAGGTATTGACGTAGCCTGCAAATAGGCCTTGACGACGATTTTCTTCAGGAAAGTGCCAGACTTCGTGGATTTTTACGATCTGGTAACCTTTCTCCACGGCTTTTTGGAGTTCAGGAGTACACCAGGTTCCCTTCAGCATACGTTCCTCGCGTGTGTGACCGCACATATTGCTCCGTTCTAGCAAAGGGTTGGCTAACTCTTCTTGAACGCATGACCTGCAGAGAGGAAAAGTAAGTTTTCCACCGGCTCTGACCGGCAGAACAGGGTGGTACAACCGCTCGGGAGCCAGGATATCAACTTGCGCGATGCCAAAGTACTCACTAATATTCTGGTTTTGGGGCTGATAAATGATCTGCGGGAAACCAACAGGATACATTCCATACTTGTTGATACTTGGGTACAGGGATGTGAAATCCACATAACCGACTTCCTCATCCTCACCAGCTTTTGAGTAAAGGGTCGCGGCTCCCGTTCGCCCTCCAAAGAATGCGTCTCGCGGTTCAAGCGGCGGGACGTAATGGAACGTTTCCAAGAATTCCACCAACTCTGGATCGGTTTCTTTCTGTTTTGCGAAGTCGCACCCCCACATTTCAATGACGCTGTACCCCGCCTCACGAAGGATGGCCGCTTTCCTAAGTGTGGCTACATAGACTTCATCGACAGTTCGATCAGGATGACAGAATCGCTTCATATTGCCTTGCTTCGGGTAACATTTCCGGCATCCGTGAAAAATGCACCCATGATACTCGTAGATGGTATTGCTGGCTGCGTGAAACCCATCCACATAGTACGATTGAGCAGGGGTGATCACTTTGACTTCGCCCTCCAAGGAATTTCGTACATGCTGTAAAAGAGAAAAAATAATATTATTGTTTCCTGCGCGGTCCGCAGAATATAATTTTTCGATCGTGCAATCCTATTTGCACCGTAGTAATCATTTCGTCAACTGAAAAATGCAGTAAAACACTGCAAATAAATTTTCTTAAGTGCAGACTTTTTAAGCACATTTCCCATACAAATCCTTGTTATTTTTTATTGCAAGCGTGCAATCCTATTTGCGCAGTCGTAAACATTTCGCCACCTGAAATTTGCGGTAAAACACTGCGTATTCAAATTCAAATGTGCAGACTTTTACTGCAAGTTAATTTTTTTAGTGTGGAAAAACACTGCAACTTAACAAAATCATACCTGAATACCGCCACCAATCTTGGTGTTTTCGAATTCCATCCACTGCAAGGCCTCCACGCTCTGATTTTGTTGGTTGTGACGCCAGCCACCCAGAGGTTCCAAGGCAATGGTGTACGGCTCCAAAAACTTCTTTTGAAACACTTTAAAAGCGGTACTGGCAATGATCACACATTCCACCGTAGGGTCTATGCCAGTCAGTTCCTTCATTTCTTTTGCAAATGTTTCCATGGATTGGGTTAAGACTTGCACATCGCTTTTCAAATAAGCGGACAGTTCTTTTTGACAGTCCAAAATGGCGCCGCTGTTAACTTTTTCTTTGTGCCAAGTTAAAAATTCCTTTCGCCGTTTTTCATTCATACGTTCTGGATGGTATTCTTCTGCTTTTGGGTAGGGACCAACGTAATAAATCTTGTCTTCAGAAATGTAAGAATAAGGGAAGAAACCCTTATGCGCTTCCTTCAAATTAAATGTAGCCGGCAAGCGTTCTAAAGGCATGTTAAAAAAATTCAAAGAATCCCGAAAAATCATATTTCCACACTGAAACGACAAAACTTTAGCCCCCATACTCAAGACCTTTTCGACTTTGTAACCCTTATCATACAACAACTGCAAAATAAAAGACGAATCAAACCCTCGCATGTTGTGAGCAAACACAAACACTTTCCGTTCTTTCATGTCCGCGGTAACCGTTTTCGCCATCACATCCTCCAACATATCCGATGCCTTGCCTGCTTCGCGGTAGCTACCTTCCACATTCACATATTGCCAGCCCACACGCACATCCTCAAAATCCTTATTTTCATCCAACCCACATTCAAAATCAATACAACACACCAACGGGGGCGGTTCTTCGTCCTCTTCTTTTTGACTTTTTTCCGCGGCTTCCGCTTCAACCATGTCTTCCAGAATCGCACGGTCTTCTTCGTTCATTTCATCGGCCTGGTCGAGAAGATTGCTGAACTCCATTCCAAGCGGTTGAATGTAACACTGATGGTTCGGCAAAACTTTCTCTCGGCAGTTAGGACATCGGTATTCTCCGCATACATGCTTCTTTTTCTTCGAACACTTGTAAACTTTACAGCACTCGGGACACTTTTTGAATCGCTGACACAGCTTTGTTTTGTGAGCGTTGAAACAGTTTTGTCCGTAAAACGACTGACCACATTCATTGCAGAAGACAAGAGCAGGCTTTCTTTCTTGAAAATCAGGGCATTCGCCGTTTTTTCTTCGACACTTGTTACAGTTTTGATGAGAACAATTATGATGCTTTGCATCTTCTTGGTTGTAACCTTTGTTACATTGATGACAGTAATAACTCTTGTTTAGGAGAGCGGGTACACTTCGTAACCCGTGAAAATGTTGTTCTACTTTGAGTAGACACAGTTTTTTAGGCGCCGAATCAAACGAGTCGACGCAATACCAGAGAGCGCCGCAGATTCCTTCAAAGATTTTAATTTGGTACCCTTGAGGGCCAAGATGTTCTTGCATTTTCTGAATTTCCGGCAGACCGCACAGTCCTTCAGGAACCCCGGCTTCTTGATGCAGTTTGTAGGCAAGATGACCCTGCAGTCCGCGTCCTTTAGAAATATTTTTATGCTCTGGGTCTTGGTCCACAAAGGCTTTGGCGGACACCAAGGCTCGGGCGAAACAAAGTTCATCTTTGTTCTTAATGGTAATCACGGATCGTTTATTGAGCAACTGCTCAAACGACTTGTTGCCTAGCTTGTTTCTGGCTGGTCTTCCGCCCCGTTGCTGGGTCTTAAAAAAAGACAGTTCTGCGAAAAATTCGCCGCTTGCAGCATCAAAACTTTCCGCTGAGTTCAGTTGTTTTGCGAGCTTTTCCAACCACTGGCGCGTGAGGGGCGAACCTTGAAGCCACTCGCTCAGGGGAACTCTAGGACAACTGGTCCAAGTGTGGGTCCCTGTACTATGGTGAATAGCCATCGACATGGAATACTCGTCAGGGTTGACAATGCTATTGCGAGGATCGCGGATAAAATTAATTAGCCCTTGGTGGAAGGCTTCTGCAACCTCTTCTCCCTGATATTCTCCATTCGGTGGGCGTAGTTGCTCTAGAGAAAATCGGACTTGCATTTGGAGGGCCACGCTACGGTGAAATGAACGGGGCGCTCTCACTCGCTGCATGTTCACCGCAAATAACGGATTCCCTCCTTGCTGGTCTGCTCGGCGCGCGGCGATAAGCAGATCGCTTTCGTCCTCCGAGTCAATTAACTCTTCTCCTTGACTAACGGTCCAGTCTGGAATTTCTTCCAACAAGGAATCGAGTCCATCCTCCATAAGCGCGCGAATGTATGGATCCATCGTTTTCAAAAAGTCTCGCAAAAAGCTCCGCTCAGTAAGACAGTAAAAACTGAATGACGCTTTAAGAGACGCAGTTTAGTTAAATTAGCTGTGGAGTACGTGCTTCGAATTTCATTCATGCGTCATAAACAAAGAACGTTCTAATGAGAATTTCAAAAGCCGTTCAAGGTTGCTCTTTGTTCTTTTTTCCAATTAATTTTTTAACTCTAGAATAATTCTTTGTCTAATTAATTTTTGGCTGAGTCAGCTATACTCTTTGTTGTTTTCCCTGAATTTGACAATGCTCGGTTTATTAGTTCTCAGAAAACCCCTCACTGCCTGAACGTGCATTTGACAGTTCAGTTCATTTCTCTTTCCCCAAAAGACAAAAGTAAATTACACGCAAACTTAACTTTTATTTACATTTAACCTCCCTTCGGTAAAATGTTACAATCACTTTCTTAGTAAATGCAGTGAGAGGAACGTATTTTAACCGCAAGTCGGCTAAAGTCCTTTTCAAAGCACTTTCTTCTTATTTACAAACTGGAACATATCAGATTCCTAATGAATCTGGTCCA
>CALNXK010000308.1:335000-409486 GCA_942486035.1 Porites lobata
TTTTCGACTTTCTTTACAGATTTAACTTTTAAATCCTAACCGAAAAACGTAGATCGTTGACTGGAGAACTTAATAGACAGAAAGAAAAGCCAGATGACCCCATTAAACGCCACATTTGATCCGTTTGTAGGAACACACTGACAACAAATAATATGCCTTCGTGGACTTCTCCTCATGACTTGGAATTTTTTCGACAATGCTTGCACAAAAATACAAAGTTTGACGTTTAAAAATTCCAAAATGGACAAAATATCCCTCGAATACTGATATAATAGCGTCTCAGAGTCGATGGAAGAGGATTTTCTTCACCAAAAGCCAATCTTGAAAAAAGGTTCGCCAGACCAGAGATCAAGATGCTGCACATGCGCAGAAGCGTGTCACAGTCTCTTTAAATACGATTGCACACCAAAACACCAGCCGCATAAAATCCTTCGTCACCTAAAGCACATTTTGAAATTTTTTTTCTTCGCGATGTATATCCAGAAATGCACTGTGATGAGATTTAAAATTAGGTTGTGGATACTTGCTCACTGGGGTGTTTTTAAGACTTGCTACACGTATAAAGTTCAAATCTGGCACAGAAAAAATATGTTTATAGGTCACCACATTTGTTGGGTTTAAAGTGAGATGTCTTTCGACGGATGACTGAAAACAAGCTTAAAATTTTAAATTTATTAGGTTAATGCAAAATCCAGTCAGTAGATTTCCTAATGAATTTGCACACAGCTTTCAATTACTAAGCCTCGTTTTTTTAAAAGAGCTTAACCAAATTGTAACAAACAGTTTTTGAGTTTTTTAGGAAAAAATTTCACGAGAAACTTGATTGTGTCACAAAACTACTTAGTTCAAAATTTATTTTGAGGTTTCCATTGCCTCAAGGGCGACATGAACAAGATTTTTGGCAATTGTCAACTTTTAATGAGTAGATTTTGAGATATTGTTGTTTGTTTAAATTTCCTATGAAAATCAACAGAGCAAGCGCTATCACATCTGTCACATTTCTCGGGTAAAGTGCGCATGCTCAACACTTGTGCACGCTCTCGACAACGTAATCCAAGAAGGTTTCGCTGAAAAGGTTCCCTCTGAAGATCTCTATAGGGCAGACGACAAGATCTAGTATATTCCACATCATTGGGTGCATCACAGCAAGAAAACTGAGAAGATAAAGGTCGTTGTTTATTGATCTGCCTAGTTCCAAGGGATGTCTTTGAAGAGCGAATTACTTCAGAGCACTAATTTGACCAACGTAGGGTTTGGTTGGAATAGCCTTTCATTTCTGACAAGACCCAGTGGCTGTAATGGTAGATGTGCAATCTATATTTCCCCAGGTACATACATTGTGAGGAAGGCCATTATCAAGTTCGTTTGCCCTTTCGTAATCAAAGTTTGGCGGTGCCTGCTAATAGATGCCAAGCGAGGCGCAGAGCTCTCTCCCTGAAAGTAGATTCCTCAAGGACGCCATATTCCAAGAAGACTTTGTTACATCTCTTGAAAACGTAATCCAAGAAGGTTTCGCTGAAAAGGTTCCCTCTGAAGATTTATATAGAGCAGTCGACAAGATCTAGTATAGTCCACATCATTGGGTGTATCACAGCAAGAAAACTGAGAAGATAAAGGTCGTTGTTTATTGTTCTGCCTAGTTCCAAGGGATGTCTTTAAAGAGCGAATTACTCCAAAGCGCTAATTTGACCAACGTACGGTTTGATTGGAATAGTCTTTCATTTCTGACAAGACCCAGTGGCTGTAATGGTAGATGTGCAATCTATATTTCACCAGGTTCGTGTTCCTGTGGAGGATCTTGACTTTATGCTGTTTTTCCGGTGCCGCCCGCTTGTGATCTCGATAAGGGTTCGGAAGAGTACCGAATAACTGTACCTCTTTTTGGTGCAGTTTCGTCTCCATGTTGTGTCAATCTTGCCATGCGTGGAAATGCTGAAGATCACCAGCACGAGTTTTCGCCTGAAGTCGTTTCTATTGCTCTGAAGAATCTCTGCCTTTCAGTAATGAATTAATTAAGTACGATTGCGATCTTCGTAACTTAATGAGTACAGCAGACGTTAAATGGGTCAGCAACGATCGCCTGATTTTAGACTCCACACCCGAAAGGAACTAAAAGAGAGGCTTTAGGTGTATCATGGTTCATGGAGACTGACAAGTTTGGTTTTAAGGTGTTTGGTAAAGATGGGCAATGTACTAGGCATGGCATACTTTCGATAGTCATTCCTTATATGATCCTCTGGGGATGGCAGCTCCTTTCATTCTTCCATAAGAACTTATCCTACAGGACTTGTGCAGAAAAGGCTTAATATTTGGAGGATGAAATCAAAGATTTCCACCTGACCCGCTGGAGAGCGTGGCTCTATGATTTACTGAACATATCCCAAGTTGCCATTGAAAGATGTATCAAGCCTGTCGAGTCTTCAGATAACGCTTCATGTCACCCTTTGGACGGAGAGTATGATAGTGATGCGCTACATTGCGAATTAGTCGAAGCGTTTTCACACCTATGTTGCCAACCGTATTGCCGTAAGAGAGGAATCTAACCCATCTCATTGGATTAGTATATAATGACAGCAAGCCCAATCCCGCTGATGAAGCTTCACCAGGAGTTACAGCAAACACGTCCATCCGCAATGGCCTTTGGTTAGAGGGGCCGAATTTCCTATCATCACTCTAGCCTGAGTGAGAGGACTGTGCCCAAGAATACGCAATTCGCCAAAACGTATCTCTACCGCCAGGGCTGTTAACAAAAAAACAACACTTATTACAGGAGAAGATTGCGACAAGTTTAGTATTTATTGTCGCTGATGAATCAACGCCGAGGAGTATATGGGCGATTGGTCGAATCACAGACGTTTTTTCCAGATAAAAATGGTTTTGCACGCCACGTTAAGGTCAAAATAAAGACCTCTACTTTAGAGCAACCTATCACCAAGTTGTGATTGTTGCAATCAGTTGGACATTGAAAGTGATTCGTTTACATCTCAGAACTTTTTAAGAGACTTCTCGCGACTTTCATTGAGCTTTTGTGATGTTCTATCAAACTGGACATTAATGTTTAATGTAGATAGTTTTCATGTTAGTTTCTGGCTCATTTTTAAAGGTTAGATAGGATAGATTTGTCTTTAGGGGCCAGAATGTACGCGTCATGAATGCTATGCGTTTCTTTTATAGCTTTTTTGTGTTCGCCGCGATTTTAATTTTTTTTTTCATGTTCGAATTCGCGCCTTTAGTGCTGTTTAGTTCATTAGTCGTTCATTCTTCTAGTATCTTTGTTCTTCTTGTTAGCTTTTTCCTTTGCATATAATGAATTGAGCTTCGCTTGTAATTTTTGCGTCAGTTCCTCGTTGTGATTCTCAATCTTTTGGTCCAGTTTAGAGCTTTTTTCGAATATAGACTTCACGGAAATCTTGATACTCTACTTTGAACCACAATGTATTGTGGGAAGACAGTGACAACTTCTGCGGCTATAAATAGAGATGATAACTAATTGTAGTCCCTGATTTTGTAGGGTCCGTCCATTCAACTGCAGTGATATATAGCATATTAATACATGTGATAGCTCTTTTGTAGTTTACTGTAAGTTAAACCCTCGGACGCACACGCAAAGCCATACCCCACCGTGGTACAAAGGGGAAGATGGAACCCCTCCCTAGAGTTTTTGATATGTTGCAGTATTTCAAAACGATTTTGCCTTCAGTGGAACGCCCTTGATCTTTTCTATAAGATGAGGTATAATTTTATGGGTGGTGGCGCTGCTGGAGGCCCGTAACGTCACCAAACATGGTCACCATCTTGGTCGCCATGCTTGATTTTACCAAGAATTAGCAATCAGGTAAAAACCGCGAGAATTGATTTTTAGTGCCTGATTTGAAAAATAACACATAAATAAGTACTTTGCATAATTTTATCCACAAGCTTTAATTTTGTTGAAAGAAGTTGAAAAAACATGGCTTGGCCACAACCAGCCCCCCCGTCTGGTTAACTCATATCACTACACGCACTATGAGTGCATTTAGTATTTATATTTGTCATGACCATCGAAACTGTAACGTCTCACACGCCAAAAATAATAATCGGAATTTGGTCTCCGCTCGCTTTAAATGGACAGACTCCATAACATCACCCAACACAAAACATCAAGAGCTTTCAAAGTAGTTATATTAATAAAGAAGCCTCCCATCAAGCGAAAACTGCAACTTTTGATTGCTATTCGTTACAGCCGGGACGTCAACGTTCTCGTTGCTTAAGCTCGCTATAGTTACCGTATACATGGTACTATGTCTATATTTTTCGCAGTACTCGCCTAGTGTTTTGGTCATGACCCGTAAACAACTAAAAAATATACTTACAAAGTTTCCATTTTAGAGAGATTTGATAATAAGCCAGATGGAAGCCTCTCAATTTTGTTGTTCGACAAAAACCTGCAAAAATAAGTCATCCTTAACATACTGTAGACAAGAATGATTCAACTCGAATATATTGTGTCGATAATGATAAAAATGAGGAAGGCTTAAAATAATGCTAGTAATTGAGACAACCAAGAAAACCCCGATTAATTCCATAAACTTTGTGTCAAAAGTCATTGACAAAAAGTGAATTAAATTACAAGTGTTATTTATAAAGTGGTGTAAATTTGGATTGAAATAAAAAGTCAAAAATGGGTGTGACAAGTCACGTGACACAGATACCGTATGTATTCGATTAAGCGCCCAACCTCGAATTAGCGCCCACCTCGAGTAAGCGCCCATCCTAAAGGCAGAAAAAGTTATAAGCGCCCAGCCTCGAATAATCGCCCACCCCCACCCCACTCCCTCCCACAAAACTCCAATAAGAGATAATAAGAGACCCTCCCGAAGACGGAGTTTCCTTCAGAGTACTTTACAGAAACCTTGCTTTGTTACATCTTCGCTTTTTGTAATTAGCATTTAATGTTTTGTTGCAAAATATACTACTACACTTTCTGAGAATGGTGAAAATTTAATAAGCGCCCAGCCCCGAATAAACGCCCACCTCGAATAAGCGTCCACTCTCAAGGTCAAAAAATTTAATAAGCGCCCAGGGCGGTTAATCGAATAAATACGGTAATACATTAGTAATAATGAAAAATGAATGCTTATGGGGAGTAGATATTAAATTTAAAATATTAATGCGAAAGGTAAAATCCCCACTAAAACAGACCACCCCCCTCCAAAAAGAAAGGGCGACAAGTTTCAGAGGAACATTCTGCGCTTATAACGCGGTAAAAGCAGTTGAATATGCAGTTAGAAAGAAATGTTTTAAGAGCCAGTTCCTATAAATATCGCAAATAAAGTCAGTCACGAAAAGTTCATTTTCTGAACATTGTATCCAAATAATCCATTTAATTAGACTTAGAGTTACTAAAAAAACACCCTGAAGCGCCTTATTTTTCCGGTGGCTTATCCAGAGGGAGAGGCAGAGGCGTCCAGACTTCGTCCTCAAACATATCCGCCAAATCGACCGGAGGATTATTGAAACTTCCCGTACAACTTCCCTCCCACAGCTTAAAAACTAGGGTAGAGTTAGACGTTTGCAGAAGGCACAAGTGTGATAACTGGTGCCAAGCGTAATAGATTCCATCAGAAAAAAAAAAAAAAACACTTGAACCCAAGTTTAATTAAGACCCTATTGGTAAATTAGCTCTCCACTCAAACCAGCTTATAGCAAAAACAAATTATGACCAACAAGAGCTGATACAAATTGTCAAATCACGTCACCATACCGAAACCAACACCAAGAAAGGGATTTAAATTTCACATCCTCCAGTGATTGCCAAAACAAAACTAAGAGCCAATGAAAGAGTCTTGGGGCTGGTCATTTCTCCCGTTCAATAAGCTTGGTGAGTAATCTAAAATTAATGGTTTCATTGGCCCATTGATGTAGACTGTTAAGGGCATGTCTCATAGTTCAAATGTTGGATTACTTCAGACGAAACCAAAGTATATAACAGATGATATTATAATTAAACTCGGGTATAAATAGTGCTTACATTACGCTTGGGTTCAAATGTTATCACGGATGGGACCTTCATTGCCCTAGGGTCCAGTTATTACACTTTTGCCTGATACAGGCTTGTCCAAATTGACAAAATCTGAACAAAAACCATTTTAAGACAAGAATAGGGTATTATTGATCCTTGGTTACAATGTTTGACCAAAAAAAGGGGGCGATGGAATTTGCAATAACTTTCACAGTACTGGAAGTGGCAATGCTCTCTGATTATGCAAAATGTATTTCTTAGAATTTTCATTAAAGAGCGCGGCATTTGGAGAAATAAAGTGTAGTCTGCTTGATTAATTCTTTTGGGCTATTGATGTATACAAAAAATCACTGCCACATAAGTTGTTTGTTACATTAGTTATTGAAGCAACCATTCTGAGGTAGTTGTGGGATCCCTGATTTAATTTGTAGCACTGGACGACTATAATTCAGTGTCCTGTCATACTCTGTGCTGACCTTCTCGAAAGGCTGTCCTGTTGCATGCTTTATTCTTTATCAGTGTTTATTTTTGCTCGCTTGGGCTTAGGCATTTCAGAGCAAACAGTCTTGAAAGACTGGACCTAGTCTTCAATTTTTCACTTTCATGACGCTAGAGAGCAAGCCTTAATAGAACAATGCCCGGGACAATCCAAAAAAGCAAATGTTTATATTTTCAATACCTCAGCTTTTGTTTTCCTGGATAAACGGTGGCAGAAGAGATTTAAAAACTACGACACCTGGAGATTTTGGACATAGGTTGGCAATCAAGCAGTCAAGCATCCTGAGAATAGCCTCTGTTGTTTGAAATCTTTAAAAACTTATGATGTTATTGGGCATCAACAGCAGCTTTAAAAATAATATATAGATTTACCAAGAGCCGTTTCTCTTCTTTCAGTCAAAGTTATTATTGTTTTAAACAATGAACTTAGACTGGCCATTGCAAAGAAATTCACAATTATTTACTAACTTTAGAGAAGAACCATACGACGTTTGATGGAGGGGTTCTGTATTTTAAGGGAAAATTAGCTCAACCAGTCTTGGAACGAAACAAATCCAGCATTAAGTAGTCCTTTATTTAAATCAAAACAGCAGCAACAACAACGTGACAAAGAATCATATTTGATCACAAGAGGAGGTTGGACAGAAATCCCACAATGCTGAAATGTTGGCTCGTATTTCAAAATGGCGGCAAGTTACAGGGGAGATGGTTTGGAATTTTCCTCTTTTGGATGATTTCCACAATTCAATAAGGTAAGTTGTTTGAATTTCGTTTGCATTTCAAGCTCTAAAATGTATACAAATCGTTATTGAGTCACTAAGATTGCACGAATGCGTGTTTTTTCTTTTTTCATAAAAATTACTTCCGGTCACCGTACCCTCAGTAGAAAAGCATCTTTCTGAACAATACGGACCTTAAGCAAGGACTATGGAAAGGATCTGGTACGGTGACCGGAAGTATTTTCCCCGAGGCCCGTCAACTACTCAACTCAAAATGTATTCGCGACTTTTCATTGTTTATCATGATTATTCCAACTCGCATTCTTTTCCGCATCACAACTGGTTTTACTTGCTCTCGCCATTACACTCAAATCATAAAGCTATAAAAGAAAAAAATCAGATGTTCTACCACTTCCTATGGAATGGACAAGGTGACAAAATAAAAGACAACAGTTGTGATCAATGAATCTGAGTATGGAGGCCTAAAGATGATTAATCTCTGCTCTTTCAACGTATCTCTTAAAACAACATGTCTTGAGTGAAAAAGTGTTTGGACATGCACGACTAACAACGGAGAATGGAAACTTCTCTTCGATTTAGAACTGGAATGGCCGTTGCACTCTAAATGTTTTTGACAGTGAGAAGGGTCACGGGCCCTTTTCTTAAAGAAATATAGGAATAGTGGGCCGGAACAAACCTTGCGGATCAAGAACGGGTATCATGGTTCAACTCTCTAATAAGGATAGATAATAAACCGATTTTTTTAAAGAGTGGTTTGAAATAGGTATTTCCAAAGTTAAACACCTTCAACCAGGGATCAACAATTTTCTGACTCTTAAAGATTTTGATTCCAAACTTGACTTAAGAGTACACCCTCTCAGCTTTTGCGGTGTATTAGCAGCTGTTAAATCCCTTTGCGAAAAAAATAACCGACACTCCTGAGAGAGACTATTACTTTGTAACACTGAGTGAAAAACATTTTAAAGGAGAAAGGCCGGGTCAATTAATTTACCAAAAAAAAAAACTGATCAGTGCCAAAAGTTTAACATGTAAAAGCCAACAACAATGGCTTCAAGACTGTAACTATTCAGACCAAGAAGAACCCTTTAAGTGGGAACCCGCCTATCTTATGGCACGACAGTGCACAAAAAGCACCATGCTGATCGGATTTTCACTTTAAACTTTTACAGTAGAAGCTGATACCAACCAATGATTTCTTACTTAAAATAGGACGAAAAGAAAAAGAGAACTGTACCCTCTACTACAATTCCTCAGAGACGGTAAAGCATCCTTTCTGGTCAGGCCATGTTACATCCTCTTTTTGAAAAAGCTTGACTAATTGGCTCCAATACACTCTTCCGATAAACGGCAAATACAGCTTACTGAATATCACTGTATTGGGCTTGAGGCCGGAACCTCATTCTATAGGAAAATCCATTACCTGACGAGCTCCAGAAAGCCATTTCAAAGTCAACTGGATGAACTGTCATTGCGTTAGCGAATCGACCCTGGCACTTCCTCCGTTGTCGCTTCTCCGTTTTGTTTGGTTGAACTTTGGCTTGCCATTTTCTGGGCCGGGTTCACAGGATTTTTTTTGTTTTCTCGTTGTCGGGAGCGAAAGGTTTTTTATGCCTCTTCGAGAATTTGAAGTTCAGTTCAAAACAAGGAGGAACCTCCGGCTCACTTTAAAAAACGCTTTTGTTTGTTTTTAACTCTTCAAAAGGTGACAATGGTTTTGAAAACATTTTAAAATGACGTTGTAGAAAACCTTTTTGTAGTTGTTGTGTTAGAATTTGACGATAGTTGTTACGTAGGTGCGAAACAATATCGCTTGGCCTCGTTTTCAACTCGCAATTTCACACTAAATACCTCGATTCGTTAACCAATCAGAATACGAGATTTTACTCAATTATGAATTTCTACAGAATACTCGCTTCAATTAACTACTGTCTCCTGCTATCGCGATTTTATATTTGGCAACTAAAGCCAAAATAAAGGAGACATTGCCTAATTTTTGCACATTTTTTACGCCTGGTTAATACAACATCTATAACAGAGAAAAAGCGGGGGACACCAAAAAAGGAATTTTCTTGCTGATAGCTCTCAATATAGCTCTTCTTAGCTCCCTTTCCCCTGACGGACAAATACTGAAAAATGTTTAAAAATTTGTATATCTGTATATAGATAGATGTAACTGTTTACAGTTATGCAATCAAACTTCGTTCTTTGCTACTTTACGTACTCAATTAAATAGTCGAACTGTGCCTACTTTTTACTTTCCGTTGTTGTAATTTTTGTCGTACTTTACCAAGAGATAAATAATAATAATAATTAAGAATAAGGTTAATTATTTTAACTGCGTATTCCATTACAAGAAGGATCTGTGAAAACAACCTCATCCTTATTTATTTTAGTTCCTATCGTTGATCCTTGTTGCTGTAGTGCTGACTTCTGTATAAAGAACGGTCCAGTTAAATCCAGTTGCTTGCAGTGCAAAAAAGAGCTAGTTTGTCTTTGCCCTCTTTAATATACACGATTTGCCCGCCAAAAATCAGTGAACCGGAACAAGGACAATCACAGCAGCAGGAAATAGGAAGTGCATAATTACGTTACGTCTCAGTGATTTTAAGTCACAGACAAGTTTGACTTTACTCCTCAGACAGTATGAATTAACCAATAAAAACGTTTCTTATTTTCTAACTAACCAACCGAAAACGAAGACGTTTATCGATCTTAAAGTAACTAAAAATCCTAAACCAACCAAAAATACCACATGACCTTATCTTTATGAGATACCACAGCATTTTATTCATGAGATCAAGACAATAGCCTATGACGTCATTGGCGTTAATTTATTCTACCGCAAATTGATGAAAATCCACCGCATTTTATTCATGAGCTCAAGACAATAGGTTATTACGACATAGATACTAATTTATTCCCCCCTCATTTTATTCATGAGTACAAGACAATAGAGTATTACGACATAGACGCTAATTTATTCCACCGCATTTTATTCATGAGTTCAAGACAATAGGTTATGTCATAAAACAAAAATAAACCAGTTATATCAACCAGGCTAAAAATAGAACCTGACAAACCGGTCAAACCAGTATACTTAATTAAATCCACCACATTTTATTCATGAGATGAGGACAATAGCCTATGACGTCATCGGCGTTAATGTATTCCTCCCCACCTTAATGAGAATCCTCCCCAAAAAAGAGGAGTAACCGGTCCCTCCTATACTACTATCCCGCAATCTAGACACAAATTGCGATTGTTTCTCCGGTGTTGTCTTTTCTAGGGGTCAGTGGGGAAGGTATTTGGAGAACGTAGAAAAGTTGACACTTAAGCGATTGGACTGGTTGCATTTTCTTCCCTATAATTAAATAAAGGTATGAGGTATGGCGTATTGTCAAACGGTATAAACGGTAGGCGCGCTTGTCTTTTTCTTGTGAAACAAAAACTGCCAAAGGGCCTTTTTGTGCGCTTTTTAAGGTCAGAAATTCATAAATTGTTTTCCCCATTTAGGAAAGATATAACCGCACATGCCTGTTAGCGAAAAAAGTGGCAGCTCAGACATGAACTGATTTTTGTTACTTATGGATCCATTAATGACCCTGCGCTAAAGGACCTTAAAATACTAAAGCACATTAGAACATTTCCTATTTCATTGCAAAAACGTCAACACTTTCTGGAGTAAGCTAAGTATCCTTCTTTAGACAAAAAAAAGAGTTTTCACTAAAATGTTTACCAACTTCGATGTTAAAGATATTATATTTGGCCAGTTTTGCTCAGATAATGATGACATTACTCAAGAATTTAATGAATTTACTCTCGTGAGAGTAAATTATTAGTTTTCGTTCGAAATTAAGTAAATCATTCCTCTCGACTAGCCTCATATTAACGAAAGGCAAAAACATCTTACCGATTCTAACGTCTCATTGCAAAAACAAACAAAAAAGCAATCTCCAATTTCACAATACACAAAATGGGATAGTCTTTTGCCTTTGATGGCACCGAAGCTATCGCCACAACTATTTCATCTCATGTAACATTTTTTTTATTTATAAATAAAGGTAACTTCAGGTACTGTTCGTTAAGTGTTTAGTGTAAAAGTATAGCGTAGCAATGATGTTGAGTCGTGTATTGGAACTGGAACTGAATTTTGTTTTCCTATCTTGCAAAACTAATGTCCGCAAATTTTTACAAAAGCAAGGGGTATTTGGGAGAACTTAGTATATGTAGTCTGATTAGGTAACCATTATATTAAAGTTATACTGGCTGATATTTTCGAAAAGTCGATCTTTATTACGATTGATAATGGTGTTACGGCCGCGTTCCACGTCAGTATGTTTAGCGTTTAGTTCTTCGTATAGTTGCACATTCCTTTCACATTCTTTTCAGTTATCGCTATTCATATTCTGTTAGATTTCTCTACATAACTTTCAATGTTCTTAGATCATTTTGTAAGTTTCATCGTTTATTCCAATTCATTTCGCTTTAGCGTTCACGGCAACATCATTGCAGTTTTTTTCGTCAAGTCTTGTTAGCCATGGTACCTTTTTTCCGTTAAACTTTCTAGTCACACAACGTTTGTAAGTATTTTCGCTTAATTTCTTTCCGTTTCCTGTATTTTCCTCGTTTCATAGCTGTTATTTGTATTCCTTAGTAATTTGTATTTTTTGTTTCGCTTTTAGCAACCGTAATCGTAATTCGCTATAACTGTAATAAAGACGAGTTGGAACCGTGGACCATCCTTGGCCCGGATTATTCGCTATACTAAATGGTATAAGTAATAGTCATAAACGGAAGTATAAGGGCTCTACAGAGAAGATTCAAAACACTTATAAGTCATTTTTCTACAGCATGCAATCCTTGTTGAATTTGTTATTCTTACTAAATTTGCTTTTTCTCCCATACATTTCTGACAGCAGTGTCCTATAAATCGTTTTTGCCAAAATTGCGAAAACAATTTGCTAGCAAAGTTTTGCGGCTGCGTTCAATCCTGCACATAAGTGGAGACGGTTAGAGAAACCATTGCATTGTCTACTTAAAGCCAGCATATTGTCGTATTTTATTATTATCATTATTATTATTATTATTATTACTATTATTAAACAAGTATTACAAGTGATACCGGTAAAAGTAAATTATAATTATTTTACAGTACATAAAGCTTTGAGTTTAAACCTTAAAATAATTTGATCAAAAAGGGTTAGCTTTTTCGTATTTCTTCGGTGCCGCATATTATACGACGAAGTCACAGTTCGAGGTTGTCCGCTATAGTGAGAAGTGATCCCATTTGCTTTTATTGAAACGGATGGATGAAAATTGATCGCTGTTTTTGATGTACAAATCATGTTAAAGAGAAAGTAAAATCAACTATTACAGCTGATTCTTAAGTCGCAGCACAATCTGATTAACAAAATGGATTTACAAAGAGAGATACCGAATTGCTGTTACTGAAAAGAAAACAACAACTTGATAACAAACTGCAAACCACTAAGCTGAAACTTATGTCAAGTCCTTTTCGAACGTGGAATTTCTTACGAGTGCCGAACACCTATTTTAGTCGATGAAAGTACAGATTAAATACGGCAGTTGATTCAGACGTCGGATATGGTGGTGCCGAATTTAACTCCGTTTCTTGTAAATATTCCTAGTCTCTGGGACGTTTTTTTTATCCAGTATGGATAAGGGTTTCTATAATTAGTGCATTATATTCGGCACATGTGAAGTGCGACTTCTATGTCAAATGTTGAACCTACGTCGAATTTTCGGCTGTTTCAGACGCAGATTTGACCTCATTCGACCAGTTATGTCCAATACTGTCGACATGAAACGAGTGGAAAAATACTTTTCACAACTTGTACGAGCGGACAAGTTGTCTCAACTCGACAGTCGGAGTTGTCGAGTGGAAAATGCATCTCATTAGTCATGTTCATTGTTCTTTAAATAAAGATCCGACATAAGCCACGCCAACGAACAAGCGCGCTACACACAGTGTATGCCTCGTTCTATAAGCAAAGATCCGACATAAACCACGCCAGCAAACAAGCGCGCTACACACTGTGTATGCCTCGTTCTGTAAGCAAAGATCCGACATAAGCCATGCCAACGAACAAGCGCGCTACACACAGTGTATGCCTCGTTCTATAAGCAAAGATCCGACATAAGCCACGCCAACAAACAAGCGCGCTACACACTGTGTATGCCTCGTTCTATAAGCAAAGATCCGACATAAGCCATGCCAACGAACAAGCGCGCTACACCACTATGTATGCCTCGTTCTATAAGCAAAGATCCGACATAAGCCATGCCAACGAACAAGCGCGCTACACACAGTGCATGCCTCGTTCTATAAGCAAAGATCCGACATAAGCTACGCGAAGGAACAAGCGCGCTACACACAGTGTATGCCTCGTTCTATAAGCAAAGATCCGACATAAGCCACACCCACGAACAAGCGCGCTACACACAGTGTATGCCTCGTTCTATAAGCAAAGATCCGACATAAGCCACGCTAACGAACAAGCGCGCTGCACACAGTGTACAACTCGTACGACTCGACTACCATTACACGGAGTCCCTTGCCAACAAGACAAGCCAGAAAATTTCTAAGTCCCCTTAATGAGATGCAAAAGTCCACTGGACAGTTTACTCTGTCCACTCGTATCATGTCGACAGTATTGGAAAACCCTCGTAAACACTGACCATCCGAGTTTAAAGGAGGTATATATTCCTTCTCTATGGTGATCGACAGTTATCACGGATGAGCTTTTTCGCTTTTTTTTTAATTTCCGCGTAGAATTAAATCCTTCACTGATCGAAGCCAGACCTAAAGCAAACAATCAACCAATTAATACTCTGTCAGGCTTGGTCCATGCCGAGGAACGTTTAACAAATTTATGAACTATCGATCACGCGGCTATGACCGTATGATACTCTCCCTGCTCGTAAGGTCACAGGTGTCTTTTCATCGGTCGGGGAAAACATTAATACAAAAAGGTTCATCATTATTTCTGTTGTTCTAGGTTAGGGTAGCAAACCATTTGGCGTCAGAGCTACCACCTGACCTATGGCCGCCAAATACATCCTTTTAGTTTTTAAAGTTCTCCTTTATTAACAAACGAACATTTTTTGTAGCAAACAAACATTTAAGTTGAAAAAGGATTTTACAATAGTTTCAAGATTAGGTCTCCTTTTCGATTTTAATTTGCAATACCGGTCAATTTCCGCAACTTTTAAACTTCTGGCTCAGTTTTCGTTTGCTTCTGTTTTGAAAATGGAATAATACTCACTCAGGGGCAATACAGTGTAAAGATTTGTAGAGAGAAACAACAAAAAATTGCCAATTTATGGCGAAAAAGATACTTTAAAAACGAACTAAAATATTCAAAGCGCTCTGATCACATGACTGATGACGTCATGTCCCTGTTTTGGTAATGAAAAAATATTAGGTAGAACATTACTTTCCTGCAAATTGAAAAGTCAACTCTCTACAGCCCTCGGTCTAGTCTCCCAATTTTTTCGCTCATTTTCCGTTAACCCTTTAAATCGTAAATGCCGGACTTAAGCAACTGGTTATTTTTAAATGCCCCGCACAACCAAAACCTCAAATATGCTATTTGTTTTTAACCCAATAATGAAATCTTGTCGCAGCAACAAAAACCTAATTCGGAAATAGTCACGTGACTGATGACGTCATCACCCTAGATGCGACATGGAAAGATATTTTATGGCAAATGTTATCTTGTTGTGGTCTGACATTCTTCTACGTCTAAAATCGTGTAAGTTAAAAAGATTGTAAAAAAATGCCTCAAAGGATTCTGGGATAATTTTTATTATAATTATAATTCACTTTTATAATTATTATTATTATTATTATTATTAATATTTAGTAGTCCTATTTGGATCTGAACATTGTTTCAAGCACAGATGTTCAGCGGCAAATTCTCCCTTCGTGAAAACAACATGCCCATGTACGTATCGATCCGCATGCATATGGTGGCTATATGACGAATAGAAAACCAAGACAACGATGACAAACTGGAACGCAAGATGAATGGAAAGACATTGATTAAAGCCGACTGAACAAATAGCTTACAGCTGTTATAGACTGTTTGAGTGAATGAAAAAAAAAACTCCTTCAGGAAAAGAGAAATGGTGTAGGCTTTCCACACACGTCCTTCTCTGCTAGAGATATTTGGCGAGCACTTAACCTGAGATCAGGCCCAATTTTAGCGGTTCTCATACATTCTCTCTAACGGCTACCGCTAAAATTGAATTTGTTAGAAATGGCTTTGGATTGTTCAAATTACTAACTTTGATAATAAACTCAAGAGCAGTATTCAGAGTTCGCAAAATTCTCAAATGTATCCCATTTTCTAGGTAATTTTTATTGTAAATTAAAATTGTGGTTACTAATATTTTCACTGGTTTTGTTGAAGCCAGTAGCACGAATCGCACCAGCAACAGGTACGTTTGCATAGGCCAAAATTAGGTCATCATCCCTTAGGTTGAAATGCCATCAAAATTTTTGTTAAAAATCATCTCGAATGATTTTAATTTCCATTATTCTCTATCTCTCTTATTCGTGTGGAGTATAAAAGATGTTTGTACTAGTTTTCAAACCATAATAGACAACATATTTACCAGCAACACGATTCATAAGCGCTTTCTAGTCTCCTACTCCTGATACTCCAATATTATAATATTTCAACAGCAACGAAGAAGGGTATTGTAAAATTCCGAAAATAAGCCCCTCCATGTATAAGCTCCTCCAAATATAAGCCCTCCAAACCGGTAACGCAAAAAACCCTCCGTTAAATCGCCCCTCTAAATATAAGCCCCCGGGGGCTTGTACTTGGAAAATTGCCCTCAAATACAAAGTAAAACAAAGCAAAAACGGTAAGTTTACTTCCAAACTATAAGGCTAGCCCAATCGATTTTGAAACGCAAATTTCCCTCCGTAGATAAGGCCCTCCGAATATAAGCCCCTCCAAAAATAAGCCCCTCAAAAAGGGCCTTTGAAAAATGTAAGCCCCCGGGCTTATTTTCGGAATTTTAAGGTATTTTACGTGTGGCCGAGTAGAAGGAACTAAAAGCAACTAAAAGATTAACTGTGCTATTTCACTCAATTTGAGGCTTAGCAAAATAATATTTTTACCCTTGTTTTTCGTATTTGGTAAATAATAGAAGAAAAGAGTTTGTAAGGTGTACTACCCACATCTGTTCATCTGGTGTAACCATCAGGCTTTATGTACCTTGTATGCTAGATGCGAACTGAAGGTTACCCGTACGGAAACATATACGTGGCTGCTTGCGCACACTATTGCTGTAGTCTTGATAATAAACAACAGACAATAAAAAACATACAAACTTATAAGTATTATAGCTTAGATAGATTGGAAAATATCCCAGGTGGAAGCTGTTCAATTTCGTTGTTGTACAGACTTCTGCAAGAATAAGTTTAATTATTTTAACTGCGTATCTCATGACAACAACAATCAGTCAAAAAAAACCCTGATCATTGTCTATGTTAGTTCTTGTCGTAGTTGCTTGTTGCTATCGTACTGACCTCTGCATGCACCGGTAACTTTACATGCGTGCATGGAAAACCTGGTAATTTCTTATTTTTAGAAAATAGAGCTATGCTTTAGACACTATTTTGCACGCACCTACTCCCATAAGTTTTCACCCTCCTTAAGCTAACGTTTAAGTTTAGACTTACATAACGACCAACAAGATTCATTTTTGTAATTAGCACAAGTCCATGGTTTGTACTATTTTACTGATTAATCAAAACTAAGAAATGGTTTAAACGGATTGAACAAAATCCCGCTTCATGAAAACAGTAACAAAAAATGTTTGACAAGAGGACGATCCAACTAAATTGAGTTGTAAAATGAATTTGCCTTTGCAATCTCTCAATCTAGACAGCAATTTTTCATTGTTTCTCCAATGTTTTTTCAGCTTTAGCTAGAAAGCAAAGGTAACTAACTGTAACACTTAAGTTCCAAAGTCTTTGGGCTACAATAAATAGGGAGGGGGGACCTGGGCAGTTTTAGTGGCAGCTAGTCTAGTACCTGGTTTATCCTCCCTTGATTACCATGACCAAAGTTTTTTCTGAATCTTTAGCGTTAGTAATTTTTAATTGCACAAATTGCTCATGCGCAATCCATATTGGTAACCGTACATTAAGGCTAGGTTATCGTACGTTAATTATTATTTCCACCATTGCGTCTTTGTCTTTTAGGCACTAAGTAAGCACGATGATGGGACCCTTTTAGGGGAAATGCAGAAGCACTTTAAAACACCAGGCCCCGGTTGTTCAAACGTCGGATAGCGCTATCCACCGGATAAATCACTATCCAGCGGATAGCGTAATTGATTTCCGTAATATAGATTTAGCCAGGGCTAAAAGCGAAGCTCCCGTTAATAAATTCATAATTTAAATCAAACAATAAACTTGTAATCCACAGATCAGGGCACATTCATTTGACTTTTGAGGCAAAGGCTGAGTGATTTTAGAGCAAAATCAGAATTCGACCGTCCAAGAGTGAAACAAATTTTACATCAAGTTATTTGTACACCGAAAAATAGCAATCATGTTCGATCACAGTAGATCAGGCCTGGAAAGCAAATAGACCTATTCGTGTATTGTATTTGCATTAGCTGTAGCATCATAATGTGGCATTCACCAGTCTCTCCAACATCGCTCCGTTAGAGAGACTTTGGATAATTGGACAACCCCGAAATATAATTTTAAGAAACACATGCGCCACGATAGTCCTTGGTGGCAGCCAATTTACACGTTGCATTCCTCTGTCTAAAAGAAAGGCCAAAATAAAAATCAGGCCGGATTTCTTGTGTTCGACAAGTTTAGTTTACTAGTAAATCTTGGCGATGAATCTGGTGGCGTGTAAACCAGCCTTTTAAACATACTTTTTCTCATCACGTCTCAGGTAAACAGTACACAGACCTCGGACAGAATTTGTTCTTTTTTGCCCTATTTAAACCTATAATTCTGTAGTTTTTCACAATTTTGCAAGAGAATTTGCACTCATTCAATATCCACGACGATTAAAGCACGCGCTTCCTTTGCACAACAAATTATAGCATTGAATTATAAAACGTTTTCTGTTAGAAAAATCTGGTCCTATGTGATATGCGGGGTAATAATTATGGGCTTTTAATAAAAACGATAAAAAAAATTCCCAAAATCACTTTTCGGCCAGCCGGACGGGTTCTCACTTTTGACAGGCACCAAATTTGCGGTGAGATTAATAGAGTTACCATTTATGCTTCAACATGATAGAGAAATTGTTATGTTTAGGTTTTATTTCCCTTTATTCATTAAACTGTGTATGATTTTGTTGTGTAATCTTTAAGAGCGAGTGATATTTACGCGCGGCGTTTTGAGTATTCCTACATGCGATGTTTATGTTCGACTGGAAACAACCAGTGCAGCGATGAAAATTACGAGAGGGACTACTAACAATCAATAAAATAAGTTTAATTCGGTGAAACATGTACAGAGACAATAATTTTCATTCACGAAGAGAAGTATTGAGAGGAAAAAAGTGTCTCAGAAAATCATGAGTCAGGCAAGCATAAACTTATTTATGTTTTAAGCCGGCTTCCCGGTGTTCCCTCTTTTTCAAGATGAACTCGAGGCAAGAAAATCGCTCAGAGCTTTCTGTTTACAGCCAAAATCATAACTAAATAATCTTCGGAACCTTTTCTTTGAGTTTGCGGGTCAAAAAATGTCTAAAGGCTTTTTAAACCTGATACTATTGTAGATTAGATCATTGCTCGTGTTTTAACTTAAGCCGCATAAACCATACGCTCGACTTCAGGAAACCGAAAAAAAAAACACATCAAAAACGATAATGGCTCAAGCTTACCAGTCGAGATGCTGCTTCTGAAGGTCATCAAGTGTTCCAGAATCGCTTGAGACTTTTCAACCTTCTTACTTCTCAAGCAAGGGCAAGTGAGTAAGCTCATTTTTGAAAACGATGCCATCCGAAATCGGATTTCCAATGACTTTGACAAGCGGTGCATTTGTCAACAAAAAGCGCAATAAACAAACCAGTCACGAATTACAGAACAATCTTGATAGCAGCTGTATTTTATTTTGTACACCAAGTAGAAAAAGACAGTTTAAAACATCACAAGATGACACAAAACTCTCTCAGCTCCAGCTATCAGTAAGCAAGTTTCCAGACGCTGCAAAAATTTTCCGCATAAACTCACCTGTCAAATTTTGACCAATCAGAACATAAAAATTGGACGTAGAACGTGATCAACGCGTGACAGTGAGAAAAGTCAAAAGCGATTGCCTTCCCTGCATGTAAATGTAAAAGCCGGTTGAATTTTCGTGTCCGAGATCCGTTCGAAGTCAACATTTTAAAAGTGCGGCTCATGAAACACGACTTATTTCATATGCTTTTTAAAAAAATTGAACTTGAGCCTGCGATCATTTGAAAAGTAGCAACTTGTCAGCGAATACCTTCAAAATATTACTTGAACTCAGAGGGTCGATACCTGAGCCCGCGATACGGCCAGGCGATACTGGTCAGCAGAAACACTGTTTTGACAGCTGTCAATTAATCAAAACATGGATGTACAATATCAGGTTGCAGGCTCCCAAACTAGCTAGAAAATGTGAGATTAAACATTGGTATGCCTGTGGTGCGGACGGACGGAGGGTCGGGTGGTCGGTGTACGGTCACGTGATTGCCGAATTTTCTAGGATGGATAGATTTCCTATAAAGCCATGGGGCTTCGAATTGAGCCCGTGATCAAATAAAATATCAGCGCAAAACTTTAAACACTACGTGACCTCAATAGATAGAAAAATGAGCCCGCGATCCACTCAGGTGATGATGGTCAGCGCATACTCTAGTTTGACAGCTGTCAATTAACCTTCATTAGAATGGCGAATGTTCGAATTAACAGACTACGAGTGTGAGTAGGACATTTCCGTCCGGCATGTAGTGGAAAATGCCAGGTCGTGTACCTGAGCGAACCTGAGCCCTCGTTATTAGTTTTCTGATAGCGGTCTGCACATGTCCCATTTTGACAGCTGTCAATTGACCTTAATTTGGCCTGCCAATGTAACTTTAAACGACTGTCAGCCAACTGACAGCCTACTGCCCGGCGTAGTTTCGTTTTTATGTTGAATTGGTAAGTGTGACATATTATATCAGCTTATATATAGGGACAAAACGACTGGTCTTTTATCTGAGCCCGCGAAACGGTCATGTGATAATTGTCAGCGGATGTCTGATTTTGACAGCTGTCAATCTAATCGTACTCATACGGATGGCTTACTTAACTAAAAGGCAAGTCAAGTTGTGCAAGATCTATTGTGACATTTGACATCGGCTTACATGAAGTGTGTGTACGGACGGGCGTACGCTACGTCATAACCAAATTTTCTGGGATGGATGGTTTACCAAATTTTCTTACCCATGGTGCTCTGCTGCGCGCGCGCTTCGCGCGCGCGGGAGCTCCGCTAATACTTATCCGCTGGATAGTGATTTATCCGGTGGATAGCCCTATCCAACGTTTGAACAACCGTAGTAGCATAATGCAGAAGTACTTTAAAACACCAGTAGCATAATACACGGGATTGTGACTTTTTAAAAGTGGACCATTCACGATCAAAGAAAGATTTCCAAGACTTCATTACGTAATAAGTAGAGCGGTACGGAACGAGAAAAACAAGGTCAGCTGTGTTTTGTAAGCATTAGTGGAGGAAGGGAGGGATTCAGCGAACATAGGTAAGTTGACACTTACGAGAATTGGCTGGTTGCATTTTATCCCCCCCATGATTATAGTTTAAAAGTGTGACGTTCTGTAAAACGGCTTCGCGAGAGTATTTTTTTTGTTGTGCGATAAAAACTGCGAGAGGACCTCAGTTTTTGTTTGGTTTCGGGCCTACGCTTAAAGGTCAGTAAGGCATAAATTATTTTCTCATTTGGGAACGATATAACTTTACATGTTAGCAAAAAGTTATAGTTCAAGATCTGAACTGATAGCAATCGCTTATGGATGCATTATAGAAACAGCGCTGAACTGCAAATACTGAAGTACGTACATTAGAGCATTTCCCCTTTCATTTCGAAAACGTCACCACTTCCTGGAAGTCGCAAAGCTCTTAGTGTCGACACCATAGTTCAAAGATAGCTACATGAGTTCAGAAAACAGCTCAAGTATCTATGCATTTTTATTAGGTCTATGTACTAAGGGAGTGCAGGGAGGTGTCTGCGCAAATTTTCTCCATCTCTGGTTACGGTTAGTCCCGCTAGTCCCGTTTCATTGCCCTGTTGTTGCGGTTCTGTGGTAATTTTCCGGTAGGTGCAGCTCTTTGAGGACACAATAGTTCAATGACTATATAGTGGCTCAATAACCATAGCAAAAGTTCAAAAATCCGCATAGTTCTCTTTTATTATGGGTTATTATTATTATTATAATTATTTTTATTCATGCCAATTTCATTTTTAAATTACACTTAGACATTGGTCCTCTAACACATGTACAGCCAGTGTTCTAGTTTGACCTTTTTGCTCTGTAGTGCTAGCAATCTGCTAACAACGTTCTAGTTGAAATATGCTTCTGCTTTTCAATGCTTATGGTTGGTCTTGTTTTTTTAGGTCCTGTTATTCAAATGTCTTCATCCATCGACTGTTTAATGCCTTGTCATTGTCATAATTTGTTTAAAAATATGCTAGTGGCTGGGCTCTTTCAGCCTTAGATTTTAAGATTTACAATGTGTTGTGTGATTTAATTTGACAGAGTGCTCTGACTCCATTTTTTTCTTTTAGGAATTACTTTCTATCTTACATTTAAGGATAGGAGGTAAGGGGTCTTTAATACATTTATTTATATTATTGCTTGCTAGGTTCTTCCTTATTTCAAAATTATTTGATGATGGAGTGAAAAACCATACAGTGCATGACGCAGGAAGTGCTTCTTAGAGAAGAGATATTACTTTGAGTCAGGAGTTGTAGATTGCAATTGGTACATCAAGAAAGTCAGTTAAAGAAGTGGAGGGTGATGGAGATGGAGAGGATAATACGGACCGACATGAGACTATACACAATAGGAAAAATTTCTGAAGAACTAGTTTTTTCTTTTTCCATTGACTGTATAATTATAACTTTTTTTATTGACTGTCTATACATATACATAAAAACAGGTTGTAACTGCTTTGTACTCTTTTTTCTTTAATAAACATGTTATTTTTATTACATTTCCTTAAAAACTTTTCCTTTTCATCGAAAGTATATGTATACAAATTAATATGATTTTTACTTTTTTTTGCCTAGATGGTTTTCATGCTACTCATTATCTTCAGCCAAATTATGGTTGGCCAAGCGGTCTAGCTGCCCAGCCATAAGTTGTAGCTGAGCAGCCACCCGTTTGGCTTCGATGACTGCATCTTTAACTCTTTGGGCCTTTCTGTGAAATGTTTCAGTAACAAAAGAAAAAAACCTAATTTGTTTCCACTTCAACACACTATTAAATCTATATGACGATTCACAAAACTAGTTTCGTCTAACAACCTCTTCGATTGATCGTCACAGTATTCAAAATAACAGACACTCTACGCAGCAATGCGTGAAAAATAACCCGTAGTAGTAGTGAGGCTATTGGTTTACAACAGTCCTTAGGATGCGGACGTAGTTCCATTCACTTTTTGAGTCCATTAGATCATCTTCCCTGATTTTACTAATTACAACAGACTCTGTGATCTGTCTTAACATCGCGTCAAATCCTGCTCTTCTCTCTGTATCGTAAATCTTCTTTCTTCTTTTTCTATTGCAACCAGAGCACTTTTAATTTCTATTTCATCCTCTGGGGACAACTGTAAAATGCAGGACCCCAACTATTTTATGTATCTACTACTATTAACATATCTTGGTCTCTAAGACAATAAGATATGATGAGCTCATCAGCGCCTTAAGTTAACAAAATGTTGAAAACCTTGTCTCATCAGGAGCTCAGAATGCAATCAAGGAAAAAGGCCAAGAGAGAGGAGGGCTAGACTGCAAAAGAGTCCGTATTTTGGCGTATTCAAGTACGCGGGAGCAGTCAAACAAAAGGTCTGGAACGAGGATGAAAAAAGAGAGTGAGACTGGGGAGAGATGCTAAAAATACGGACTGTCTATTTTGTATACGTTATATTCGTTCAAATTACCCGCTTCTCCTAGCCACGGGCAATTCCCATTGGCTAAATTTCGATGCAAGCTGTCACCAAGCTGTCAAGTAATGTTTTCAATAAGTCATTCGCGATATTTCGTACTCGCCTCACTCGCCCTACGGGCGTGTGAGGCTCGCGCGCTTCGCGCACGTAAGACTTACGCCACGCTTTACGGAGAGAAAAAAACCGACTGTTTTGCACTCAATAGGAGGGTAAACGCACAAAATATATAGCCGCAGGGAGAATGGGGCAGGCTTCGGAGACAAGGCCTATTTCCACACGTTTCGACGCCATGATTATGCCATTTGACTGAGCTCTATGTTCCATTACGTTGTTTGAAGATGCTTTTTGCTTACTACAATAATCTGGTAACTTAAACTTTGGGGCCCTTACGCTTTCTGTCACGGGAGTTCTGTGGGGCTAACCATTCAGACTGAAAAGCATTGAGTAAATACACTTAGCTACATGGCTGCGATGAAAAGATTGAAATTAGATTACTTTGCCTTGTATCGGAAGCAGATTTTTGCTCAGAGCGCCGACAAAATCTTGTTTACTTGATCCTGTTCCCACTAATATCTTGAAAGATTGGCTTGATGAGTTACTTCCGATATTATCTACTACAATAAACTTGTCGCTTGAATCAGGATTTTTCCCTGACACTTAGAAAGAGTCGATTGTTACACCACTGCTAAAAAAACAAGGCCTTGACTTGGTTTTTAAAAACTTTCGACCGATCAGCAATCTTTCCTTTGTTTCAAAATTGGCTGAAAGAGTGGCAGCTGATCAGATTCAGTCCTACTTAAATGAGCATGATCTTTTTCCTTCATTGCAATCAGCCTATCGACGGCACCATAGCACAGAAACTGCCCTGCTTATAAAGTCAAGAATGACATTCTGATGAACATGGAAAATCAGAAGGTCACGTTGTTAGTGCTTCTTGATTTAAGCGCTGCGTTTGATACCGTGGACCATCGGATTCTCTTAGATCGCCTCCAGTTTGATTTTGGAATTTCAGGCTCTGCACTTAATTGGATCGAATCGTACCTTTCTAACAGAACCCAACGCATCTATATAGACGGAGTTCTATCGAGTAATTTTAATCTTAAATTTGGAGTTCCACGAGGCAGCTGTCTCGGGCCATTATTTTTTTCTATCTATGCTAGCAAACTTTTTAAGATCGTCGAATCACATCTTCCTAATTCCCATTGTTATGCAGATGACACGCAACTGTACATCGCGTTTAGATCAGGAAATGATTTGGAGGAGACCGCTGCTATAACTGCCATGGAATCATGTATTGCTGATATCAGTCAATGGATGCATTCGGATAAGTTAAAACTGAATTCCGATAAGACAGAATGTCTTCTGATTGGAACACGACAACAACTTCAGAAAGTCAGTAACATTAGTACCTTATCGGTTAGGGACTCCCAAATTGCTCCATCTTGTGAAGTTCGAAACCTAGGAACCTGGTTTGATTCTAAAATGAGTATGCTAGGTCATATTAACAAAACTTGCTCATCTGCTTTCTATTATCTTTATAACATGCGTAGAATTAGGAAATATTTAAGTCGTTCAGTCACCGAATCATTAGTTCATGCTTTTATCACCAGTAGAATAGATTATTGTAACAGCCTACTATATGCCCTCCCGAATTCACATATCATGAAACTCCAACGGATACAGAATGCCGCGGCTCGGTTGGTCACCGGAATGGAACACCTAGATTCTGCCATGTTACACCACTGCTTTTCCACCTTCATTAGCCTCCAATAAGTTACCATATAAAGTTTAAGATTCTACTTTTGACATTTAAGTGCTTATATGGTCAAGCTCCTAATTATCTAATTGATTTCATTACTATCAAAAAGCAATTCAGAAACCCCCTAAGGTCAAATGAGTCTATATTCCTCGAGTTACCAGGCATTAAGACCCATCCAACTCTTGGCGATCATGCATTCCAGTCAGCTGCACCTTATCTCTGGAATGCATTACCTTCGGCAATTCGCAACATGAAGACAATGGACACTTTTAAGACTGCTGTTAAAACTCATTTTTTCAATTTAGCTTTTAAATAGATTTAATTGTTGGCTTTTATAATAGGGTTTTGTTATTATTATTATTATTTATTTATTATTTATTTATAGTTTTTAATACTTTTTATTGTAGTTTTTAATAGTTTCTCATGCTTTAGTCACCTTTAACATAAATTTAATATAACAATATTGTAAAGCGCAACCGAATATATTCATATAGAGGTTTGCGCTATATAAATGTAAATTATTATTATTATTACCTCTTCTTTCCTGCGGTAAGGGTTAAAAGGGTTTCAAGCGGAGCTCGCGACCCCCATAAACAGTGGTATGTACGTACTCACAAAAGAGACGTGTGGTATGTGACTGACTGATTTTACGAAAACGGAGCTACCAATTCCAGATCCCTCTTATCAAATTTTTCCAAACTTTTTTTCGGAGCTTTGCAATGATAGAGGATATTACATGCCCGCACGTGGATACAAATTTTATCTTCGAGTGTTCAAGTCGATATCTCACTCGTTCGCGCTCACTGCGCTCACTCGTGAGAAATCGACTATAACATTAGAAGATTAAATTAGTATTCACAAGCGGACATGTAATATTCTGTACGTTCAATTCGTATTTTGAACGCGCACTTGTGCTCTTAGACGATAACGTGGTTAAATGAATTATTGTATCGTATTGTATTGTTTATTATATAGACATCGATGAAATTCCAGGACAACGATTTCTTGATGTAATAAAACATAGATCTTACGCACAATTTTAATTTGGGTCTGAATTAGAGAAATAAGAAGGGTTTATTTGTATTCTGAATGTTATAGCAATGAGATGTACAAAATTTCATTTAAAAAAAAGGGCTACGTAATTTTCCTCAGGCAATGGATAAAACACCTAGATGTGCCGTGGATAAATATATGAGCAAAATTTCAAAAATATTAACGTGTGCCAAAAAGTTCAAAGATCATTGTTTTAGTTGCTCAGGTATGGTGTGTTAACCTTTTCTTTTTTGCAGCTTTCTCACTTTATTATGTGCTTGAATAAAAATGCACAACATTAAAAGACTTGAATTATTCAGAGTCACCTTCAAGTTCAGCACCAGTTTACTCTTGGCTTCCACCGCTGCTATCACTTTCAATTATACGGCGCTTTCGGCCCCAGTTCTGGAATTGTGACTGTATTTTAGTCGGTGCCAGATTGATATTGAAAAAACCTCCAGTGATATAATTTCCTTGAAACATTGTTTGGAGTGTGTTTTCAGCGGCTGAAGTCGATGAATGTGCCTCAGTAAAATGACTTTGTAGACTCTTTTGTACCGCTGCCAGTACGGCATTCGCTTTTGATGATGAGGATGACATAATTTTCGGAATGTTCTCCATTTGTCTTTGTCTTGTCTTGTAGTAATTAACTGATTGTAGATTTTTATGGCCAGTTACTTGAACGATCTGACAGCTTATCCAACACACAGCAAGAAATTGAACCGGAGACAAACACAGAAAATATGACTCCACCTATTCCACAAGACATTGCGCCACCTCCAATCCAAGCATCTGTAAACAATAAAGCCGTTTTTCTGTGCGATTCGAATGGAAAATTTATCGACAAAAGAATGCTTTTTCAGCCAACAAAAGATTTCACATTCTTCGGATGTCCCAAAATTGAACACGCAAGGGCTATTTTACAAGATGAAATTGATAAAGAATCGGCTGGACACCCTCAATTAATCATAATCCACACCGGAACAAATGATCTTACTACAACCACGCCAATAGACGACTTCATCTCTGATATATCTGTATTAATCACTCAAGCATCTACAAAGTACCCTAAGAGCAAAATCGTCTATTCAACTCTCCTGCGGCGAACTGACATTCCCCTGCATACTTTATCCAAAATAAAAACAAACCTTATTGACAGCTGCTCAAAAATACCAAACGTCTATCTAGTCAATCATGAAAATATCTTCTCCAAGGGAACTGAAGTGTTGCATGACAGAAAACATCTTTAAAAAAGACACCTTGATTTGTTCGCAGCAAACTTAAAAGCAGCCATTCGTGGTAGAGGAAAACCACCTCGCGCCAACTGCAGCCAATTGTACCGATCCTCACTCTCTTCGTCGCGCTCGTTTCACACTAGCCCTTCGGAAGGCTATCCTCCGTCCAGCAATGGTGTTGGAACATACACAGCCAAGTTCACCAGACTTCGCGGCAGCAACAACCTTTACCTTCCCGTTTCCCATATACAACTTCCTCGGGTGATGCCTCTTATAGTCATGCTGTTAAAAACGGTCACAACACCTACAACATTCCGCAAGCACCGCAACAGCAACAGAACTTTCCGCCGCAACACTACGATGTACAGAGCTTCTCACCGTCTCACTTAGCGGCGGTGGGACCGATTCCTTCTGTTCCTCTCCAAAACGACTGTGCAGTTGGAAAAGTCCCGGCAGTTGAAATCCCAAAGGAACTGGTATCTTTAATCCAATTTTTTAAGACCCTTGTATAATATCTTATACATAACCCACACCTTTCAATGCTAGTTGTTAGCTAGTTTGCCGGGATATCTGATTTAAGCTCTCTTCTTCAGGAACTAAGTTTGATACAATATGCCAGGGCCATTAAGTTTCCCCAGCAAATTATCTTTTTTCGCTTGGAACATTAACGGGCTATCGTCGACATTATTAGAGGAAAAATTGCAAAATTTGGATTGTAAAAACATGATTAATTCTTTTGGTTTCGTAATTCTCTCCGAAACATGGAAAAAAGTGACTGTTGAAGTAAACGGTTACAAGATTGTGACTACAGATACCTTGAAAACAGGAAAATGCGGACGTAACTCGGGTGGATTAGCTCTGCTCTACAAACTAAAGTTTGACTATTGCATTTCAGTGCAAAAAGAATCGCCAAATTTTTTATGGTTTAAAATTAGTAATCGCTACACAAAAACTACAAAAGACATTTATGTCTGTGGAACGTACATTCCACCATACAATTCCCGCTACTTTCGACCTGAACTATTTGAAGAGCTTGAAAGCGACATCGAGAAATTCTCCTCCCTTGGTTCAATTCTTATTATGGGAGACTTTAACTCCAGAGTAGGAAAACACCCGGACAGTGTTTGTCAAGAAGGTAATAAGATAATAACAAACGATTTTTCTGAATCTTCGTTATGCGCCACCCAACGAAAAAGTTTTGACAATGATTTGAATAATCATGGAAAACGACTCTTGGAAATTTGTAGAAGCGCGGATTTAAGAATTTTAAATGGTAGAATTAATTTCGACTCGTTAGACAGACCTACATTTCATGGTAAATAGGGAATCAGTGTCATTGATTACTCCATATGTGACCAAGATTTGCTACGAAATATAACATCTTTTGTAGTGAAAGAGCCGAACAGTTTATCAGATCATAGTCCAATAATAACATGGCTTAAGGTTAACCGTCATTTAGATAATTCATCAAACGAGGCAATTATAAATGATTCTTTGACTCCTCTACCAAAACAGTTTTTTTGGGAAAACGATTCGTCACAAAAATTTAGAGCTACATTACAGTCTGAAGACATTTAAAGAATGATCCACGATTTTATGAATACTACAACAATCACGAGAAATGTTGACATGAACCTTCATGCTGTAGAAAATATTCTTATTTCAACCGCCAAACGCTGTTTGAAGATCAAAACAGCAAAAAAGCGACGTTGCAAAATATGTTCGAACAAAAAATGGTTCGACAAAGAATGCCGCTATAAAAGACATGAACTGCGGAAACTTTCTAATAAAAAACATAGAGATCCTCTAAACAATACTCTCAGGGAAGAGTATCACAACGTCTTAAAACAATATAAAAACCTTTTGAAACATAAGAGAAACGAATACTATAGCAATAAGATCTGTGAACTTGAAAATACGGTCGAAAATTCGAACAATAAGAGCTTTTGGAACTGTTTGAAGTCAATGGACGACACTATGAAGGAAACCTGCACCCCTCCAATTTCTGAAGAAAAATGGATGTCCCACTTTCGATCATTGCACTCGAATGAACCCCTTAATGAACAGCAGGAGGCAATTATAGATCAGTTGCAGAAATCAAAGGATATTACGACACGACCTCACTCCTTGGATTACCTCATCACTGAAAGTGAAATTCGCACTGCAGCTGGAAAACTCAAAAACAACAAATCTTCTTTTTGAGACAAAATCAAAAACGAAATGATCAAATCTAGCCTAAACGAATTAATGCCTGTTTATCTAAAACACATTAAGCACATTAAGCACATTATTATCGTGTAGTTTTTGAACTATTGTTTCCCTTCCACTGTGATTTGTTTTCACAGAGATTCCCGCCGCTTAGGTCATCTCTTTCATCAAGCTGTTGAGCTTGTTAACGCCCATTGGCTGAAATTTAAACCATTTTAAACCTTCTGCCTTTAATTCGCCTTCAGTCTTGAAGAAATTTACTGCCAAGTAGAAAGGTGAGTCTGGCTTCAACATGTTTTCTGGGCGTTTATCTTTGTAGGCTTTGTAAACCTGAACGGGGTCTCGTTCAGAGGGCGCGACGTAGGTGGCGCTCAACACTCGACAAAATTCCTCTAAGTGAAGAAGGTTCTTACTCTTTGCCATTTTGTTCTTACAGCGAGTATGAATTTCCTTAGGTAGTTGGTAAGTTCAACTGCTGGAATCTCTTCAATAATGCTTCTCCTCTCGCCGTGCTCTGTTAATAGAAACTGCTTGACAAAATTTATGTCGTACAATGTCTTTCTTTTTGTGTTGGCATTTTCCTCCGTTTTGATCAAATTATCAACTTCGCTATCTGTCATCGGAACAAACCTTACATCAATCCTTTCGTTTTGCTGGTCGTCGAAAATATTTATGTCGAAATTTGGTAGTTCATTTGAAAATTTCATCTTGTTTTTCAAGACGACCGATTTGTGAATGAAAAAGGTATAAACCCGCGCGATCCTGTGATGTTAATTTCCTTCAAGACTGAAGTAGTCTTGACAACCGTGATATCTTCACAGGTGAAAGATGAAAATTGTATCTTCACTGGATACTAAATTTTCGTCACTGGAAAAATCCTGGTATTTTATCTGTGTCTATATAATAACACATTATTTTGATGTACCTTCTCTCATTGTTTTCTGCCTTCTGAAAAGCTATTAGTAAGCTAGCTTTAATTTTAGATTAACATAACGACCAACAAAATAGATTTAACTAATTAGCACAAGTCCATGGTTTGCACTGTTTTATTGATTATTTTAGTCCTAGACTAGGAAATGGTTTACAGGTCAAAAGAACAAAAAACAATCGACATTTTTCCTTTTGTTGTTTTTCCTTTTGCAAACACTAAAAGGAAGCATATCCTAAGTGAGATTTGGGCAGAGATTTTTCTTCCAAAGCCTTTATAGAAACTGAAAAGATCACAATCCGAGCAGTTCCGAAGACTTTTGAATGACCAAAACGATTGATATAATGTGTTAAGCAGATGTGAGCCGTACCAGTTTGAGCCGACGGTTTTGGAAGAAGAATCTTCTACTTCTAATGACTCCTTCCATGGCTTAAAGGGTGAGCGTACGATTTATTTCCTTTATAAATGGTCACTATGAAAATGACGACATATCATTGAAATGAATACGTTCAGGAATTCCTTCAGGAAGTTTTGTGATCTCTTACCCTAAACCCACGCTATTTCTCTATTCGGTTTTTGTTGTTCCTGTGAAGAACATTACATCCTATTGTTCAGTATACAATTGTAAACAATCGTGATAGGCGACTAATAAACTCCAGTCTTGAATTTCCATTACCATCCTCGAGGTTTTTCTACGATCTCTTATTAATATATAGATTTAGACAGAGCTACAGGCGTGGCTCCCGTCTATGCATTCTAAATTTAATTACAACAGCCAAAAGACTTTAAACTATTAAAAAGGAATCGTCAAAACTATGCATAACTTTAGAAGAGAACCATGAGTAAAAAGGTAAACTTGAGACTGCGATCAGTTAAAAGCTAACAACTGGTCAGTGGAAACTTCAAAAAACATGTGACCTCGATAAGTTGGCAACTGAGCCCGCGATAAGGTCATGTAACTCTGGCCAGCGGACACCCCATTTTGACAACTATTAATTGACCATAATATGGAGTTAAATAATTCACCATATATACGAGTTAAACACAGGTTGCAGACACCTACACTAGCTAGAAAGTTTCACTTTTCACATTGGTTTCCTGGTGGTGCCGACGGACGAACATACGGTCACGTGATTATCAAAGTTTCTCGGATGGATAGATTACAAAATTTATTGGGTATATTGCATATGGGGCTCCACGCGCGCGTTCGCGTGCACGTAGAGCCCGACCGCTATAAATGCGAATGCAAATGCAGAATGGTATTGCTTATTCAGAGTGATTCACATTCATGTACAACATGTTGTGATGCGATGTTCTTAAGTATCCCGTTCTACAAGATGCTTTCTATTTACAGACTCTACCTGTAAATAGAAATCAGCTGTGACTACATGCCAGCTGAAATTGGCACCGTAACTGGTATATCTCCGCCTTCTCAACCTTCTAGGTCTTCCTCTCTCTTGTTCCAGCTAGATTTAGCTCACGAAGAATATTGACAACCCTTTCTCTTGTCATATGGATGTGATGACTCAATCTTAGCGAGTGCCACACTGCTCTGTAACCTCGAAGTTCGCTGGGGCTGGATATTTCCCTTTGCTCGATTTCCCTAACTTCGTGATTGCTAACGTCTACGCCACGTCTGCTGAGACCATAGTCATGAAGCCGTCGTTGAAAAGTTGAAAGACTCATTGTGACTGCATGTCGATTATTAAGGAAATCAACAGTAGCTTAGTCTTAAAATCCATGATAAAAATAGTGTTCAATTAATTAATCGCCTTAAGCCTGGTTTCCATATGATCGCTACGATCGCTATGATCGCTGTGATCGCTGCGATCGCTGAGAAAAAAAAAGTTCAGCGATCGCAGCAATCATATGGAAACCACTTTCCAGCGATCGTAGCGATCGCAGCGACAACGATCGTTGAGATGGAGAAGGTTTTAAGTAGTATACCTTCAGCAAAGATAAGCCCCGTTAGTGGGTTCCCTCGCAAAAAGTGGGTTCCCTTTATTAATATGCATAACTGTCGAGTCAATGACGTCACCTATTGTGATAACCTAGGGAAAAAATAGGTTCCTCCATATTAATGATGTGCCTAGTCAGTGTCTTCCTGCATACTTATTCGGTATAGGCTTACTAATGAGCGTCACTCTACCACAATAGACACAATAGGCTTGCCTCAGCTTGCTCGTGAAGTAACTTGAGCTCGGTTTTCAGACCGTCTATTAAAAGAGAAATAGGAATAAGAGAAACGATCACCTAGCAACGCGAGAAACGGCTCCTATATCTTATTTAGCGCTAAAACTCAGACATATAAACAAAACACATACAGAAAGTGGAGTTGAAAACTCTTTATTTCAATAAAGTTACTTCTTCTTATTTAACGCTAAAACTCGGATATATAAACAAAACACACGCACATATACATAAAGTGGAGCTGAAAACTCTCTATTTCAATTTTGTCTGACTCTTACAGAACTGTTTTCTCCGTTCTATCTCCAGGAAATGAAAATCTTGTCATTTTCACGCACCGTTAACCAGTTAATTATGCGAGACGGAGTTCACAAGCCCAAAGTTGAATACAAATTAGCTCTACAGGAAAAACCTCAAGGGAGCAACCTTGACGTATTATTATAAAACAAATATCTTAACAAGGAACAATTGATTAAACGCGCGACTCATAATTGCTAGCAATAAAATCGGACACGAGATAATGTTTAAAACAAAAAGAGGCAAATACACAGCAATTTGAAATGAGCATTTTCTTTAAAAATGTTGGTCCGTATAGCAAGTTACGGACCCTCAAATTGACCAATCGCATGGCGAAAACAGAGTCAGCCATATAACAATACTGTTTTATCTCAGCGATCGTTGTCGCTGCGATCACTGGAAAGTGGTTTCCATATGATCGCTATGATCGCAGCGATTGTTAAACTCTTTTTCTCTCAGCGATCGCAGTGATCACAGCGATCGTAGCGGTCATATGGAAACCAGGGGCGCTTTCCATTTGTTAGAACTGGCCGGCCGGACCAGTCAGTTAGCAAGTGAAATCGGCTTTTCCCAAGAGTGTTTGCTGAAAAACTATCCCCTTCGTGTATACTATTTAGGATTTGTCTCATCTGGCTGGATAAGTTTTAATTCAAAGTGAAATTCTCATTATGGCGGGAATGGTCTGGCCGGTCAGTTCTGACCAAATGGAAAGTGCCCCAGGCTTTACTTCTCTGCTGTCCACTGCAACTGATTCAAAAACATTAAACATGGTGGCTTGCGAGAACTCAGGCCCTTCGTGTTTCTTGTTTACTTAATCCGTTTTCCTTTTTCATTTGCGTTTCCTTTTTTTCATTGTGTTTTCTATTTTTTTATTTGCGTTTTCTTTTTTTTGTTTGCGGTTTCTTTTTTGTTTGTGTTTGAGCCTTCTGGGCCACCGTACCCAAAACTGGGTAGACCTTTTACGACAAAATGCCTCAGCTTGGGAACTTAGCACTTTACAGCAATGATCGACAAACGCCACCTGGAATGGGCATAGGTACGCTTAGAATTGACCAAGCCACGAAGATGGAAGCCAACTCATATCTCCATAGGCCTATGTGTGGCCTCTTTTTTGTCTTGCTAAAATAAGACGCCTTTTAGCGGAGCTCTCGCGCGCGAAGCGCGCCAGCGGAGCACCTTGGGTAAGAAAATGAAGTAATCTACCCGTCCAGACAGGACTGAATAACGTACTGCGCATGTCCGTGACATCACTTGTTTAACAAGTGTAGCCGCACGTTGAGCCACACGGAGGATGCACTTTTGCGACGTGAAAATCATCTGATACTAGTAAACTCACGAAGGAGAAATTCTGCGAATACGTTAGAAGTGCAAGTCTTGTCAAGAAATTTTAAGTAAACCAGGGATCAAGGAAAACGCTTTTGACCCTCTCGGCGAGGTTTTTCATTGTTTTGATCGTAATTATACGTTTTATCGGAAAGATGACTGAGAGAAAAAGAGCATTGCTGGAGTTTTAGCGACTTTTCCTCAATGGTACGTAAACGATTTACTTTAATAGCGGAGCTCCCGCGCGCGCGAAGCGCGCGCGCAGCGGAGCACCATGGGTAGGAAAATTTGGTAAACCATCCATCCCAGAAAATAAGGTTATGACGTAGCGTACGCCCGTCCGTACACACATTTCATGTAAGCCGATGTCAAATGTCACAATAGATCTTGCACAACTTGACTAGCCTCTTAGTTATGTAAGCCATTCGTATGAGTACGATTAGATTGACAGCTGTCAAAATCAGACATCCGCTGACAATTATCACATGACCGTCTCGCGGGCTCAGATAAAAGACCAGTCGTTTTGCCCCTATATATAAGCTGATATAATATGTCACACTTACCAATTCAACATAAAAACGAAACTACGCCGGGCAAAGCTGTCAGTTGGCTGACAGTCGTTTAAAGTTACATTGGCAGGCCAAATTAAGGTCCATTGACAGCTGTCAAAATGGGACATGTGCAGACCGCTATCAGAAGGGCTCAGGTTCGCTCAGGTACACGATCTGACATTTTGCATTACATGCCGGATGGAAATGTCCTACTCACACTCGTGGTCTGTTAATTCGAATATTCGCCATTCTAATGAAGGTTAATTGACAGCTGTCAAACTAGAGTATACGCTGACCATCATCACCTGAGTGGATCGCGGGCTCATTTTTCTATCTATTGAGGTCACGTAGTGTTTAAAGTTTTGCGCTGATATTTTATTTGATCACGGGCTCAATTCGAAGCCCCATAGCTTTATAGAAAATCTATCCATCCTAGAAAATTCGGCAATCACGTGACCGTACACCGACCACCCGACCCTCCGTCCGTCCGCACCACAGGCATACCAATGTTTAATCTCACACTTTCTAGCTAGTTTGGGAGCCTGCAACCTGATATTGTACATCCATGTTTTGATTAATTGACACCTGTCAAAACAGTGTTTCTGCTGACCAGTATCGCCTGACCGTATCGCGGGCTCAGGTATCGACCTTTAAAATGCATATGAAATAAGTCGTGTTTCATGAGCCGCACTTTTAAAATGTTGATTTCGAACTGATCTCGGATACGAAAATTCAACCGGCTTTTACATTTACATGCAGGGAAGGCAATCGCTTTTGACTTTTCTCACTGTCACCCGTTGATCACGCTCTACGTCCAATTTTTATGTTCTGATTGGTCAAAATTTGACAGGTGAGTTTATGCGGAAAATTTTTGCAGCGTCTGGAAACTTGCTTACTGATAGCTGGAGCTGAGAGAGTTTTGTGTCATCTTGTAATGTTTTAAACTGTCTTTTTCTACTTGGTGTACAAAATAAAATACAGCTGCTATCAAGATTGTTCTGTACATGTGATTCGTGGCTGGTTTGCTTATTGCGCTTTTTGTTGACAAATGCACCGCTTGTCAAAGTCATTGGAAATCCGATTTCGGATGGCATCGTTTTCAAAAATGAGCTTACTCACTTGCCCTTGCTTGAGGCGTAAGAAGGTTGAAAAGTCTCAAGCGATTCTGGAACACTTGATGACCTTCAGAAGCAGCATCTCGACTGGTAAGCTTGAGCCATTATTGTTTTTGATGTTTTTTTTCTTTTTTTCGGTTTCCTGAAGTCGAGCGTATGGTTTATGCGGCTTAAGTTAAAACACGAGCAATGATCTAACCTACAATAGTATCAGGTTTAAAAAGCCTTTAGACATTTTTTGACCCGCAAATTCAAAGAAAAGGTTCCGAAGATTATTTAGTTATGTTTTGGGCTGTAAACAGAAAGCTCTGAGCGATTTTCTTGCCTCGAGTTCATCTTGAAAAAGAGCGAACACCGGGAAGCTGCCTTAAAACATAAATAAGCTTATGCTTGCCTGACTCATGATTTTCTGAGACACTTTCCTCTCAATACTTCTCTTCGTGAATGAAAATTATTGTCTCAGTACATGTTTCATCGAATTAAACTTATTTTATTGATTGTTAGTAGTCCCTCTCACAGTTTTCATCGCTGCACCGGTTGTTTCCAGTCGAACATAAACATCGCTTGTAGGAATACTCAAAACGCCGCGCGTAAATATCACTCGCTTTTAAAGATTACACAACAAAATCATACACAGTTTAATGACTAAAGGGAAATAAAACCTAAACATAACAATTTCTCTATCATGTTGAAGCGTAAATGGTAACTCTATTAATCGCACTGCAAATTTGGTGCCTGTCAAAAGTGAGAACCCGTCCGGCTGGCCGAAAAGTGATTTTATCGTTTTCATTAAAAGCCCATAATTATTACCCCGCATATCACATAGGACCAGATTTTTCTAACAGAAAACGTTTTATAATTCAACGCCATAATTTGTTGTGCAAAGGAAGCGCGTGCTTTGATCGTCGTGGATATTGAATGAGTGCAAATTCTCTTGCAAAATTGTGAAAAACTGCAGAATTATCAGTTTAAATAGGGCAAAAAAGAACAAATTCTGTCCGAGGTCTGTGTACTGTTTACCTGAGACGTGATGAGAAAAAGTATGTTTAAAAGGCTGGTTTACACGCCACCAGATTCGTCGCCAAGATTTACTAGTAAACTAAACTTGTCGAACACAAAAAATCCGGCCTGATTTTTATTTTGGCCTTTCTTTTAGACAGAGGAATGCAACGTGTAAATTGGCTGCCACCAAGGACTATCGTGGCGCATATGTTTCTTAAAATTATATTTCGGGGTTGTCCAATTATCCATAGTCTCTCTAACGGAGCAATGTTGGAGAGACTGGTGAATGCCACATTATGATGCTACAGCTAATGCAAATACAATACACGAATAGGTCTATTTGTTTTCCAGGCCTAATCTACTGTGATCGAACATGATTGCTATTTTTCGGTGTACAAGTAACTTGATGTAAAATTTGTTTCACTCTTGGACGGTCGAATTCTGATTTTTCTCGAAAATCACTCAGCCTTTGCCTCAAAAGTCAAATGAATGTGCCCTGATCTGTGGATTACAAGTTTATTGTTTGATTTAAATTATGAATTTATTAACGGGAGCTGCGCTTTTAGCCCTGGCTAAATCTATATATTATTATATTACCTTATTACGTTTCAAGAAGAGCAAATCTTTGTAATATAGCCGAGCGATGACTCGTGTGGGTCGTTTTCTTGGAGGCACGAAAGCGGGCAATGAGTGCAATGATGCCATCAGACGAAGAACTTATGCTTAGTTATAGAGCTTTTAAACATACACAAAAATGTTAGTGCGATCAAAGAAGCCTTTTCTTACACTAAGCTAGCTTCAGCACTTAATTTTGTTTGTGTACTGGCTTGCCCTAGAACAAAAAGGTACTGGCCGAGCTGCAGAATTTATTTATTTAGTTTAAGTTTTTGCACTTTTAAAGTTTAAAGCTTGTGAAGTTTTGAAAACACAAGTTGACTGAGTTCCATGTGAGTTTTCGTATTAACTATAAGTTTACCATTTATAACAGGTTTGACTGAAGCAGAAGAATCAAGGAATGAAGATCTAGACTTCAAGAAAGAGTAAAGAATAGAACGAATATAAAAAAAAGAATAAAGATAGTTTACTGAGAGTCAGATTGTGCATCTCCTGGTAATGAAGCTTTGAGAAAACTTCAGTTCATTGATACTTTTTTACCAGCAGCCATCGATTCTGTTACTTACCTATTTTCTCTTTTCACATTAATTTTGATTGTTGTTGTATACTGGTAAATGCAATAAAATAGCTCTTGTGAGCTGAGATGAGAATGGGTCAAGCTTTCAAAAGTCCACAATAATAAAGGCTGCCTTTTATTAGAGAGTGAACAGTGTTTGGACCTCTGATAAGACTCTGTATTGCACTCTCTTTACTGTATGTGATTTTTCTTTGGCTCTTTGGTAAAGGGTCTTTTTGATCAATCATTTATCTCATTTAACAGCTTCCAAGGCTTGCCATCACTGGATTGTAAAACTGCTACCCCTTTAGTTCTCACTTCTTTAATTTAATGTCAGGTTGAAGACAGTTTGTAATTTGATATGAACAGTAATTTCTCTCTTTGGCAAGGGGAGACATGTACATTAGTTAAACTCTTTCTAATATTAAAAGAAACAAATAAATAAGTATATATATTATAGTTCTCATAAAGGAAAAAATACCAAACAACCACTTCACTTTTTAAGCCCAATGTGTAAAATGTACTCAAAATCAATTTATTATTTTGATGATTTTACATTGAGGTGAATTTGGAAGATTTTTTTCGGGGATAAGACCCACTTATACTGGTTCAGTGATTATTTATTATTCTTGTTAACCGTGTATAAATACAGTATAAATTCTTGATCAGTTGGGCAACAGTTGGGTAACAATTTTAACAAACATTAAAAAGGTTCAGTTGGCTGGTGAAAGAGGAGGATATCAGGAAGCCAAACTCAAGAACACAATCAAACAAAGTGAGGTGCACCACTACATGTCCATCCTGTTAAAAACCTTGAAAAAGAACTTAGCTGTTGATCATTGGCAGTTGCAATTGTCAACTATTTGCATCTTTTTCATGAATAGATTTATTTATAGTCAAAAGTAAGGTAATAAAATGAAGTTAACTCAAGGATTACAAATAGCTTGAATTACCTCGATGGGCTAACATACTAAGACGGGTTGACACAATTCAGTTTCACAAATGAGTCGGTGACAGTTAAAAATGGCAGGTTGCGCTTGCTCTTGTTCAGAGACTGAGCAACTGCGGAAGATGGTTTTTCATACGCTCCCTGCACTAAATAAAACTAAATAGACTATTTAGATTCAGCACGAAATTTTGGTGGCCTAGATTTGTAGTCTAGTATGTACTTTATTAGTAAATCTGATTGCAAAAGCTGGATAGTGGAAGAAAGAAGAGAAACCTCAGTAAATTTTTTTGTGTTCTTACAGTTCTTATAGTGAACCCTAGCGAAACAAAGCGAGAGGAATAACAGAAATTAAAAGTGGATCATTCAAGGAAAAATACAGATAAATATCAAAAAGTTGCTTTAATGCTAACACTGATATATATGAGACGCCCGGCTGATCACATGTTGATAAGCCGTCGTTCATTTCTGTTTACGCTTGAAGAAATGAACATTCTAATGAAAGAACGTTCTGCTTCGAACGTGCATCTTCTTTGTTCATAGCAAAAAAATATGAGAAAAATTACAAAACTATAAACGAGAATTGAATAAAGTATGAAATAATCTACCATTAATTTAAATGGGAACCTTAGATATTCAGAATCCACCTTAAAAATCGCCAAAATGTGAGGATGTTTAGAAAATCCTTTTGCAAACGATTCTAATTTGTAAGAGACCCTTCGTTCGTGCGTCTTCGTTTGTTCATAGCAAAAAAAAAAAGAAAAATTACAAAACTATAAACGAGAATTGAATAAAGTATGAAATAATCTACCTTTACTTTAAATGGGAACCTTAAATATTCAGAATCCACGTTAAAAATCGCAAAAATGTGAGGATGTTTTGAAAATCCTTTTGTAAGCGATACTAGTTTAGATCCCAGATCTCTCCCGTCTTTGCACATGCGCAGACGTTATTCAGCTCTGTCACCCGTCCGAGAAAATTTGGTAATCACGTGACCGTACACCGCCCGCCCGCCCAAGAGACCGTCCGTCCACACCACAGACATACCAATGTAAATTAACTCAATCAACAGGTATGACAACCCAAATGCAACTCGAGGTTATTTTGGCGGGAAATCGCTAGCCACGGGCGTCTTGTAAAGCAGAGACAACAAAAGAGTCTATAGAGACCTTAAGATACCCCGAAATCGGTGTACGGGTAACGGGTAGCGCCATGTTTTTTTCATTTTGTGGTGACGTCATCGACCTTACCCGGTAGAACCAGGCGTTTTTCCGGGGTAGACACCAGTTTACCCGTAGAAGATTTACGAGTAGCTGCAAGTTCTACATGATGGAGAAGCGAGTAAGTTTTTAAGACTTTTTAAGTACAAATGTAAATTGTATGACTCCTTGGCAATGTTATTGCAAGTCTGTTCAAATATTTTTGCCAAATTTGAATTTTAGCTGTAAAGAAAGCGCTTCAAAATGTATAGTGATTTTGGACCTCAAATGCGCAGGTTGATCTCTGAAACGATATCAATTTGTGGCGGTATTTGGGGGGATTTCTGAGAATTGCTCGAAGGTTTGAGTTTCGCAAAAGAAATAGCATTGAAAATTTTGCATGGGAGTCACTGTTGAAGTTGACAATCAAAGGAATTGTTTGGTGATGCGCCTCGATCAAAATGGCGGGGTTTGCGATAACAAGCTTTCGGTTGAGGGACTTCCCGCCAAGTTTCTTAAAATCTTTCTATGATATTTCAGTAAGCTTATGTATGATTCAATTATTTGTTACAGCTTGTTGTTAAGATATGAAGTGTAGAATTTGAGGGAGATTTTGTATGCATTAAGCGACATGCATGTACGAAGTTAATTTTGCGTGCTTGTTCTTCGGGTATCTTAATCGAAATAGTCACGCACATGAACATTTTACGTGTACGGGTACACTACCCGTACCCGTACACCGATATCGGGGTATCTTAAGGTCTCTAATAAAGACGAACACGGAAAGCGGAAATTGTCTCTGTATCCGTGTTGTCTAAAGTATTAAACTTAGAAAAATTGTCATGTCCACAAATTTGGAATATAGAGCAAGAGAAAGACAGAAAAAGAGAAAGTGGGCGGCAGGCCAGGGAAGCTCAGCAAGAAAAAGGGCGACAGGGATTTAGAGCGAGAGATGAAAAACCGAAGGAGACATTTTTTTTGTTGGAACAACGACATGAAAATTTTGTGTAGCGGCGGTGACAAAATGAGAAATGCTAGTGGCCACCAATGCAAGGTCAAAATGAGCGGCAGTGAAAAAAGATTCACGTTGTAGTCGTGCAAAACAACGGCAAAGAAATGTACAAAAAAAGTGTGCTGCAAGTGCAAAGGCTGTTTTTGCTAATTTGACCTGTTGTTGTTTTTCACCGGTTTTCCGGCGTTCCATGCCTTCCCCACTTAGCATTACACGATTTTATATTTTGTTTCAACAAACTATAAATATTATCGAGAGCTTCGCGTTTAGCCCTGGCTAAATCTGTATGTTATTTTATTACAACGGAAACAATGGTAACGGTTGCACTTGCACACGACCTGTCCTCTCGTCATCTTGGTCTCGAAAACTAACAAAAAACGGCAATACCTTACATAGAAATGTGTACACCATGTATCTCTTCATGTAGCTTAAAAACATTCATTAAAAGGAATAAAATATTTATGCATTGCATTATACTCAGAAATGAGATGACTCTGTAGTTTTTTTGTAGACCTGTTGCTTAATTTTTCTTCAGTGCCAGTAAAAAAGCAGAAACATCTTCATCAACTAATTGCATTTGCAACTTTTTTTGTCGCTGGTGCCGTTAATTTTCCGCCTCCTTTCCCTGTTTTTTTTTTTTTTTCACCCGGACGGGATATTCCTGGGACGACATCTCCGACATCTCTTCGTCACTGTATTTATCAAAAGCACTTTCACTACAATGTTTACAATAACTGTAATCACGTCCATGGTCCTCACATTTTTGGTCATTTCAAAGAACTTCTCCTCAAGGGCTTGCCCAAGATTAGAAAGTGACAATGGTGACAAAAGGCAATTTATTCACGTCCCGCACAAGTAATTTTCGATGCCATTTTGTTTGTGTATTCTCTGCGCGACGGTCTCGCAAAAATTATATTGCGCTCGTGTGTCACACGAGATGGCGCAATTTGTATTAAAAATGTCAGATTTGAGTATTTCGATAGAACCAACCCCATTACTGAAAAAGAGGTCAGCTACAATCTCCTACAACGATTATGGGTCCTGTTCGTATCTTACTGTTGCTTTTATGCTAGCCTCGTAGGTTACTCGTACGGAATCGTATGTATTACGCGATTGAACAAGCGTTGTGTTTTACTCTTCAACATTAGCAATAAACAGAAAAAAAACTTACAACATTCTTAGTTCAGATAGAGCGGAGAAGATCCCAGGTGGAAGCTGCTCAATTTTATTGGTGTGTAGTATCCTGCAAGAATGAGTTAGTTAGCATATCTTCTTGACACAAATGATTCATGAGATAAAACAGCCTCATCAAAATCCATTTTAAACCTGGGTTCAATTTAATAAAACGTTTAATTTACAAATGTAGCCATTGTTTTAGCGTCTGAAAACAGTAGCTACACTTGTAAATTACACTATTCATTTTAGAAGTTTTATCAAATTGACCCCTGGTCATTGCTTGTAGCTAACCTCTGTATGTACCGGAACATGGTCACACTGGTCATTAAAGAAAACTAAATAATTGGTGCTTTATACCACTTGCTTTTACCACTTGCTCCCCCTCCGGTAAGCTACAATCTCAGACAGAGACCTTGAAACACTTTGGAAAATTCTGCTCCCTTTGTGCCCCCCCCCTCCATTTTGCAATGGATTTCTAGCCACGTAACTTTGCAATCTTAGCATTGCAGAGGAAAAAGGACGTGTCAGGTGTCTTTGCAAGGACTCTTTCTCAAGGTTTTTTGGCGAGGATTGAAGATACGTTCTAAGTTTAGTATAACATAATGCATGACTGACAAAATACATATAAGAACGACAAAAATAGTTTCGTTCATTGACACGATTTATTTATTGTGAAGTTTCCTTTGCCACAATGCCTGTAAAGGAATTGCCGCCAATAACAACAAGAGGTAGATTTTTTATAACAATCTTTTAATAGGGCAGGAAGCAAGTTTCCATTGTCCGCATGAACGGTTGTCCGTATTAAGCGTGTTTGGTTTGGAGAAAATGGGAGGTCTTTACCCGAGGACAAGGAAAACTGTCAATAATAATTAACAAGCTAGGTCTCCGTGTTAAGTGGGTGCCCGAAAAGAGGGGTTTAAGAAACGTACGGTAGCTGGTAAAGATCGAGGCTATCGCATTGTGGGAGCCTTTGTTAAAAGTTAAATTCTAACAAACGACCTAATATTCTACTTTGGCGGGACTTTAGAATTTAGAAAACACAATGTATTTTCTTGTTCAGTCAATCTCCGGCCGACCCCACATGTGCCTCTGTTCAAACCTTTGTAACCTATAAGGGTTCCACTGCAAGGTACTCACGATAGGGTTGTGTGGTATACGACTGGCTGATTTTGCGAAAACGGAGCTATTCTAGATTTCACTCATGAAACTTGACGCTTCTGCTTTGCTATCTAAGCTAGGATAGCCTTTCACACAGAAAAATTACGCATTAACGCAAAGATTACAAGCGTATTTGTCCCAGATTTTTGAAATACGCAAGGAAAAATTACTTAAAAATCCACGCGAAAATTGTTGCTAGCCACGCAAGCTAAACGAAGCAATGTTTCTGGAAAACGTTCACTAATTGACATTAAGTGTCTCTTGTGACTTAAAAGGTGACATAAAGAGCAAACGAATTATTTAAAATGCGGCTTCCGAAGCGATGTGTGCGACACCTAAAATTGCGAAATGCGTTCTTTGGTTACACGTAATAATTGGCCAAGGGTGATTTAAAATCACCGTAAGTTCACTTGTATAAAGTTTTTTTGTAGCTCTAAGTCCGTCATGTTGGCTCGTCTTCTCCTTAGCGAGCATTTTCAAATTTTAGGATCGTTTCTTTTACCGCATACAAGCACTGTAGTTTTACTGGATTCGTGCTGTGGTATGATCAAAGAGACTGGGCTTTTTTCTCCTGGGTTCCCAAACTACCTAGAAAGTGTGAGAGTAAACATTGGTTGCCCTGTGGTGAGGACCGACGGTCGTTCTCTGATCCCCTGCTTCGAATGAAAATAGGTTGACATAGCCATACTACATAGAAAATTAGGCTACTTATCAAATCTTGATCTGTGCTGCGTGACTAAAGAGTGTCTCCTTTTCTTGTCTTTAAAATTGACCGGTGAGAGACTTGGGAATAGACTGAAGCATTTAAGCATTTTTTAGATGCGTATTAGATACATCTGTGCTTGGCACTTTTGTGTTAACTCCCCCGCTTTTGATTTTATCGAATAAAAGTCGAGTTACTTCCTAAATAGTTTATTACAAGAGAGTAAAACCCTTAAACCTTCCTACCAAATAAGAGATATTATAACATACGATCCCCGCAAAATTAAGATGGGTCGCTGAGAAACTCTTTAAAGTAATAACTTAGACCAGTTGAAAAATACATTAATGATGTTGATCCCTTGTTCAAAAACTCCTAGTTTAAAGAAGGCATAAAATGATGAAACTTGAAATACAATGAAATCTCACGAATATCACTCGAACCTTTACATAACAAACTTTATTTAAAGATTGGCTACGCTGGCTTTTGCGTGTAGATATGCTTTAATTGCGCTGACAGGGAAATGCGCGACCTCGGGTTTTAGTTTTGCAAAATTCAAGATGGCGGATCAATGTGAAGCTACCGAAGGTGAACTAAATTTCCATAAAAGATGCACTGAAGCGAGAGAAATCAAAATTTCAGCGGGGAATTTGGAACGCACATACGCTAAAGGATTTAGGCAAGACATTCCACGAACTGAATAAGCTCAGCTGTAAGCTGGCTGAGTCAGTTGTGAAAGGGAATTTTGGCGCGCTTCGCGAACGCACCAATTACTACAGGATCGGCGAGATTATGTCCTATGCTTCAACGAAGCATGGGTCGCGCAAAGACCGCAATTATTCACCGTCTTGGGCCAAAAATGAGCATTGTACATCCGTGGATGATTTTCCTCGACCTTCCCATCAGGGACCGCGGAGGGGGAGGGGGAGGGGCTGGTAGGGCCGCGGCCCCACCACTTTTTTGCGCCCCGCCCCCACTTTTTGCGCTAAAAAGAAAAATAATTAAAATAAAAAAAGACTTGACAAAAGTTTTTTTCCGTCTATATTCCGCTATATTCTCTGTATTTTCTTTAATTTCAAACGCCAGGCATTTTGTGGGGTTCCTGTGCTTTTCCCGGTAATTGTGCCCTGGGGCCGACTTGCCCCTTGATCAAACGCCATGTCTTTGCCACCCCTTCGCTTCGGTCGGCAGTGTGTTTAGTACTTCCAGCTCCGGCAGAGTTTTTTATCAGTTTTATCAAATGAAATGAAGAAAATTACTAGTTTTTTTCAAGCCAAACGAAGGTGAGTAGTTGTTCTGAGTTGCTAAAAGTTTTATAGTTTGTCTTTCACCTTTCGAATCAATGAAATATTCGATGGCAAGCCGATGGCAAGAAGAATTACATTTCTTGAACAGTGAACGGCCATAGTTAGAAATTTTTCAGGTCACTTCAGTGTAGTATTTTCTATACTAAAACTGTAATTGTAATTTTCTATACTAAAATTGTGAAGACATGGCTGACATCGAACATGAAACAGCAGCGATTCAGCAACTTGACAGTACTTAATTGTCATAAGAAATTAACGGAAAGCTTGAACGTGATTCAGATCGCAAACACATTTGCTGGACGGAATGAAAATCGTATGAAGAATTTCGGTATCTTCACCAATGCCGACCGATAAAGAGCAACAAATACTGGATAAAGTATGCAAAGTCACGCCACAGAAACAAATCAAATACTATGATTTTATTCCTTTTTTCGATTTTCAATATGAAAAATTATTTCCAATTGTCAGCCCTTCCACTTTTCACCTTGCTCCGCGGTCCCTGCCCATGCCTCATGAGGTCTTTGATCTCTTGATCAAGGAGATTCTTGGTCTGACAAGATCTGGGATAGATACACCAGGTTCAGTGACTATAACATTTTCAAACCTGAGAAGATTATCTCATCTCTTCGACCAGTTCCAAGATTGTGGTGGGTTTAGAAAGCAACTTGGTAAAGGAAAAGGAAAGGCAAAGCTGATTGAGTCAGGATTAGTCAACAATGAATAGAGGATGCAAGGTTGAATCATACAGTAACAAATATTTCCCTAATACCTCATTGACAAAAACCGGTCAAACTTTGTGCTTGGACGATAACAAAAAAGACAGAATGCCCATCACGGATCATTGCAATTATTCCTTATTTTTCGCAATTTTTTTGACAAACCCCACAAATTACAGAAATCCAAGTTTTTGCTGGGCACCCTTCTACCTCCTGTAACACTTGACTTAATTAATTTTAGCAAAAACTGGGATTTCTCCAATTTTTTGCAATTTTTGGAGAAATTGCAGAAATCGCAGTTTTTGCTGGGCACCCTTGTACCTCCTCTAACACTTGTCATAACTAATTTTAGCAAAAACTGCCATTTCTCCAATTTTCACAATTTTTGGAGAAATTGCAGTTTTTGCTGGACTCCCATCTACCTCCTGTACCACTTGACTTAATTAATTTTAGCAAAAACTGCGATTTCTCCAATTTTTCACAATTTTTGGAGGAATCGCAGAAATTGCAGAAATCGCAGTTTTTGCTGGACACTCTTATCATAAGCTAGAGGCCCGATTTAATTGCTCACACCAGGGAGACCCCTTTTCCATGGTAACGAACGAGCTTTGCGGTCAGGCGCTCGATGCGGTAATTAGTTTTCACACATTCCTTTGCACACGTGAAGTGTGTACGTTAATCCAGATCTGTCAATTGCTTGTTGATGCTGTGGAGATGAAGAAGCAGACTTAGGCCCTGTTTACATGAAGTGGGGGACCCCGGTCTAGTGGGGTAAGTTTCTTTTGTTTTGTGCCTCCCAGAGCGTGAAAACAAAAGAAACCAACCCCACTAGACCGGGGTCCCCCACTCCATGTAAACAGGCCCTTATTTAGTTAATTTGTTGCAGAGATAAATTGGATCAGGCTTTTTTTGGTAAAAACTTGAATTGGCACCAGCTATGAATTCGTATAAGCTTACTCTCAGGAAGATCGAGTCATCATTGCGGAGGCAAGCTTTCACGATGCCCTTCTTGCGGTGATCCTCGTAACTACCATATTATTTCGCGTTTTCTCTCGATCGTTAGATCTAGAAAAGACATGGTATGCGTTGAATGATCGTTTGTGTGGTAAGCAGCCGAGAAAATGCAGCGAGGGTTCTTTCTTTCAGCTATTTCCCGATGAATTTCTTCGTGTTAATTTTGCTGACACAGGAAATTGTCTTGTGGAATCGTTCGATGCAATTCAAAAGACGAATTTTAAACGGCACATGAATTAGCATATATGATTTTTACAGGCTTGAGAATCATCGGGAGAATTGCCCGCTGATTTTGTCAAGCGAATCAAATTGTCCCGGAATCATATGTGATGATGACTGAAGTTCTGCTAAATCATAAGTGATGATTTTTTCAGCAAAGTCAAAATCATTCGTGGAATCATAACGTATGAAACCGTGAGTGTCTGGAATCATCACCAAGCGATTCGCTGCTGTTATGAAATCGTTTGTGGAATCATAACTTTGTGCCCAACAAAAGGGAACGTTGGATTCACGAGTGAAAGATCGGTCGTCGAACTGTCATAAACCGAACTAGGATCAGACGAAGTTGAAACGAAGACAAATATGAAAAGTGTAGCAGAAGAAGTCTTGTAGTTCCTAGCGTGCGCGCATAAACTAAAACTTGAAAGGGGCTTGGTACGAGATTTGACCGTGTACCTCTGATCTAACACGAAACTCCTATTGTATTTTATTGAAACTTTCAAGTTGAAATCGTTTAATCTGAAGGTAGTTGAAGATCGTGATCATCCATGGATGCAGGCCGGACCTTTTAAAGGTAAACTTTCTTGCTTTGCTTCATAAATAAAATGGTAATACATTTACATTCAAGTGATGGTACTTATAGCAGAAGCTTGTTAACGTCAAAAACATGCGTATACTACCTGTATACTGTTGCCTTTTGCTGGTTGGGTAATTTATTTAACACAAAGAGGCCTTCACACACACAAAAAAACAATACCACTGATGTTATAATTTGTATGATAGCAGGAAGACCTGTTTTACATCAAACTAAATAAAACAGCTCATTTTGTATAGCAGAAAATAACACTAATTTGCATATTTTTTGGAGTAAATTTGACAGAATATTGAATAACAATATCTATATTAATTATAACCTTAAATTAATTTAAACTATAAATCACAGTTTACAATGGTGATTTGAACAATGCACAAAGTAATTAAGTGTATAAAATCATTCATTTGAGTTAAACAACATTTTAAATGAGACCAAACCAATTAAGGTATATGATTATTATGATGATGATTGTTGGTGATAGCCCCCATTCAATTATCCCCATCATTTGAAATCTGGATTACCCCTGGGGTCAAACAGGTCCAAATTAAAATGAAACACAAATATTTTAATTAATCAGAGCTGTTCTCTAGCAGAGCCCATTGGCTCCTAGTGCCTATAAGAGGGGGCTGAATAGGGGTATGCAAATCCGCCGATCCGTTATGATTTATTGGCCAAATCCGCCGTTAAAATCTCGCCCTGAATCCGAAATCCGGGCAAAAATATTTTTATTACACGTAAAGTTCAAAATCCGGGCCTAAAAAGTCGATGAATCCACAATCCGCTGCAATTACAGGATCCGGAAATCCGTTAAAATCTCGCTTTGAATCCGAAATCTGGGCAAAAATATTTTCAAAATCCGCCGATCCATTCGCCTATTCACCCCGCTCCTGTAACTCTTGCTCTCAAGCAACTTGAAAGTCTTACTTTTTTCATTCAAATCATATGCTGGGCACCCTAGGTGTTACAGCCTTAGAGCACAGCCTTGAACTTTAATAACATGTTGCACTTAAGTGACAATGAGTTTTTAAGATCCAGACGATCAAACAACACAGAAATTTTGAAATGCTAAGTACAATTTGTTCTCTTATTTTACTTTTTTGTACTTGTCATAGATATTGACTATCAGTCGAGAATTATATATAGGCCTGAACACCCAACAACTGATTTTTTTAAAGGCAGGGCTGCCACCAGGGGCCAAGGAGCAAGCATTTTACTTTTGAGCTTGATCCTTGGTTACTTTTGTAGGGAAACAAAGGCAAAATGAAACCAAATGCAAAGAACTTTCTAACTTTTCGATTCCCCACCTTTTTAAATATGGACTGTCCGTAATAGAGACGTGTCCGTATTATAGAGGTGTTTATAAGGAGAGGTTAGACGGTAATGTCTAATGGTAAACTGATGACATCACATGTGTAGGAAGAGCCCAATGAGAGTGGATGCACATTGACAATTTTGGGCAGCTCATTCAGATGTATTTTCAAGGGTTCTTTTTTGCCCATTTGGTACTTTTTCAGTTTGCAGACTTTTTTGTCTACTTTTAAAAGTGCATGTGTCACAGAGTTTTGGATCCAAAATTCAAGACTTTTTCCAGACTTTTTCCAAAACAAAAATTATTATTTCTCTTTCCAGACTCAAATTTATCAAATAAAGGTGACAAACAGAGACCTTTAAAAAACACAGGAATCAAGCTTTTCTCATGATGCACTATAGTAATCACAGTGCAAAAAATTTACCCTTTTTTCCTGTCCTTTTTATGAACAATGCCTGTTTAAGTCTTGTTGTGGGGCCATGTGACAAGTGAAAAATCATGAGAGTCTTTGAAGCCAGAATTGTGAGAGTTGGCAGGTCTGGCAATATTAAAATAAACACTTTTTGGTCCATTAAAGGATCTTATTTGAAAGGTTCGGTCTAAATTATTCTTTGGTTGTCTTTAAAAGACTGTGCTGTTTCTTTCAATACAATCAGTAAAATCTCAAATGATTCAATGTTTTGGAATTGTCCCATAGTGCAATCAAATGGTTGATTGTACGAACATCCTAGGAGATTAATTAGGAAGCAATATTAGCCTTTGAATTTTTTTGTGGATAACCAGAGTGCCTAATTAGACATGAAATTCAAACACAGTGAAAAATTACTGACTTTTATGGTCTATCTGCAGTCCTAATTCCAATAAAAGGATTTATCCTTGTGGATGAGTGTGGACTCCCATAACAAAATTGATAGGGATGCTTGATTATTTAGGTGTTGGATTTACAGGTTTTGATCCAATCTCGTTCCCAGGTTTTTTCTCCTACCCGTCGAGAGACCCTGGCGGGTCTGGTCATGTATATCCCAGAATCTGGGACAGGTAGGAGATAACCCTGGCTTTGATCGCACCACATAAAGGTGTTTAGGACAAATAACCAATATTTTTACCCATACAGGCACTGCTTGATGTTGTGGGTAAAGAAATTAATTATGTCTATATAAATTGATGAAATGTGTTGGAGTTTATTATAAGTTTCTGTAAGGATTCAATTCAAGCCTGAAACAAACCCGCATTGTCCTCTTTTAGGGATTTCACTCTAATTTGTTATTATACTGAGCATCAAATTGTCATTTTTATATGGGATTTGAATTCCCGCATCACTCAGGTTCCTTGAATAGCAGCCCAAAAGTCCAGCTAACATTAATATTTTAGGCTGACGCAAAATATTGAAATTCAAAATACAAAGTGTAGTGTTCCAGCTATAAGTATAGGTCACTGACACAAACCAGTAGATCGACAACAGAATGATGTATTAATTATCTCTTCATTCCCAGAATGAATAATAACTCTTGTACTAGATTTAAAATCTGCTGATGAAATTCTGTGGTATGACCATTCAAATGAAACCTCTTTGGCATAACTCTAGGCGCTATCTGTTTTTTTATATAGCACTTTACAGAATGAAATTTAAAAATTTTGTCAGATACTTTAATTGTGACAATTGCATGCCATTCTGGGAGAGAAGTGGTTATAATTTATAATATACATGTATATAAGTATTGAACCTTACAATTCCTAATAGTGACCCTGGACGTCAATCAGTTCCTACTGGCAATATCAATATGTCATCAAGAGAGAAGGTTCTGAGAACTTTCATAGAAATAGTCATCTCCGAAGGGAATAAGTTTTGATCCTCTATCAAATTTTCTATAATGAGATGTATGGGATATCATGATCAGTCTCACAGAATTTGTTTATTGATATTGTCAGGCTTAAGGAGTAAATATTGGATTTCACTAGTCTAAAAAGAGGATGTCCAAGGGGAATATGTTTTGATCTCCTATTTAATTCTCTAATTCTGACATGATATAATTGCTTGCTCAACAAATGAATTCAACTGGCTTTTAGCAGAAGGATTATCAAGTACATTTGTGTAACACTTTCATAAGTTCTTCTGGATTTTGCACTTCCATGTATATTTCGTCAAAAATCCCTTCTCGAAGGAGCAATTTCTCCCCTTTGGTCGACCAAAAATTTTTCAACTTGAGTCAAATCAATTAACGCAAACATTGTCACACAATAGTAAAGATTGCCACAATCGCGCAATTTGGCGCATTGCAGCAAAAAACAAATTTGTTATTTTACATTGTTTATTGATATTTGTTCATTATTAATTGGATTTCACTGGTCTATTAATGTTTATTAATTTAAACATGAACTTGATTATCTATTATTAACATTCAGACAACATTTATATATTTGTATTGTATATATAACATCGCCATTAAACTTACGTTTTCTCTGACAGCTGTTATCTACACTGATTCCTTGTGTATTGTTATTTTTCCATATTGGATTATTTTTGATCCGTACACTTCACAGTGCAATTTGTGGGGAGACTCTGGAATTTTGGTTATGTTACTTCAGTTCACCAAGCATTTTTCAAATTGTTATTAAAAAGGGAAATGTTTGAAAAAAAAAATGTATCTGAGCATAATTTTAAGACCCAAATAAACAAAAGCAAAAATCATTGCGATGATTTCCTGTATATTCACATATCTGAAATGAAAGGATTTGGGAAATTCTTTAATTTGGGGGTGGGGGGGTGGGGGGTTATGATTCCACTGACAGTATACTCTCAAGCTACAATGAGTGATACTTTGATTTTAACAATGCGATAGTGGGGGTTATGATTCCTCAAATGATTTAATAAGTCTTGCAACATCGTGGTTATGATTCTTAGCTATGACAACACAGGTTATGATTCCTCAAATGATTTCATAAAGCCTTTAAAAACCAGGGTTGTGATTCCTGTGCCTGACAAAATGATATGATGACTTGGTGAAGCCTGGGCAAACCAAGGTTATGATTCCTCAAACACATAAAATCATTACTGAAATTACAATTGGTTATTTGACTATGCCATTTCCTGTGTGATCTGCACGATGAAAATGGCTGCCCTGTCTTAAGCCAGTGGTTCAAGCTAAATGGGCAAAAATCTTCTGATCAAGTTTACGTTGGAAGTACATTTGCAGTCGTTGCCTGTAGTTTTGTCCTTAGGAACCCGTCAGAATCGGAATTTCTTCGATCAGAAGCCTTCTTGTCGCTGAAGCGGACCATCAACGAGCATGTTTTGAAAGAATCGGACATCGATCACAGGCCCGCTCAGGATTTATGCTGCGTTAGTACAGACAGAGATTCCAACAATGATGAAGGAGAAAGTCCTCAAGAATCGAAAGGGGAGAAATTATCTTTAAAAAGCAGCTTTCCGGGAAGACCGCCAAAATGCTCCACTCCACGTAGACAAAGCCCGCCAAAATTTGAAATCCCCCTTGCCACTGATGTTGACACGTCTTCGTCAAGTTCCTGTGACGACTCCTCGGATCTGTATCGTCAATTTCTTCGTTATTAAATGGAAATTTTGGCTCTGCGTATAAGAAGAGAAAGATCACACAAAAGGTAGAAGCTGTAATGAGAATTAGCATCGAATCTGTATGTTTACAGCAGGGAGAAACCTTGGGGGACGTTGTTGCACAAAGCTGCCCGTTTCAGCGTAAGAAAACTTTCAATGGGATCAATGGGCAGGAGCTCATTTGGCATGTGTTTAGTGAAGTAGTGAACGAGCTGGGAGTTCGGAAGGCATTCTGCGAGCTCGTATGTCAGCGGTGAGGAGCTGTAGAACCAGCGTGTACAAATGATATCTGTGCCAGATTGGATGTTGCTTCTTTGTATCTGACGATTCCTGGCAGATGATCTTAAATCGGACTCGACTTGGAAAAAGCGGGGTGAATTAGCCACCGACTATTTTTTTTGTTGTTGTTTTCTTTAAGCTTACTAGAACTATCAAGTAATCCCCCTATTAAACCATAAATGAATTGTGGTCTATTCCATTCAAATATCCACTCCCAGTCCCCCCCACTATGAACAAGATTTTCTGATGGCGGCGGGGGGAGGCTTTGAAAGTCATTTCTGAGGGGATTGACTGTGACGTGCACCTTTGATCTTTGGAATATTTCTGAGGGGTGTAAGAAAAATTGGCTATTTCTGTCGGGGGAGGTAGGGGTACTGTGTCAGTACCTTCCTTTGATCTTTTTTTCTTTTCTTTTAGAACTCATCAGACACTCCGATCTTGCTTTCCAAAAGCAACATAAAGGCACTTCGGTCCATGGTGTTTGATAAAGTTCGAAGCCTCTTTGATATCACCCAAATACAAGATTTTCCTGGTTATGAAGTTTCTCTTGAAAGTGCCATAACATTTATTATCAGGGAGTTGAGATTACATGGTGTGCAGAACGAAATAATTGACCTAAGCCTCAAGCTTGATGGTAGGCCATTTGCAGGTGAGAACACAATCTTTAGTAAATACAGTGTACCTTAATTATTTCCAGATTCCTGTATTGTATTTTGCAACAACTGTGTTGCACTTAAGAAAAAAACATAGAAACAAAATCAACAGTGAGACTGGGTTAAAAATTATGACACCAAGGGACATACAATATGTGTCCAAATTATTTCTTAACTGTAATACTGAAACAAGTTCATCCTAACGAAACCCTGTGATCTTTTATCATAGGTGTAGTCTTGGACTGAAATAACCTTTTTTGTCAGTATTCTCAACCATTTACCATGCCTTATCCATAATTTTCACTTGAAAGATATTCAGTCATAGGCAGTGCAGAGATAAAATAATGTAAGGCAGGATATATAATATACGGGAGTTTTAAACATGTTGTCCATATTATTGTTGTCTCACTCTGTATTAGGGAGTAAATTTTAGAGAAAATACATGAGCTTTTTGTTGCAACAAATCCATTAACCCATTCGCTCCTGGAGATTTTGCCGAAAACCGCGTTTTGAAGCTAGTCGAGTGGTTTTCTGTTCACTGTCGTGCTATAAAGAGCTAAAACTTACCACAAACCGGTTTATAGGTCGTACACTTCGCGGCCTTTTGATCCAGATGTAAAATATCAGCTTGCGAAGTTCGGGCATGCGCAGAAAGCCAAATTTCGAGATAGTTTTTGGGTTTAAAAGTGACACAGCAGTCTGGACTTTTACTTTTGCCTTTCTCTCCTCCCTTCTTTTTTCGTTTTTCTTGCCTCATTTTTTTTTTCTCTTGCTGGGCATTTAGTAGGCTTCATTTTGGTGGGAGTAGTTTTTAGCAAAGCTTTTAGGATCTTAGGATTAGGAGAAAGGAAAGGTAGGTGGGTAAGGAACAAGATTTTCATGGAGATTTTCAGGTCAATGTCACGTGGTTTTTTGCTTCTTTCTCCGGTGTCCTTGACTGAATTGTGCTCATTATGGTATGGTTTGAAAGATCTCTTCATTCTGCACAAGTTAGCGAAGAAAGTTGTCCTTGACCATTAAAACTGATGAAGTCACAAAGAGTAGAAAGGACCTGGATCCGCACGGGCGGTTACGGGTGGTTCAGGGGCGAATGGGTTAAATAATGGTGTCTGTATTAAGTTTGAGGGGGGAGGTAACATGAATAAAAGTGGCAGGGTAAACATAACCAAACACTTTGAATTCTAGGTCATGAAGTGGTGCTTATAAATTTTTGAAATGCCTTTTTTTTGTTTCCTCTCATTTGTAGGGCGCAGTCAGGTCCTAATGGGTGTAGTCCCCAAAGACACACCATTCCTGTCTCATCAGAGCTGCAAATTAGTGTGCCCTTTAGCTATTGCCAATTGTAAGGAAGACAGGTATGTTGTATTTAAATTTGATTCATTAGTCAAATAGATATTTGTTTCCCAAATAACTAGTTTTGTTAGTGAAAATTTTTATTGTACCTTTTTGACTGTGTAAGTTTTGGTTGTTGACCAGTTGTACATGTAAGCTGAAATAATTTGTGAATTTACAACAAATTTATTATATGAGGCCTAAAGGCCCCAGTAAACGATCATTTTTGAAAATGTTACCGCAAAGGTCTTAATTTATTAGTGGGCCACTCACACCCAACCTTATGTTTTCAAGTCTTAAGAACTATATGCCGCAGACCAGACTAGCAGTATGGTATTTCAATTTCCCTTTTTTTTCATTTTAGTAATAACTTTAGTTTACCGGTAACTTTACTTTTTACTATTATTAGGGAAAACCTAAAAAAGCTGATTGTTAATGTCAACAAACAAAAGGATGCACTAAAGAAGAATGGAATCAGAGTGGATGGAGTGCATTATGTTGTGAGATTTAAAGGTCAGTTTCACATAATAATTAATAAGGTATTTTTTAGTACCATAATTTTCAAACCAAATGCAAATACCTGCATGTACATTGACCTCTTTTTAAAAATTTATATCTACAGTTATACTTGACCTGAAGGCCCTCTATCTTTTGCTGGAACAAATAGGGAAAGCGAACTTTCAGCTTGGGAAACGAGGAACTGAAGTAGAGTGTTGCTTTATCTGCAAAGCATTGAGGGTATGTGTATATATTCAAAATCTCTGTGTCAAAAAATTCTACTATGCAGGATTTGACCTTACCAATGACCAACTTACCAATACAGTACTATTAGATTTTCAGTTTTGCTGGGTAAAATTTGTTCGTAAAAACTAGCTACAGGGCTGGTGAATAATGGCTATTTTTATTGTTGCTTTATTAGAAATGTAATTGCAATCTTGGTCTGCACACAGTTTGTTTGGAACACTTTAGCATGTCCAAGGCCAATTATATTGGAGGGTAATTTATAATTAGTTATAGTTTTGGTTTACTAAGAATTCTCCGATGATACTTGTTGAGGCATGTAGCCCGTGATTATTCATGAATTTCAGCATTTGTAGTTGTCGTTTTGAATCCACAGTAACTTCTAATTATAAAAGGCATTCAAAACAAGGTTATCTCAATACAGTTAACCTCTATTTAAAAAATTAAATTCCCTGGTATAGTGAGTGAATCTCTTCATGCCAGCATTTATAGCTTAATTAAAGTATGTTTCTATAAAAGACTAACTTTTTATATAGACCTTATTTTAGCAATAATATTTTGTAAATTAAGCCTTGCCTTTTGTAAAAGGGGAAGTTCCACTGCATGGAAAAGAAAACAAAAAGCTTTTTTTGGACAAACATGGTGTTTAATGCCCCTGTCTATAAAATGTTGGCAATTATCCTTGTCTTGTTTTCCTAGAGCACATATTATTTTCCCATAATAATATATCACACTCTTCCTTTACTGTAGGTGTGTCAATATTGTAGGGGCACTGTCATAAAAGACTGAAAACCTGTCGAATAAAATACTTGAGTTTGAAATCTATAAAACTGTTAAGTACCACTTCAGGGGAGATATCCCCTACAACTAACAAAATAATGAATCTTCTTTTTTCTAGTTTCAAAGGCATCCGTGATGACTTAGAGTTCCTTTTTGAAGAGGATTTATCGTCTATTAATCTCTGCGCCCTTCACTGTGAACTTAGAAATACTGAACAGCTGTTGTCATTGTTGGTTTTTTTTTTTTCGTACAAAGTGGGTTCACTTGATGAATGTGATGCCGAATTGGCAAATTATGGCCCTGAGAATTTAGCAGTAGAATAACGGTGAAGATGAAGGAGGCGCCAAGAAACTGCCGTTGAAAAGCACAACATCCAGGTGTCTTCATTTTCAGGTACCTGCTATATATCTTGCTTCATTTTTGTCGTGATTCCTTTAATTCGCTTTATCCACTTCAGGGCTTTTACTTCTGTGCTGTAGCAGCTGCATGAGTTTCATTTTTACAATACCTTGATCCTTAATATGAAAACTGTAACACTGGTTTGTAATGAAGATGTCATTAAGTTGTGTGTTTAAATCCCTTTTGTTCCTTTCTGTACTATTTTTCCTGAAGGTTCTACTGAATGTGAGTTCCTCACAAACATTGAAACAATTGTCAGCAACTCCTTGCCTCATGACAAATTGAAGTCATATATTTTGCTGATCCAGAAAGTGCCAAGGAGGCCCTCCTGGATAAAGTCGGGTGTTACTCAAACGAAGACCCAAAAACGAAGACCTAATTCCTAAGACCCCATGAACTAAACCGAAGACCCCATGGACTAAAAGGAAGACCCCTTGGACTAAAATGAAGACCCCATGGACTAAAACGAAGACCCCTTGGACTAAAATAAATACCCCATGTACTAAAACGAAGACCCCTTTGACTAAAACGAAGACCCCATAGACTAAAACAAAAAACGACTGATGCTAACCGCTGAGGGCATTGTCCGCTCCCGTACTTTGTTACGGCGATTTGGGAATGTTGTGGAATTTCCTCTGAAGTATTTAGTTTTGATAATCAAGTCTATCACTTACCTTTCCTTCAGGTTTCTTTTAAAATATTTTGCATGTTTTAAACCACTTTGGAAGTGTTTACGGTGATGAAGGGTCATCTAGTGTGTTGTATGGTTATAATGTGCCCTCGGTGAAGAGGATTGGCGTGACAAGCCTAAAGGATGGGAGGCCTGACAATCAAAAAGGCTCATGACAGGATTTGTCTTGAAGACTTCCGCCAAACGTGTTTTGGGCGCGTAGTTAGGGTTTGGGGGAGGAGCGGGTCCATTGGCTTTCTGATTTATATCGTTCGCAATTCAATGTCGGATGATTTGGGTGTCATCCTGGGTGTAATGAGTTAAGAAAATATAACCGCGTGCTCCAGCTTAGTCTAAAATGTCGAAGAATTGTATCAATGCACTTAAAAAACAAAACAGTGACAACATGTAGTATAGGGAGGAAATAACAAGGAGACATTTTTCATTGACGAATTCAAGGAGAGAGCAACCTCGCGCACTATTTATTACTTTTTACCTCATCAATAGAGAAAAAAAAGCCTTCGATCGAGAACATTACTTGAGTAAATTAAGGTTAACATTTCGAGTTTCATTTAAGCGAGGTTCATTTGTCTTTATGCTGGGTTTTATTTGTTTTATTTACATCCCTGTCATACGATGTTACGATATTCTGTCCTCTATTGTTAAAAGATGACTCATCTTTACAGTTTAAACAGTCGTTTTTATGATAACTGTGATAAAAAAAATAATAATAAAAGAAAAAGAAGGAAAACGACGAGGGAAAAAAAACGTATGTTTCACGAGACTCGAACCTGGGACTTTTATCCCAACATCTCCATCACCGTAAACACTTCCAATGCAAAGTGGTTTAAAACATGCAAAATATTTTAAAAGAAACCTGAAGGAAAGGTAAGTGATAGACTTGATTATCACAACTAAATGACTGCAGAGGAAATTCCACAACATTCCCAAATCGCAGTAACAAATTACAAGAGCGGGCATTGCCCTCAGCGGTTAGCATCAGTCATTTTTCATTTTAGTCCAAGGGGTCTTCGTTTTAGTCCAAGGGGTCTTCGTTTTAGTCCATGGGGTCTTCGTTTTAGTCCAAGGGGTCTTTGTTTTAGTCCACGGGGTCTTAGGTCTTAGGTCTTCGTTTTTGGGTCTTCATTTTAGTAACACCCAATAAAGTCACATTTTGTAATGATAGAATCAAGGTATGGCTCAGGATATCACATGATTTGAATGTTTCACTTAAAACCAGTGCAACACACAATAATATTTTTTGTGTAGTATGTACAAACATACACTGAAAAAAATGGTTTCTGTTGAAAATATTCAATGAATTTTTAATAATTTGTTTTAGTACTGTCAGGACACGGCTATTTCACACACATTTAGACGAGACTTTGGTTCAATTAAATCAAAGGAGGAGACTATTATCCTCACAGGTTCAGGTACATGTTACAGTCATTATACTGTTATTTACAACCTTTCGTTCCCTTTGACTGTGATAAACCAGACAGTTTGAATTAATGACTGTATTTACATCCATCGACACTGGAAGTTGTGATAGGCTAGCTAGCACTGTCAGTATTAATACAACCCCATGACGTGACCATTGTTTATCATTGGGGTACATCATTATTGCATCAGATTACTACATCCCAACTGAGTGAATGTTCCTTAGCATGTAGAGCACACCCAGCAGTGGTTTGTGTTCTTGCATAATAGTCCTCCCTTAATAAGAATACCCCTTACACTTCGTGATGTGACTACCTAACCTGTTTTCCTTAGAAACTGGAAAAGAAGTTCAAAGAAGACTGAAATTCTGGCAGGAGGTCAGGCTACGTTAAATCGAGGAAAGATATGTGGAGCTGTCAGAGAAGTGTGTTGGTTGGTCGGTTGCTAAAGGGAAACGGGGAAAGAAAAGGCAGAAGGTGGACAATGCTTATCTTTCTCAGCTATCTGATTATGCAGCAGAAGTGTTCTACCAATTATTTTTAAAGGTAATCAAATAATCAAGTCTTTTTTTACTCAATTGGAAGACACATTGGACAGTTTTATGAGAAATAAGATATGGGGCAAAATCCAGACACGTTAAGTTAAAACTAGTCAAGCTGATTTTGCTTAGGAACAAAATTCTTAACTTTAACAAGTGGCAGTTACAACACAGGTCACAAGGGAAGGTCACTGCATGCTCTTATAAAAAAAAACTGAGATAGGCAGTTTCCCCTTAACTTAAAACACCTCATTTAAGATTGTAATTTGGGCTTTTTGTATAATTTATTTATTTTGATTTCAGGTTTACAATGACTGGAAAGACATTTCTGAAATTATTAGAAGTAGTGTCTTGGAGGAGGATCAGCAAGATTTAATTGACATTTTTGACATTACAGGTATGTGTCAGGTAATTCACTTTTAGTAAGAGTGTAAAGTACCATTTGAAAATAAAGTCCTCTTAATGGAAAATATGAATGATGTCTAAAACTATTACAATAATAAATTTAGACAAGAAGGTTAATACAGCTGTAGTGGAGTTTCTTGTAAATCTTTCACCAGAGACCAGAAATTAAAAAAAATACAATACAATACAATACAAATTTTATTGTCAACTCCCCATGGGGGCTTTTCAGAGACAAGTATTAATAGTACAGGTAATCAAAAAAAAAAAAAGGTATCACAAATTGATTATCAACAAACTATTAAGAAACTATTTACATATAAATTTATGACATTAAACATTGATTTAAAAGGATTAGTCTTTCATTTTACGTTTAAAAATGATAAGAGATTCACTTAATTTAAAATGGGGTTTTAATGCATTCCACAATGTTACAGTTCTGTAATAAAAAGATCTCTGTCCCGACTTGGTTTTAAAAAGAGGTATATTAAGCTGGGAAGATGATCTGGTCGTCCGACTACTGATATTCCCTCTGGAGATAAAATTTGAACTGAGGTAGTTTGGTACCTGACCTGTCATAGATTTAAAGGCCAAGATGGCGTCTCTTAGATACAGGTGGGACTTAACTGGTATCCATCTCAGGTCTTTCAGGGCTGGAGATACGTGATCAAACTTCCTTGTCCCAGAAACTATGCGAGCAGCGAAATTCTGTACTCCTTGTAGTTTGCGTATATTGCTGGCAGAAGTGTTCGACCAGACGGATGAGCAGTAATACAACTTACTAAACACGAGAGAATTAATTATTGTAACAAGTATGTCTTTTCTAAATATATGTTTAACTCGGCTAATTTGCCCTAGGGCAGACATACAAGATGATGCTGTTTTAATTATGTGGTCGTTGAATGAGAGTGAGCTACTGCATGACAAGAAATTCAAAAATAATTTCCAGGCACTTTAACTGACATTCAAAAACTCATTAATAATCCTATAAAGAAAAAACAAAAGAAAAAATGCTTAATGAGTGTCTATCTGATAAAGGCACGGCTAAACTTTACATCCAATTTTTTAGATGAAAAAAATGAATGAGAATGAGGCACATAAATTCTTATTTTAAAAGCAAAATGTTTATCTCTCCTTAAATGTTTTTAAGATATTCATGAAGTACAGGTCACATTCCACAGGTGAGAAGTACATGTCACTGCTACATAGATGAATTGCCAAACCACACAGATTCCCCTCTATCTAATAGAGCATTTTGTTAAGAGTTTAGTGCTTGCAAACACTTTTAATGCTATTCATTTGTCTGTACCATGGTGAACTGTACTCTGACCTGTGGAAAGGTTACCTGTATTTTAGACCTGCTGTCGGTTACTGCACGGTCTTCAATGTTGGTTTTGACAGTTTAACACCCATGGAAATATGCCTCTTTTTTCTTTTAGTGCAAAGAATTGGGATTCCTTTTAAGGGAAGTGTTTGACTACAACCTGGGCACTGGTGATTATGTCCACATCACCATTGAACATGCCAGCATGCTGTTTAGAAACCACCTCAGCTTGAGGGAGTATTCAAATCAAGGCTTTGAGGCAGCACACTCATTACAGCGACAGTTATATTCAAAGGCTACTTCCCATGACAGGCATGGTCATGCTATATCAAGTTAGTTTTATATTTTACTTTTTTAGTACTTTCTTTTTTTATATTATCATACATCTCAACACTACAGTACTTTAAACTAATATTGTCACCTACTTAAATATTGTTAGAACTAAACTAAGCACTCTTTTTATAGAAAGGTTAGGAAGCTCATCATGTCATTTTCACATTGTTTTGTGATACCACAGGTGATGCATAGTTCATAAAGATATGAAAAGCACTTGAATTTTAGCTACCCTCTTAAAAGCTCTTGAATCTAAGTTGAGTCAATGGAAAATGCTTGTTTTGAATATCCTTTAATCTTAAGATCTTTCATTGTCAGCAAAATAATTTCCTGTTGGAGAATATCCATAGGTATTAGAAATACCTTTAGCATCAGTTTTTCATGGGATACTGCAAACTGTAAACTGCAGTCTGCAGTCACCCATTTGCAGTTTCACTTTGCCTGGATTTTAAACTTTAGGCAGACATTCATTGTGTATCACAAGCTCTAACTAGCACATCAGAGGGTGGTGTGGAAAGGTGCTTCGTGCTTTTAACTGTAAGGCTGAACAATAATAATTATTATTGTTAGTGGCAAAAACATTGCTGTATTGTCACCTACTGCTGTAAGCCCTTCCTGCCATTCAAACTTGAACTGCAAACTGCAAGCACGACCAGAAGACCACTTGACGTTCTCATATTTGAGACTTGTTTGCAGTGTCCCATGCATGAAAAACCTGATGCTAAAGGTCTTTATTGAAGTTTTAAATGCCAATTTACAGTTAGTATTGAAGTCATTGTTCTAAGCATACCATATTAGTAAAATATCGGTTTTTGGGAGCTACACTGTACATGTTCTTGAATAGTATGTATCTTATTGTATGAAAACTAGAATCCATTGGGGAAAAAGGCAAAGTCTGGTTAATCACATTTTCTTGTTGGTGTTGATGTTGTTGGCACTTTCGAATAATCAACTTTATTTCATTATATTAAGTCCAACAGATTTTGCAACATTTCTTTTCTGAAAAGTTGCTGTTCCTGCGGCTTTGCTTCAGAATGGCTATAGAGAGCATGGAAAATGGTGATTATCTTCTTAAATGTTTGCCAGCTAGAAACATTATATAATGGAACTTCTTTTTACGTCAGTCCCTTAGATGTGTAGTCAAATGTATTCTCCCTTGTTGATCGAGACAACGTTATGTAAAAAACTGAGAGTTGTATATTCCCATAAAAAGCATACACTATATTCAATGACAACATTACTATGCACTTTATCTTTTTCTACCTGGAATGGGGTGAGATAACGTTAATATGTTGCCCTTCTTCCTCTTGAGCAGTCGAAAACTAACCACATAAAAACTTGCAGTATAAGCTTAGAGCTTATTGAACACAGTCTGTTAAAATCTTTTTTTGTTTTTGTTGTTTTAACTGTCTGGTTCCCTTATTCTGCCAATGCCAATGTTTTTTTTTGTATGTCAGGTAAACCATTCCATTTTAGAGGCTGCGGTTGGTCCAGAAAAAAAGAAGTGTCATGGTCAAAAGATGACATGGCCTGGATTTTCACCATGAATGACTTGTTCAACAAAATGTTTGGCAAGGATGCTCTTTCTTATGAATTTGACAAAGGCTTAAAACGAGTGGTAATATCACCCGACTGTTTACCTATCTATCAATATGATCATGCACTGTGGGAGCAGCTCTTTCCTACAGTTTTGACCAGTTTTACTTCCTTGCTGGAACAGCAACAAAGTCCACAATCCATTCCAGCTAGCAGCCCAGCTTCCAGCAACACTGGCCCAGTCAGCAGCTCTTCCACAAGCCTCTCATCAAGCCTCGCCACTAGCCCTTCAAATTCCAGTTGCAGCCCTTTGTCCAGTATCACAGTGGATTCTAAAACTGCCTTTGTTCCTCAACCATCAGAACCTTTGTTTATTCATGATTTACGAATTAGTGCTGCAAATAATTGTTCCAGAGGCCAACTTGCTACCCTTAATCTTCCGCCTGTAATTCAAATTCCAGACGATGACATCGAGCTGGTTGTTGATCCTGGGCATCTTAACAATCCTCTGCAGTCCCCAGTCAGGCCCTCAGAATCAGCGATCACTAAGGGTTATAGACTGATGGATGCGGCAACTGGAGAAACCAGTGATGATGAGGATTTCGATGCTGCAGTCAAGTTTGGAGATCTTGGGGTCTTTCACAGCAGAGCTCTAGGCATTTGGATGAAAGCATCAAAAGATTCCTCCATTAAGTTTAGAGTCCAAGAAGAGGAATATTGGATGAAAACTACAAGCACCACATTAACCCCTCATCAAATTAATGAAATTAGGGCTTTCCTTTTTGACAGTGAACCTCAAGAAGAAATCTTTAGAGTTGGTGATGTCATGGTTGATGCTGAAGGCCTTTCAACCTTAGCTGCTGAGAGGTTCATTAGTGGCTTTTTGATTGATGCTGCATGTTTGAAGTACAGTGAAGAACCCATGCGAAAAAATTTCCATTCCTTGTATCTACCGGCATTTACACAAACCTGGGCTTTAACCAGAAATGTGCAATTTCTATAAACAAAGTTGAAGCCCTACCTTTCAAGAATGGATCTTGATGATGTTGTATGGACCCTTACTCCAACCAACGTAAATGGAAAACACTGGGGTCTCCTTCGCCTAAATATGGCACAGCAGCAAGCATTCTATGATGATGGCTTAAAACAGAGTGCTCCTACCAACATCATTGAATTGGCTGACAATCTGCTGAAGGCTGTATCAGAAACCCAATGGAATATCACCTTTCCAATTCAGCGGTTTGGAACGCCCAAACAGCCAATTTTTGGGGAAGGTTGTGCTAGCTGTGGCATTAGTGTGGCAGTCTTTGATTTCATAGACAACCCTGCAGACAATGGAATTCCCCACTTTCATTGGAGTTTTTATGACATGGGGAGTCATCGCCAGAGACTTCTTTATCGGTTTACACAACGAAAATAAGTAATCCGTATAAATATCACCATTGTAGATTGTAGATTGAATTTTCCATGAGATACTGTTCTTGTACTGTGAAAGAAACTGCTTTTGGCAATATTATTGTTCTCAATTAATTTTTTCAACTCTTTCAATAAGATACTTGTTATTAGAATGGAAATGCTGTTGACAATATTATTGTAAGGGTTTCCTGTCCCTCGGAAGGTTTACTGGCGGTATGCCCAAACTGCGGAGGTGAGGGAAGCCAGTTTTTGCTGAATTAATTTTTTCAAAGGTTTCAATAAGATAGTTGTTATAAGAATGAAAACTCTTTTGACAATATTATTGTAAGGGTTTCCTCTCCCTCTTAAGGTTTACAGGTGGCACGCCCAAACTGCGGGGGTGATGGAACCCAGTTTTCCCTGAATTAATTTTTTCAAAGGTTTCAACAACATAGTTGTTATTAGAATGGAAATGCTGTATACAATTATTATTGTAAGGGTTTCCTCTCCCTCTTAAGGTTTACAGGTGGCACACCCAAACTGCGGAGGTGATGGAACCTAGTTTTTGCAGAATTATTTTTTTCAAAGGTTTCAATAAGATAGTTGTTTTTAGAATGGAAACTCTTTTGACAATATTATTGTAAGGGTTTCCTCTCCTTCTTAAGGTTTACAAGCGGTACGCCCAAACTGTGGAGGTGATGGAACCCAGTTTTCACTTAACCAATTTTTTTCAAAGCTTTCAATAAGATAGTTGTTATTAGAATAGAAATGCTGTTGACAATATTATTATATATCAGTGTTTTATGCTCTTTTCAACTTATACTTTAATGAATAATATGATATCTATGTCAAGCTTACATTTCAAAGAGGCAGAGAAGAATAAAAAAGCAAAATTAACCTCTGTACAGGTCAAACAAGGAAATTTGTCAATTAACACTGCTCTTTGCCGGTAAAAAATGGAAGAGAAACAACTTCCCAGATATTTCAGGGAAGTGAAGTCCACTGTAAAGCCATTGCCTGAATGTTTGATCAATATTGAATAGCCTGCAAAAAAACTGATGCTAAAAGAAGTTTCAAGCAGTTACTTTTTTTACATAGAATCTTATTGAAAGTTTTCCATTCCTTGTGGTGGAGTATAGATCTGGCCACCAGATTACCTCTACCTCCCTAGTGATCCGTCCTTGTCTTGGACCCACCTCCAAACTTGCTTTGGCTGTTAGACGTTTGGTTAATAGATCCCCTGACGACTCCTCATTTCTGTCAGTGCTCCAAAAACTACGGTTCTTGGCAGCCTGGAGTTCCTCCTGAGGGCTAAGGTCAGATCTTTTCTCCACTTCCTGTAGGTCACTGTACCAGGCCGTATCATTTAGTTTAAGGAGGGTTTGTTCATGCAATGTATCAGTAAATGAAGTGAGGCTATACACTTTATAGGAAACTCGCCTTGTTGATGGGCAGTAAAATGGAGGCTTCTTATGAGGTACCTGCCTCATGCTATGCACCCTGCATCCCATTTGACAAGCTGAGTACCCAAAGTACCTTTCAGAAACTTATGAAAGTAGACAAAACAAGCTAAAATTAAATTGGGTCTTCAGCACATTTTTTTTGACAGGAGAAGAGTAAGTTTAAGCTTTCTGAGATCATCTGACATTCTAAGTAAAATAAAGATTTTATTCATTCATTTGCACACAGTCGTTCTGTTTCGTCACGCAACGCTCTTCTCCCGTAGCCGGGAACATTGTGTGACGAACGAAACTCGAGTAACGTGCGCTCGTGCCAGTGAGAGAATCGGCTAAATGACGCGCAAAGTACTTTGCTACTAAACTGAGAAACTAAATGCTAAAGAAAATAGCAAAGTTTGAGGGTAAAGACTGTACGCACAACTGAAAAGATGATTGGGTAGTACCTTAGGTGGCTTTTAACGAGGAATATTCAAGTGCGTAGATCTAAATTAAAAGCGATGCAAAATACTTAGGTGGTATTAGGCTTTGTGCCGTTTAAATTCGCCACTTACCACGTAAACGAGGATTAAGGGAAGCGTTTATCTTCTCCGTAAGCCCTGCCAGCCACGATAAATATCCTATTTTAAAATCTTGCGATCTCCTGTTAAGAAATCCAATGTCGGGCACCGAAGCCTCGTTCTCCTCGTTGTCCAAAAACACCACATTTATTAAGGCTAGATCACCTTCCACCGTGTGTTTTCGTTCCGCGTGCTTTTGAATTGCGTTAAAACTTTTTAACTTTCCAGTGCATAAACAACATTTCTGTGAAAACGTAAAGCGCAGATCCATGTCGTTGTCAGCTATAACGGATTCGTTAATATATCGCTGTCGATTTTCCTGCAGCAAACTAGAAATTTGTCAAGTAACATTCCTTGTCAATCACATAGGTTATGAGAATAAAGGGCGTGATCACACAACGCTTGATATAAAATAAATTCTCCTAACCATTTAAGAGGGAAATGTGTGAGGACAGGAAAAAGGAATTTACTTTTCAATGTGGGTTAAGTACGGGTGTTCTTGAAACAATGGATTCTGTTTAGAGACAATTCTCACGTACCATGTGCTACCTTCCGTAACGTAAGTGTTTTTCCGTGAATGAAAACATGGACTCAAACGGCGAGAGGAGTTATGCAAAAAAGGAGAGCGAGTATTCCGAGTAAGGGATGGAAAGTATCGTTCAAGAGCGCATTCAAAAAGAGAGAAAAGAAAGCAAAATAAGGCATGGCAGAGGAGAAAATGCGAGGAAGGATTAAAGAATGAGAACTTTCGTGTACCAGAAAGAGAGGAGTTGCCACAAGAGGAGAAATATGATGAAAAGACTCGTGGACCAGAACTACAGAAGATGCCAGAAGAGGGAAAGGAGAATGAAAAGGTTCGCGAATCAGAAAGTGAGAAGGTGGCAGAACCACTGCCCGCAAACAAGAAACGGATCGAGACCAACAAACTATCTCCAGAGGCAAATACTTTTTCCAGAGGCAAGGTCATGGTCAATTTATGACATTCGAAGTTAAAACGGAAAGGTCATACCGAAGAGAAATACGTGCCGGCCTCAAAAATTTCACGGAAACAAATCGAAGTTAGTTCCAGAAAAAATAGCGTCGGTAAGAACGCAGATGCTCTTGCGTTTAAGGAGATCAATAGGTCTTCGGTGAAAGTGGATAAAAGCCAAAAAATTGGAAACGGAACCTTCGAGAACTGCTACATCGCCCTATACCGCAATGAATACCGCGTTGTTGCTAAAGAAATGAAAATAATTGAATCCCCAAAGGAGACAAGAGAGGAAGTGTGGCGAGAAGCATCGGCAATCACTGGAATCGGAGACCACTGGGGGACCCCTCTTCTGTCTGGTGTTTCCACAGATCGAGCACCATTTCATCTGGTTCTCCAGTTCCACGCTCTGCGTAGTGAAAGCGTAACACTTTTTAAGGCCGCTTCGGAAAAAGTTATTCAAGATGTTGCCATGTGCGCAAATATGTTAAAGCAAACATGCGAAATACTAATGTTCATCCATGAAAGAGGTTTCTTGCACAACGATCTGAAGAGCAATAATGTTGTCATTGATGGATCGGAAAACAAGCCCGTAATTATCGAGTTTGGAAAAAGCTGCAAGAATGTTAAAGCCAGGTTACTTAAACCCAAGGTGAACATTGAGAAATCGATGAACAAATTTCCGCACATCGCACCGGAAATACATCGCGGTGAAAGGCAGTCCATCGCTAACGACGTGTTTTCATTTGACTATCTGGTCACTCGTTTATTTAAAGACGCTAAGCTAGAAATTCCACCAGTCCTGAAGGAAGTGGCTAAGAAATGCCAGAGGTCAATCCCAGAAAACGCCCTGAACTGGTCGACTTTTTCACCATCCTGACTAAATTATCATAAATGATTTTACTGTGCGCTCGATTGACCGTGTTCAGGAATAAGTTGTCCGATGTCTTTCAACCTTTTGTAATACGTCAATTGGAATAAGACTTATTGAAAAAACGCTGAAAATCACTAATTATTGGCTTTCATTTACAATCCAGAATGTGTTGAGAATTTATACTTGAGGCCAATGTTTCATCTAAGTGAGGCATAATTTTCGATCGAAGAGATTTTTTCAAATTTCTGCGTGTCATTATTCCGGAATTCGATCAATCGAACGCTTTCTTATTGAGGTGGTCAAACGGGCATCTTTTTTTCTTGTACAAGCCTCATCATGATCACACTAAAAATCTACTTTCTTCAATACAAGGAGAAACCACCTTTCAAATCATTGCGGAAACTTAATGAACGTCGAAAATGGGTTACTCGATTAAAATTAAGCCTTGAAAGAAATTTCTTTCGCCGTCTAGTTCGGCCATTTCTTAGTAGGTTGGCCTTATAACTTCCCCTGTGCAAGGAGGGAAACTTCTAGTGCATCCTTCTTTTGTACTTTTTAGGAACTGTGTAACTTATGTAAATATGTGATACATGTATATCATGACAATAATGAGCGGGGGAGGGGGGTGGGGTTGGAGGGGTAGGCAGTTTAGTGGCAGCTAGTCTAGTCATCATCATCATCATCACTTTTATTTATACACGGTAAGAAAAATTCGGCTAAATATACAATATCCCAAAAAAGTTTAAAAGCTATAGAATTAACGGTAATAGCATTTACAAAGATGAATGTTGAAGTTATCCTTTTCTGCATGGCACATCAATGGACTTTCTTCAAAATCATTAGGTAACAAATTACGGGATCCTCATTGTTTACGAATGATTAACAATTTTGATTTCATAGTTCTCTCCGAGACATGGAAATCAGTAAGTATTGACCTTGAAGGCTTCAACATTGTCAGGGGCACCCAACGACAATTTTTGGAAAAATATCTGTTCGGAAGACGATTTGAGATCTAGTATTTTCGAAAAATTGGTTGTAAAATTTCTTGCTAGCCTGCCTCTCGTAGGATTTTCGAACATCTAAAAAATGGTATAATTGCCTATTTTTAACGGATTTTTACCCTAAAAAGGTCACCTAGAATCTTCGGGAGCCTTTTTCCTGGCTGAAATTTTCGAAAAGGTAAGTTTTGATCCCTATAATTTTCGGATCACTAGACTTTCAGCTAGGAAATCCGAACAGATGAAAAATTTTTAGGGGATAAAAATATGCCTATATCTGCCGTTTAAATACTAAAATACGTTTAACAATTCTATGTTTAAGTGGTTTTGAACTATATTCTCGTTGGGTGCCCCTGCATTGTGAGTACAAGTACTTTAAAAAAACAGAAAATGTGGTCGGAGCTCAGGTGGCCTAGCTTTGATTTTTAAATCAAACTTTAATGATTGGATTTCAGTGGAAAAAGAATCTCCGAATTTTCTATGGTTTAAGATTGTCAAAGAATATACAAAAACCGAAAAAGATATTTACGTATGTGGCACATATATCCCACCTCAAAATTCCATTTACTTTCATCCTGAACTATTTGAAGAACTTGAAAACGATACTGAGAAATTCTCGGCTTTTGGATCAATTCTTCCCATGGGTGATTTCAACTCTAGAACAGGCAAATACTCAGACAATGTCTGTCAAGAGGGCAACACCATTATAACAAACGATCAATCTGAATTCTCCTTATGCGCCCTTCAGCGACACAGCTTTGATAAAGAATTAAATAAGCACGGTAAACGGCTTTTAGAAATATGTAGGAGTGCAGATCTAACAATTATGAATGGTAGATCCCTTGGCGATTCGCTGGGAAGGCCAACATTTCATGGTAAATTAGGAGTTAGTGTTGTTGACTATGCAATATGCGACCAAGACTTATTCCACTCTATCGCGAATTTTGTTGTCAAAGAGCCGTCGAGTTTATCAGATCACAGTCCAATAATGACATGGCTTAACATTACTAAGGTAAATACCCACTTAGCTACAGAAAATACCAATGATACATTAATTCGTTTACCCAAACAGTTTATATGGGAAAATGATTCATCACAAAAATTTAAAACAGCACTGCAAACAAGAGACATACAGAGAATGATACATGATTTTCTTGTTGACAGTAGGCTAGGCCAGACAAACACATTAACTCTTCTCTCGATGCAGTAGAAAGGATTCTTTTTACAACCGCAAAACATTGTTTGAAAATTAAGAACGTTAAAAGACGATATACTAGATTATCTTCTGTTTCGTCTAACAAAAAATGGTTTGATAAAGAATGTCGTCTTCAGAGACACGAATTGAGGAAACTTGCTAATCTAAAACACAGAGATCCTCTCAATATTACGCTTAGGGAAAACTATCACACTGTCTTTAAACAGTACAAAAACTTTCTGAAACAGAAGAGAAAAGAATACTATCATACTAAGATTTCGGAACTGGAAGACATGATAGATAACTCAAACAGCCGAAATTTTTGGAACTGCTTGAAATCTATGGATGATTCTATGAAGGAAACTAGTACCCCGCCAATCTCAGAAGAAAGTTGGTTGTCTCACTTCCAGTCACTACACTCAAACGAGCCTCTTAATTCACACCAAGAAGCCATTATCGATGAGTTAACAAGATTAGAAGACGCAACAACACAATCGCATGCCTTGGACTACCTAATAACTGAACTCGAAATACGCACAGCGGCTAACAAACTCAAAAACAACAAATCTTCGTATTCAGATAGAATAAAAAATGAAATGATCAAATCCAGCTTAAATGAACTAATGCCTATTTATTTGAAGTTATTTAACGCTGTTCTGACGTCAGGCACTATGCCTCAAACATGGTGCGGTGGCCTTATAACACCAATTTTTAAAAGTGGGCCTAAAAGTGATCCCTCAAATTATCGAGGAATTTGTATTTCTAGTTGTCTTGGGAAACTATTTTGCTCAATTCTCAATGAAAGACTTCTCAAGCACATTCAGTCGCGTGACATACTTCATAAATCTCAAATAGGTTTCTTAGCAAATAATCGAACCGCTGACCATGTTCTTACACTACGAACATTAATTGACAAATACGTTAACTGTCACAAAACGAAAGTATACGCATGTTTTGTGGACTTTAGAAAAGCATTTGATTCGGTGTGGCACGATGGACTCTTATACAAGCTGTTACAAATAAATGTCCGAGGAAACTTTTATAAAGTCATAAAAAGTTTATACTCAAACTCTACCTGTTCTATTAGGATTGGAAATAACCAAACACAACCTTTTCAATACACTAGAGGTGTGCGTCAAGGCTGCATTTTAAGCCCTCTTCTCTTCAACCTATACGTTAATGATCTAGCTTTTTCATTCAACAATGTTTTATCTGATCCGTTTGTGCTACCAAATGGCACCAAACTCAATTCTCTTTTTTATGCTGACGACCTTATTATTATTATTATCACGATCGAAACTAGGATTACAAAATTGCCTAAACAAATTGTCTTCATATTGCAACTCCTGGATGCTTAAAATCAACCCCAAGAAAACCAAAATAATAGTTTTCCAAAAAGGCACAAAAAAATGTGATTATGTCTTTCACATAGGCAATGAAATGATAGACATTGTAAAAGACTATACTTACTTAGGGACTCGCATCTCGTCTCCCGGAAATTTTACACTCTCACTTGAACATCTTGGACAAAAAGCCCTTCATGCTCTATTCAGTCTAAGACGCCACACTGATTTTAGTAAACTGAAACCCTCCCTTGCAAATAAAATTTTTGACACAATGATCTCATCGATTTTAACTTACAATAGTGAAGTTTGGGGTGCCTTTGTGAAATCAGATTTTAAGTCATGGGATAACTCCGGAATCGAAAAAACTCATTTACACTTCTGTAAACGATATTTAGAAGTCCATAACAAGTCATCCAATGTTGCATGCAGATCTGAACTTGGCAGATTCCCTTTGATCATTGATATAAATAACAAGATACTTAATTACTTAAACTATCTCCAAGAAAAAGATAAAAATTCTATAGTTAAACAATCTTTAAAAATATCTGTTGACCTTTATCATAGTGGTCAAGATAGTTTTTACTCCAGTCTTAAGAAGATGACTGACTACTATGATTTCCCAGGCTTTAATTGTAATTTACTGAATAAATGTAAAATTAAGCAATATGTAGATCTTATGCAAAAGAAATATATCACTTACTGGAATCATACCCTTCAACATTCACAAAAACTTAACTTTTATTATAAAATCAAGACGAATTATAGCCCTTCTGTCTACCTAGATTTAACAAGAAAGAACCCTTCTAGGAAAACATTAGTGAAACTGAGAATAAGCAGTCACAAACTTAGGATTGAGACAGGTAGATACGACAATCTACCACGTGACGAAAGGTTATGCAATCTCTGCAATTGTAGCAGAATTGAAGATGAAACTCACTTTTTATTAGATTGTCCAAGTTTTTCTTCGATAAGAGATATGTTCTTCTCTAAACTAGAACCTTAAATACTGTTTCTCCGACTATAATCACATGAGTCCTTATTATCACATCTGATGAATTCTACTGACTATTTTATTAACATCCAATTAATTTCATTTATATCAACTTGCTTTGAATTGAGAGACAAACTTATCTCCGGAATAATTAATCCTACTGATGGTTAGAAATAAACAATGATTAATAAGTTTCAAATTATTTTAAATGTTTAATTTACAAGGAATCAATGAGTAATTTCAAGTAGCTTTTGCAATACTGTAATACTTTTTGTTATGGTCATGCAAATAAAGCTTATTGTTGTTGTTGTTGTATATTAAGTATCACTGTTCAAATCCATCATGCTTCGCGGCCCGCTAGTCCCGTTTCATTTTCCTTTTGGTGCGGTTCTGTGGTAATTTTCCGGTAGGTGCAGCTTAGTGAGGACACAAAGTTCAATGACTATATAGTGGTTCAATAACCATAGCAACAAGTGAAAAACCGCATAGTCGCCTTTTTATTATAGGTAGTTATTATTATCCTTATTATTAGTCATGCCAATTTCATTTTTAGATTATATTAAGACATTGCTCCCCCAACACAGCCAGGCTGCTAGTTTGACCTTTTTGCTCCAGTGCTAATAATCTGCCAACAACGTTTCAGTAGAAATATGCTTCTGCTTTTCTATGCTTATGGTTAATCTTGTTTCTTTAAGTCCTGCTATACATATGTCTTCATACAACCACTGTTTATAGCCTTGTCATTGTTATAATATGTTTAAAAATAGGCAAGTGGGTGCCCCTCAGACTTAGATTTTAAGGTTAACAACATATTGTGTGATTTAATTTGATAGAGTGCTCCGACTCCATTTTCTTTCTTTTAGGAATTATTTTTTTATCTTATATTTAAGGATAGTTGGAAAGGGATATTTTTAAATATTATTGACTGATTTAAAAGTAGGTGCTTCCTTATTTAGAAATCCATAGATGATGATGTGAAAAATTATACTGTGCATGATGCAGGGAGTGCTGCTTAGAGAAAGAATGCTACTTTGACCTAGTCAAGAGTAGTAGATTGCAACATGAAGAAAGTCAGTTAAAGAAGTGGAGGCTGATGAAGATGG
>CALNXK010000309.1:0-72500 GCA_942486035.1 Porites lobata
TTCTACGGCGATGGCTATTGCCGACAGCTCCAAACTTCTGTTGATTAGAATGACTTTATTTTCAATCTACGTCCTACTTGGTGCATTTATTTTTCAAGCTATTGAAAGCGAACCTCAGATGAAAGAAATAGATCGAGATCGCGCCACGCGAATGGAAATTTTGAACAGGTATAACATTACTGCGGAGGACGCTGAAAAATGGATGAAAACGTTCGCCTCTACGTCGATGGGAAATGAGGATTTTCTCCACTGGAATTACGGAAATTCTTTTCTATTTGCAATGGTCGTGGTTACAACTATAGGTAAGATTTTTATTGTTTCGAATTTCAGCTCAATTTAAATGCAAAAATTATAACACATTTCACCAAATTGTGTTTGAAAAGAAAAGTTAAATGTAGTTGCCTTTCTTTAAAGGTCTGAAAAATGTTTGTATATGACTTCAGCTATTGTAGCTGTAAAAAAGGACATTTTTACTTATTTCGAATTCGTGTTAAATTCAGTTTAATCTGTTCTTGAAATTACACGCTCCCTTTTGAAATTAATCGTTCGTCCTTCAGTTCCAACAAAAACTTACATGGGGAGGTTCCGCCCAGAGCTCCAACCCCTTACCCTTTTATATGCCATTTTTGATAGAAAAAGTACCCCTTTCGTAAACCTTCCATTGAAAAAATTACCCTTATAACATACCTACTTAACAAAAAAAATCGCTAAAACAAAAAGTCTTCTTGTCGTAATCACGAAACGTTTTATAAGTTAAAATGATTGAGGCATAAGGCGCATCATTTCGAAACATTTCAAGACGGAATCCACCAGAACATTGAGTAAATTTGATTTTCAGTGGACAAAAATCTTGCACCAGAATAATTTAAAGCATATTGCATTGTTTCTTACATTTTTCAAGGGCTAAAGATTTAATAAATCATCTGTAGTAACACCAAAAAAAATTTCTTATGGGAGTCCGAGAAAATGATTGTCAAATGTCACAAAATTACATCTTACATATAAAATTTTCAGAATTTTACCTGTATAGTACAATCAAAATTCTTGTGAAATATTCATTAAATTATTTTGATACAAGCGCAAGATTTTCGTCCACTGAAAATTAAAATTACTGAATGTTCGGGTGGATTCCGTCTTAATTAAAGGCCCTTTTAAGGTGGCTCGATAGGGTGTTTCGGGTCAATACCTCCCACGTTTTAGTGTAATCTACGTCGTCATAAACAGAGACATTTGTATTAGATCTCTCTTGATTAGATAAAGAAGAAAATTTGTTATGATCAGGGTGGAATGACATCGAAGTTGTCAAGCAACGAAATGACGCAATTACTCATTGGTGACGTAGTTTATGCCCAAACTTGGGAGGTATTAACCCTGAAAAACCCTATCGGGCAACCTCAAATACTTGAATAAAAGATTTCCCCACCTTTTCATATTCCTGCTTTGCACGTGACGTCACGGCGGCCATGTTGGTGGTCAAGAACAAGAGCATTACTCTCCTCTGGGAACAAAACTCTATTTTCATGTAAATTCTTCCAGAAAAAATTCTATTGTATTGACCCTCAACATGACCGCCCTATCACGTGGTTGCAAACAAAGAATACTTCAACTCGTGAATTCCCCACTCTTTGATATATAACCTTAAGTCTAAGAAAGCCCTGTCGGTCGAAGTATCCCCTTATAGATAGAGAGTGGCCCCCGGGTTTCAGTTGTACTGAGAAAAATAATTGTACCTGAGAGAGTGAATTATAGAGCTTAATTTTTCTTTCATACTTTCCACTTTTATTTGCATACATTTTAAAAGAGAATCACCAAATCTGAGCAGACTTTGAACTGATAAAAAAAAAATGTACATTAAGTGGTTCACACTGAATTTTCGTTTGGTTAAAAAAAGAAAAACTAAAACCATATCATACATTTTCGATTTGGAGAGGGTAACAACGTTATAATTGTTATGTGTATTTTTGTTGTTCTTTTAATATATAAATAAAATTATCCCGACAGGGTTATCACAATACTGGTAAAAAAAGTGAAAATGACAGCCTTTAATAGCGTTTTCTTTGGTAAATTAATCTCGTTTAATGGCCGTCAACATGCGTACAGCAAGAAACATACAAATACGTTTGAATACATCTTAATCAATTTTGCGAAGCCGATTATTTAGGAACACAACGCTAGGGCCCTCTTTCACTTTACTTTCCCTTAAGACAGGCTCCTATAATGCCATTTTTACATTAATTCCTTGAGCCGCGCCTTGAAGCCTTAAGATAGCTACAATCATGCCTTCTTGCACTTTAGTAGCTTTAAGTTGATTAGAGCAAATACATCGAGAAGACATTATGCGAGGGAAAACTCCTTCAAGTAATTTCAGTTGGCCTTGGCGTTGCCCCTTATTGGTTAAAAAAAGTGGCGGGAACTTTTTTGGCAATGCACAGCGAGGTGACCTGAAGGAAAAGTAATCACAGATTTTTTTCTTATCTTACAACTGTTATGATCCTCCTTGGTTGTGACTTATACAAAAATGAATTTTTTTGCAGGCTACGGTAACATTGTCCCAAAAACAGTTCAAGGACGTCTGTTTTGCGTGTTATACGCACTGATCGGAATCCCTGGGACATGCTTGACTCTAAAATCCATCGGAGATAAAATAACGGAACTATTTACAAAATTAATTACAAACTTTGAGAAAAGCGTATTGAAAAGATCACATCAGACTCAAAAAGTGGAGCTAAAAGTTGCGATGACAACGATTGTGGTAACTCTGCTTTGTCTACTACCATTAATGGCTCTCTTGGTTCACGTGAGACACAATGAATGGTCATATATCGAATGTTTTTACTTTACTTTCACGACTTTGAGTACAATTGGTTTTGGCGATTACTTACCGCAATTTAAGAACAACGCTGATTATTCACTTGTACTCCTGGCGTTTGTGGGTCTCGCTTTCGTATCGAGCATATTTTGCTCAATGAACAATGTGCTTGAGCAGTATGGGGTTAGTGCGCGCGTTGTGCGGTCACTGCGCGAGAAGAACGCAAAGAAGTCTTCGGAAGAAAAATCAAGTAATAACAATGAACAATTACCCTGTAGCGGGAATGAAATAATGACGGAAGCATGCAGTGATGGCAAAAAAGGCGATTTGAACAACAGCCTTCTAAAGACAGGCGACAGTACCAAGCAGGATGATGTGCCAATTTCCGGTTCAGGAAGAAACAGTTTTGCGGAAGAAACAACTATGAGAAGCAAGAAGCGTGAAAGCTCGATCAGCCTTGGAATTTTTACTTGCTAAATAGGATTGGTTACTGGGTCTGCAAGCTTTGACTTTTGACCCGGCTGTAGAAATTTTTTCTGGGTTGTTCAGCCTCGCTTTTGGTGGACTTTCTTGCAAGGTATTACTGATAAGTCGATTGAAGGTGGATCCAGGCCGAGATATGGGTTCGAAACACAAGCATGACAAGAAACGTAGCCTAAGAAAAGTAAGCAAAGCAAGAAGAAGTAGTAACAAAACTAACTGGTCACACTTCGCGCTGTTTGCAGCTTAAGATGTTCTTTCTTGGAGCAAAATTTCTGGTCTTGATCTGTGGATCACTTCAGCTGTCTAAAAAATCCTGTTGGGAATTTGTTGGAGAGTTGTCTAATACTATTGTGGAAAGCAGGAACAGGAGAAAAAGTAAGGGGGTCAGAGAGGCTACAAAAAATTAAGGCAAAATGGCGCTTTTTCCTCGTGCGCGCGTTCCCTCCTCTCTCGCATGTTTATCTCGCGCGTTATTCTTCTAAGAGGCCTGTAATGCAGACCAGACACAGGCTAAGAGGAGGGAGGGGTGGGGGAAGCACTCTCTTATTCATGTTAAGCCTATTAAGAGGCCCTGCGCCTAAGAAACGACCGATGATTTCCGGCTAAAAAATAAAATCGGCTGATTTTTATCTCCCAAGTAAAGGTTACCGAATACTATTCAAAAATGAATTTCTTTTGTTTCAGTTTCGCTTTAAACCAAAAATATCGAGCCGCAAATTTTTTCCGTCTGATAGCAGCAAAATCAGGCCTAAAATGAGCCCTCGCAAAAAACGGTTCAGAAATCACTATCGCAACGCAAAATAGCGAGAAAACCACACAATGATGAAGAAAAAGGCCTTTTAATGCAATATCATTCGATAAACATCGAAAAACTGCCGAAGGGAATAAAAAATAAATTTTCAAATATTGCATATTAAATTAGATGGAGCGTTGGAGCTGATTTTAAAATAATTATTTCTCAAAAGTCCAACGCTGTTAAAAGCAATCACAGTGATGAATCAGACATTGGAGGGATATTCATTACGATTCTGGAAAAACATTTTTCGGCCAAAGCATATTGACGTTGTACAAAGCGTTCAAAGTTGCGGTGTTTACCGTTATCTTGCTACTTCGGCGAAACACTTCTCTGTTGCCAATACGGCCGTGGATAGCGTGGTAAACGCCACTTTAATCCTTGCTAGGCGCTCAGAAACCATCCTAAGTAGAAGGACGTAGAATTAAAAGAGAAAGGAAGATGAAAAATATGCAGAAGAAGAAAAGAACTCGAAATTACCATCTGCTGACGAAACTTGAATCTGGAAAATGTCGTCGCGTGACAGCGGCCATTGACGTCATTTGTCTAAACTGCGGCGGAATCTAAACGAATGCACAACTTTTTCCCGGCCAGAAAGCACTTAGTGAAACAATGTTACAGTAATGTTATTTTTTCACAAGTGGTGGTGACTTAAAAAGAAAAAATTCCCGAACCGCCGCACCGTTTTGGCCTCATCGTGATCTGATCGTTGTGGGGTCACGAGTCGACGCTTCTGGTCAGCGGTCTATTGAAAGAAATCTGATCCCATGTTTTTTTTTTCGGGCGAGAATCATTCATGTCAATGTCCAATGTCTTCCTTCAAGGAAAAAAGGAGAGAGATATTGGAGTACTGTTGCTCCCGAGAACGAGGAACATCTTGGTTCCAAAAACTGAGTCCATTACGCCCAAGAATTACTCAAAGGACTATTATCTGGCGCTTTAAAATGTAGCTAACAGATTCAATTCTTGGCACAATGATTAGCCTCGCGTTTAGTTTTCTCTTGGACATGAAAATATCGGGGGTGACGCTATTCGGTGGAATGGCGGACTGACGGAATGACGGAACGGAATGATGGAATACATGGAATATTCTAAAATACGGAATATACGGAATACTCTAAAACGTAGAATAAGAGAAAAATCGTTTAAAAAGGGTATACATGTATACAGTCGACTCCAATAACTCGAACCCTCGCTACTGACTCGAACCTCGTGCTGACTCGAAGTAATACTAATTTTTGTTTCTCTTCAGATCATTTCTATATAATTTTACCGTCATTAACTCGAACCATGTTTTAAGCCCGTGACAAGTAAAAGAATTGGCTTACCGTAATGATTCGATTTAGCGCCCAGGCGCTTATTTACTTTTGGTGCCTCTAGGGAGGACGCTTATTCGGGACAGGCCGCTTATTTCTTTTTTGAGAGACAGCCAAATGTTAAAAAAAGAACTTTGATATTTATTTAAAAACGAACAACATTTGAAACTGTAGCATTAACAAATACTGACGGTGAATGCTCAGTTAACGCGAGGGACTTACCTTGAAACTTGTTGGGCACTTTGTCGATGGAACTTTCCTTCCTTATATTCACCTTTCTTAAAAAAGCTCGCAGTCAAAACAAAGTGCAAGTCGATTAAGGTAATGGATCAAGGAGACTGGAAAACGGACTTGTTGTCCCTGGATCCTTCCTCGCCAGAACGACCAGCCGAGCAATCTCCACAAAATTTGAGGAAGAGATCATTCCTTTGAAGACTTTGAAGACTCTGGAAAATCTAAAGCAAGCGACCGGACAAATTTAGGCACAGGTGCGGCCCCCATTAATTGGTAGTACAATCCTGTCAAGCTTAAGTTTACAATTCTTTTTTTTTAGAACAACCGTTTTATGAAAGTTATCCGACATTAGATTCCCGTGATACCGGACCGTTCACCCGTCAAGATGGCTTTCAAAACCGTCATAAGGTCTATAGTGTGGCTTACGGCAGTACGAAAATTGAATTTTTAATATTGCCTCTGCTTTTTCGTCAGTCCAGTTCAAATCAAATACAGAATATTCTGTAAATTCCGTGTTTTAGAGTATTACGTATATTCCGTATTTTACAACTGATTGCATGTATTCCGCCATTCCGCCGAATAGGGTCACCCAAATATTGGGGAGGACATCATAAAAAAATATAGGAGACCGGAAGGACTTTTAAATCGATGAAAGTGGCTCACAATTTTTGCAACTTCATTTTATAATATGCTTCATAATTTGTTTCCACAATAATATTTATGATATTTAGATGATAACCAATGCACAACGCACAACTTGTCACGTTACCGATTGGACAGCATACCATGCACTCAAACTCTTGCGCAGGAAAGTTATAGTATGAAATTATTTTTTGCTGCACTCAGTCACATTCACGGCTTTACACTGAAACCTTGGCTAAAAGGTCTCTTTTTAGATCTGTAGATTTGTAAGGTATTTCGAAATAACCGCGCATGTCTTTCAACACTAACATTGAAAGATGAAAGTTTGTTGCAGTGATAATTATGACAAAGATTGTAAACATCAAATGTAATTGGATGTTTTAAGCCCAAATATTCTATCACCTCTTCAACAGCATGGAGGGGGAAATGGGCGCTTACGCTTTTTTGCAAGCGGTATTTCGGTAATTTGGATTTTAAAGTGGGGTATTGCGGTATCATTTATATTTAGCCCTGCGGTATGCGGTATTTCTTCCTTTTGGTTAACGGTATTCGGTAGAAGAAGATCACGGTATTGCGGTACTGTTCATTGCCCTCTCCTGTTTAATGCTAGCCTACGTAGCAGGCACGGTTTAGATGACCCCTCGCGTGTCTCCCTCGCGCGCGCTCGTTCTCTCTCGCGCCCACTACTTCTAAGCGCCTGCTACGCAGTCTAGTTTAATGCACGTCAGTATTTTTAAGACTTTAGATTAATGGTAAATGATTACCATTACACAATTTCTGACAGATAATCTGTGATGAAATTGGTAGGGTATCTTTTTCGTTCGTTGTACCGATCAATTCGAGGTTGTCTCACGTTTCCTCGCAAAATTAAATTAAATTGATTAAATACCGCAATACCGTGAGAAAAATTGGTAAATACCGAAATACCGTGTCAAAAATCGACGAAATACCGATACTGCATTTATTTTCGGTATTGGGTACCTACCAATGTCCCCCCTAGCATGGCGCAACTTCGTCACCTTTCTTCAGGTCCGCTGACCCCTACAAGCGTAACGTCCGTTGGAATGTATGTAACGAAATGCAAGCAACCCACATTCAAAGTACTTGGAGACTAGCTGAGGCTGAATTCATCATCATTAATAGGAAAAACATCAAACTGTCTCATTCACGATATTCTGGTGATAGAAAGACTGTTTTTTTTAACTTATATTTCACGTATTTGTTTGGATCCCGCTGCAGTTCGGACAAATGAACGCTGTCACGCGACAACATTTCCAAGATTCAACTCTCCTTAGCAGATGGTAATTTCGAGTTATTCTCTTTTTCTGCCAATCTTTCATTTTCCTTTCTCTTTAAATTCTATATACTTCTATTTAGGATGGTTTTGAGCGCCTAGCAAGGCTTAAAGTGGCGTTTACCACGCTATCCTTGGCCATATTGGCAACAGAGAAGTGTTTCGCCGAAGTGGCAACTTAACGGTAAATACGGTAACTTTGAACGGTTTTTACAACGTCAGTATACTTTGGCCGAAAAATGTTTTTCCGAAAACGTGATGTAAATCCCTCCAATGTCTGATTCATCACTGTGATTGCTTTCAGCAGCGTTGGACTTTTGAGAAATTATTATTTTAAAATCAGCTCCAACGCTCCATCTAATTTAATATGCAATATTTGAAAATTTATTTTTTATTCCCTTCGGCAGTTTTTCGGTGTTTATCGAATGATATTGCATTAAAAGGCCTTTTTCTTCATCACTGTGTGGTTTTCTCGTTGTTTTGCGTCGCGATAGTGATTTCTGAACCGTTTTTTGCGAGAGCTAATTTTAGGCCTGATTTTGCTGCTATCAGACGGAAAAAGTTTGCGGCTCGATATTTTTGGTTTAAAGCGAAACTGAAACAAAAGAAATCCATTTTTGAATAGTATTCGGTAACCTCTACTTGGGAGATAAAAATCGGCCGATTTTATTTTTTAGCCGGAAATCATCGGTCGTTTCTTAGGCGCAGGGCCTCTTAAGTGTGTGCAGTATTAAAGGAGCTGTGTCACGAAATTAAGCCAAATTAGGTAATTACAAAATGCCTGTTAAATTAAGAGAAACATAAAAATAACCGTTAAAACATTAAAGAAAGGTTAAATAACACAACAGAAACAACACATGCCACGAATGGGCGAAACTGAAGAAGATTGAAACCGGGATTGAAATTATGGTTTTTTGAAAACTGTGCAGCCTAACAGTTTTTCAAAGTTGATTCGTGCTGTTTGCAACTTCAAAAATTATGCTTAGGAGACATATTTGTTTGTCTCGGATCCCTGATTTTGCCATTTACATGTAATTTCTTTGCTTACTTTAAGTTCCATAGCGATTGAGGTCGAGTAATTGGCAAAATGAAACAAAAATAAACTGGACTGCCGTGACACAGCCCCTTTAAAGAGGGTAGGTTTTGAGCCCGTGTTGTTCTTAGGTGCAACTTTAATCTATTGATCGTGTTTTAAAGTAGGTTAGTAAAAGAAATATTCGTCTGAAGTTGGGAAGTAATTTTAAAAAACGCCCCTTTTTGTCTCTTCCTTGAGAAATCGGTATGATTAAAGCCATTGTAAGAGTAATGTTGACGCAACTCAAAGCTGCTTCTGGGTAGCTTGGAACATGTACAAGAGTGCCCACCGTTGTGTGGACTAAAATAGATAGGGTATCAAAGATTGCTTCCGATCAAAAATAGCCTGGGGATCCGAAAAAGCAAACCTTCAGTGTAAAATAAGGTAGGGTATTCTGGAAACATGCCGTACAGCCCCGCTACTAAGGTAACTGCATAAGTAAACAAATAATGTACATTTAATTTGAACTGGGTAAAGTCGGAAACGAGCCAAGGAATAGGGAAGGCGAAAACGTTTCCCAAGCGGTCGGGAGGGAGAGTGATGGGGGCTGCTAATGACTTGAAGGAGGGAGGCTGAGAAGAACCTCTACGTATTAAGTCCTTTTGTTTTATATAAGGTGAAGTGGGGGGAAGGGGGCTAAAGCCTCTTTTTTTTCAGCCCCCCAGGGCTCCGCCGTCCCTGACAAAACCCATTCACCTGGAGATTAACGAGGTTTTTGCGACATACAGCATACTCCCCCCTGAGTGGGATGTAAGTCCAAATAGTCCATCGCAGTGTTACCCCCTTGCTTCCCATTCCTGCAATATGTCGCCAGTACCTATTTATTCACCTGGGCGAAGAGAGGCAATGTAAGGAGCTAAGGCAACTACAATACCACTCGTGATACTTCAAAACTGTCTCATATTTTACCCGCCTGACGGCTCGTGAAATTGCGTACAACAATTTTGAAATATCACTTGTGGTATTTATGCCAAATATCACCACAAATCATGCTATTACCTTTACTAACAATTTATTACAGTGTATTTCTAAATAGTTGCTGCCCTAAGCACATTAAATTGAAAATAATTATAGTATTATTAATTAATTTTGATCACTGACTATGTTAATTAAAAATTTACAAAAGCACTAGCTTTAAAAAAAGGATATCGTAGAATTCTATCTACAAAAAATATACAAAAGATAATGTAAATCATGTCTTCGAAAAAAATGAAACAAATTAAACGAGAAGAAACACTTAAGATTAAATGCATATTTAAAAAGATAAGTTGCTTGAATAATGACTTATAATTTGATTGAGTCACGCCATAGAGGGGATTTACGTCAGTTGCTGCAAAACAAGTTTACACTGAGCCGGTAAAATGTGCAGCGTAAACATGTACAGATTTTTTTGCAAAAAGAAGAACTACTTTCTGCAACAACTCTTCGCAACTTGCAACAACCTTCTGATTTCTTGCAAGGTTTGATTCGTGGGAGGTAAAACGCGCAACATCCCGATGTAATGCCGCAAAACAAGTTTTTGTTGCCCACTATAGTGATGCGAGCCACCATTTGGACTTTCGTAATGACATTTTGTTTTCACGACGTATTTAAATATTACGGAGCCTGGAAATCTGGCCAATTCAGCAGAAATGATACATGCTATCATTTATGCTTTTGACGCCTCTTTTATTTAGTTGCAATAGAAGAAACTCGATTCTTGACAATGGTGCTTTTTCAAAGCCCATATTTTTTTACATACTTTTTTAAAGCCAGGAGCTCCTTATCGAGTCTCGACGACAGAGTCAATCTCCAAGATTTTTTTTTAAAATGAAAGAAAAAAGTGACATTTAACAAGTGAGTATGAAACGTACTATTTAGTAGAAACCCAAATTTGTGCGTCTTTGGTAGAGAGACTTGTCTTTTAACCTCCTGTCGTTAGTAAGTTCTAGTGCTATCGTTTTTAAGCACTATTCTTGGTTTGCAACCACGTGACAAGGTGGCCATGTTGAAGGTCACTATAAAACAATTTTTTCTTGAAGAATTTACTTGAAAATAGAGTGGCAAGAGGAGAGAAATGCGTTTTTTCTTCACCTCCAACATGGCCGCCGTGACATCACGTGCAGGGAATTGTCAGAGGAGCCGCCTCTTCAACGCTCCACATTTTGATGTCCTCAATAAGCATATTCTCTAGCAGTTGTTTAGCAGTTGTATATCTTTTAAAATACATTCATTTCCAATTTGCATATCTTCCACAATACACCTCGATTTGCCCCAAGAAATTTTGCATAAGCATTGTCTTCAATTTCCCTTGGTACAACAAATTCTCGAAGGAAATTCAAACAAAAGATATGCAAAATAGGGGAGGGAGCTGGGAGAGCAGGGTGCATAAAAAGTGTGTTATTAGAGAGGTACATGTGCCACTGAACTGATTGGAAGATATACGTACTGCCAGTATCGGACATTCAGTTAAGAGTGGTGATATGAGGTAAGGGAACGCTTATTTGGAGGAGGCACTTGATATCGCTGAACACTTGGTTTTACAAAATAACATCTGAGCCTAGTGCAGAAACGAGTGAATGAATCGCAAAGACCTCAAAGTCAGGTATACAGGGTGTTTGAAAAGTTCGTTCCGATTGTAAATTGTATTTCGCGCAAAGCATTTAATGCTTCTTTAGGCAAATGTAAACTGTTTCAGGTAAGAAATTTATCTAAATAACCGTTCAAAACAATTTCACACTAAAATTTTAAGAAATTATAATTTTTTTTAATTTTTGCCCCAACTGTACACCTACGCGAGTTTTTTCCCGCCATGCTTTTCCTGCCCATTTTGTAGGTTTTCTATTTTGGTATTTTTAGCGCTTTCTTTTATTTTCTCTACTCCTTCATGAAAATAAAGGCCTGCATTGTTTGTGCTGGAGCTCAGGTATCTTTGTTTATGGTCTTCTGGCCCTTCAGTCCAAAAAAAATTGCCAAATTGTTGAAGAATTCTGAACGATGACCGAACAAGTGGTCAAAAGTAAAGACCTTAGAAGATAAACCAAGGAGTGGATGGCCGTTTTTTCACAAACTGTGTGAGAAATATTATCGAAAAAGCTGTAAGTATATGCGTAATAATTCCACAACACAGAAAGGTAAAACATTTCAATCGACGGTATGGGGATAAGTTTCCGAAAAAGTTGGAAAGCCTTGAAGAGCAAAAGGCGGTGAACACTTCATGCAAGCATGGTGTCAGAAGGATTTGCCAACTTTATACCAAAGGAGGAAAGGCCGGCAAACTCACGTGATTTGAACCCCCTAGAGACCATCTGGATTAACGTACACGAGACAACATACAAAGATCCAGCCCCCAAAACACTGGACGAGCTAAGACAGTGACTACGCTTCGCCTGGAAGAATGTGACTTTGGAAACGCTTTGGGAGCTCGTACATTCTATACCTCACCGCTTAGAAAATGTCAGAAAACATACAAGAAGACATTCTGTTTACTAATATTTTAGTTATTCAATGTTAAATGAATAATGAATAACATACTAAGTTTTACAAAAGGTTTTTTGTTAATAATTAGTGAAATTTAAGGGAATAAAAAATCGGAACGAACTTTTGAAACACCCTGTAATTATTAGTTCTGGTGGAATTGGTAGAAGTTACCCAGTGTATTGGTGCTGTTCTTCTGTGAAGCAACAATTTTTCCGAGTTTGTTTTTAAATTCTCTTTGTTTGCTTTCAACCAATCTTGAATTGTTATAATTTTTTTGGCATCAGGATGCTCCTCACCGTATTCAAATCTCTTTTGCAATGGCAAGAGACTTCTCATAGTATTCTTTAGCCTGATTGTACTGACCAAGGTAACTGTAAACATTTCCCAGGTTGTTGTAACTTGTCGCTACGTAACCATGGTGTGCACCGTACATCTCTTTCATAATCGCAAGAGATTTCTCATGGTATTCTTTAGCCTGATTGTACTGACCAAGGTTACTGTAAACAAGTCCCAGGTTGTTGTAACTTATCGCTACGTCACCATGGTGTTCACCATAAATCTCTTTTTTAATGGCAAGAGACTTCTCATGGTATTCTTTAGCCTGATTGTACAGACCAAGGTTACCGTAAACAAGTCCCAAATTGTTGTAATTTTTCGCTACGTCACCATGGTGTTCACCATAAATCTCTTTCATAATCGCAAGAGATTTCTCATGGTATTCTTTAGCCTGATTGTACTGACCAAAGTTACTGTAAACAAGTCCCAGGTTGCTGTAACTTGCCGCTACGTCACCATGGTGTTCACCATAAATCTCTTTTCTAATGGCAAGAGACTTCTCATGGTATTCTTTAGCCTGATTGTATTGACCAAGGTGATTGTAAACAGTTCCCAGGTTGTTGTAATTTATCGCTACGTCACCATGGTGTTCATCATAGATCTCTTTTCTAATGGCAAGAGACTTCTCATGGTATTCTTTAGCCTGATTGTACTGACCAAGGTTACTGTAAACAAGTCCCAGGTTGTTGTAACTTGTCGCTACGTCACCATGGTGTTCACCATAAATCTCTTTGCTAATGGCAAGAGACTTCTCATGGTATTCTTTAGCCTGATTGTACTGACCAAGGTTACTGTAAACAAGTCCCAGGTTGTTGTAACTTGTCGCTACGTCACCATGGTGTTCATGATCACCACAAATCTCTTTGCTAATGGCAAGAGACTTCTCATGGTATTCTTTAGCCTGAATGTACTGACCGAGGTCACTGTAAACAGTTCCCAAATTGTTGTAATTTGTGGCTACGTCACCATGGTGTTCACCATAAATCTCTTTTCTTATGGCAAGAGACTTTTCATAGTATTCTTTAGCCTGGTTGTACTGACCAAGGGTTCTGTAAACATTTCCCAGGCTGTTGTAGCTTTTCGCAATGTCACCATGGTGTTCACCGTGTATCTGTTTTTTGATTGCAAGAGACTTCTCATGGTATTCTTTAGCCTGACAGAAGTGACCAAGCTGCAAGTGAACAATGCCGTATTCATGAAAATGCTTCGCCTTTTGCAATTTATCGTCTTGAGTGTCACTTAGATACGTTATGAAATCAGAGGATAAAGTTGAGAAAAGGTATGCATCCGATAAATTACTTTGGCGGTAACAAACTTCAGTAATAAGGGAAAGAAACGAAACTAAATTGCTAGGAGTAATTATCGGTAGTAATATATTAACTAGTGATTGTTCTTCATTAACCATTTTAGTTCTGTTCAACTGAAATAACACTTTACAATGACTGACAATTATCCTCAACTTTCCGCAAGCCTGCTCACTAGCAAGTAAAAGATTCCTGTTTTCTTCCATCAATGAATGAAAAATCCTAACAGCAACAGAAAAGCACTCCGCTTGATGTGTCCGATTCAGGACTGATGTTACAGTGGACTTAAGCACTTCATGAACAACTTTATGTACTCTGACGTAAGTGGGTGTGCCGTCTTTGTCATACAAGTAAGAAACCATGGTGGATTTTAGAATTCTAGCTCTAGTTAACTCTTCTGTTTGCTGTTTTGTACGAAATTTTACAAAGTCAACAGCAGCTTCAATTGGTAGAGAATCAGATGCGCACAACGAAAACAAACATAATACTTCACGAAGAACTTCGTCGCTTTGCAAAGCTCGAGTTATTGCCATTTTGATGGCAGTAGTCGTTGTTTTGGGATATGCTCTGTTTTGCTTCGCAAAAAAATCCTCTCTTGCTTCCCGTTCGTTGCTGTTTAAAGTTTCCAGGTATTTTGTCCAACCATAATTAGAGGTACCATAACTGACAATGGTTTGAACGTAGACTGCAGCAGCTGCTAAGGCAAGTGGCTGATACTCAAGAACCCCTGCAACCTCCTCAGCTTGTTGTTGATTCGAAATTTGAGACACTTCTCTTAAAAGGTTTACTGCGTCATCTGGATGCATTCCATTACTGAGGGATTCATGGTAAGTATGAGGAGAATTCAAGGGTATTGACTGGGTATCTTGAGTAGTTACTAGCATCTGACCATGACCCCACTCTTCGCTGGTGGTCGGAGGCAGATAACTTAGAACCAGAGATAGATCAACAACATTATCCAAAATAATCAGCCAGGTAGAAAACTGTTTTACCTTTGGAGAAATAAAACGCGTCAAATGCTGAATTATTTCACTTGAGTCAACCTTCGTGGAGGTTGCTAGGTTGGTCAGAGCGTATTCAGTAACTCCCAGTTGTTTAGCTAGAGTGAAATAGGAGTCGGCAAGTGAGTCAAGGGTTTCTGCATTCAGAGTTGAAACAAATGTTAGACCTTCGTCTTCACGCAATCTTTTGTCATAGAGTTCCTGTCCCACTTGACGAGCGATTTGACTTTTACCACAGCCCGGAATTCCTGATAAATAGATGGTGCTGATGGCCCCTTTGCTTTCATTATAAAGTTCCTCCAGCTTGTTCTTGATTCTTGTGACATCGTTGGAACGTCTGATGATTTGGTGCGATGGCCTGAATGTAAGACTACAGAAAGACTCAACTTTGGAATGGATCTCTTGAGTAAGGGTTTCTACTTCTTCCTGCTTGGTCTGCAATGTGTTTTGCGTCAATTGTAACTCTGAGTTTAGATTTTTAACTTCTTCATCTTTCACTTTTAAATCAGCTTTTAGTCTATCAGTCTGTATCTTCAAGCCATTTACTTCCGCTGTGGGAAAGCTGCTCTGGTTTTTAACATCCTCAACTTCAACAGTTGAGAGCTTCAGAGATGTAAATGCAGCTATCACTCTTGCTACATAACTTTGGAATTCAGCATCAGAAAGTTTAGCCTCGTTTTTGTGAGCGATATCGTTTCGAATCTGCCGCAGAATATCAACCTCTTTTCTGATTGTCGCACTCAGAGTGGTCCCAATACTATCCGAGAACAATATGGCAAAAAATAGACAACTGCAGTCCCACTCCGCCGTGTTTCCCTTTTGAATCATCGTTAAATATCGAGCATACTTTTTGCGACTTTTCCCTGTTTCGTTGTTGTAGAAATCGTGGCCATTTTGTGGAATGTCTTTCCATTCCCCCAAAAGAGTTGTCATGTAAAGGAAATTCCACTCTTGTTTGAAGACTCTCCGAAGTGCTTCGGGTACCAAGTTGAAGGCAGTGTAGGATATTTTAAAATAATTTAACTGTTCTGGTGTATACTCCATTTTGACCTGGGGTCTAGTAAAAACATAAGGGAAAGAAAAAATCAGACTAAAAATCCTACATCAAAGGCCCGTCCCTTTACTGATTGACTGATTATGCGCCCTCGTCACTGCATGAAACAAAGGGATGGAGCAAAATATAGGCAACAAAAATTTACGCAAAGTACGTTTTTTTAGCCTCCTTCTCCGTAAAATTATAGAGACGAGTTTGTTGACCTGTTAGCCTATGGGAAAGAATAGTGATAGCCTTTTTGAATTAAAACCTAAAGGAAGTAACACGCTTTAATATACGTTTACCTTGCCTAGAGCTTTTTAACTCTTAATCTCTCGATGTTAATGCTCATTGATCTAATTCAGTCGTAGCTCGAAATGTGAGAGGGGGAAGAGAGGAAAATGGAAAGAAGCTGTTAAGATAAGGCTTTCTCAGTGTGTATGGTTCATGAGGTGTCCGATCTCCTTCTGAGCTAGAAAATGTAGTCTCAAAAAATGTCTGCGTGAGAGGCTAGCGTAATGGAGGTTGACCACAAAGCTTTATCCTCTCTTGATGACCATTCTATAAAGGTGTTCTTAAATTTAGCATTTAATGTGAATATATAGTGTTAGGAGTTTCCTAAGAAGTGTCGAGCGAGGCGAGCATGTTAGGTGCGAGCGAGCGAGCGAGCGAGCGAGGCAAACGGCCGAGGGGAAGACAGGTTCCCATCTTAATAGAGAAAGAAGTCGTTACGTTACGTTACGTTGCTATGGTAGCAAAATTTCTGGAACTCAACAAATCAAGGACCTGCAAATATGGCAAAAATAAGAAACCGGAAAGATATTGACATTAACGCAGTCTTTCCTGTGATGATTGCACTCGGAAGTAAAACGGTAGCCCATACTTTAATTCCATCGTTCGAAAACGCAAATGGCCGTTTCTGTCAAGATCCAGAAATTTTGCTACCATGGTCGCTTGATGTCACACTTCTCTCTTTTGAGAAGAGCCGCTTAATAGAGGTTTCTCTACATTTTAATTTAGTTCACCTTTTGAATTACGGCCTATACAAATCCAAACTGCTAGCAGAGACTTTCATTCTCTGCTGCCCGCAGTGTGATACAAACATCATGTATCTTAACATTTGATATTTCATGATGTTTGTAGAAGAATATGAAACGGCAAACTGATCCTTACGGCAACAACAACAACAACAACAATCTTTATTGTGGTCTTGATACAAAAAGTGTTAAGACATTAAAGGGAAATAATCGTGAAACAAGACGTCTAAAGTCGTTTCCGTGGGATGCGTTGGTCTATGGAAGCATAATGGCGTTCTATCTGAATTTGGAAAAATTAGGGAAACCGGAAAGATGTGTTATGAGCATCGATGAGTAGGTTACCTATATGGGTTTTTTTAATGTGCTTATGACTGAATTTATAGTAACCTGCGTGACAGGCTACTATTTCTCCCTAATCCACATCCCCTTTTTGCTTCCTCCCTATCCCCTACCCCTTTCGACACCTGCTACGCAAGCTAAATTTATAGTTGTCACTGGTCGCAAGGATGGAGTTGATATTGTTTTGATCTATCGCTATGTAGTTATTTTCATAGCACGATTTGGATAACAAAAAGAACTTATTTTGCATCAAAACAAGGTTTACCTGTGTAACTTAAATTGGAATGTTAACGGAAACAAGTAATGGAGAACATGCGCATAATGCTCTCTGATTAACCTGAACAGGAACTATATGTATAAAGATACGTCATTTCTTGGTAGTATAAGTAGCCACAGGAACACCGCGGCAAAACGTCTACGCATGCGCCAGGTTGAGCATTTCCGGTCTCTTTTTCAGTCACACTTTCAAGTCAGATCAAAGTCTCCAGCGCGCGCTCGGCTTCGTTCTGTGTGCAGCTTGTGGTTCAGTTGTTCTGCTTCATGCTGCCCGTGTTTTTGACTATTTTGTATTTATTGAAATTGCTTTTATGGATAACCAGGCACAGATCACTGAAACAATTAGTCGATTAGATTCAGAAAAGGTAGGATGATAATAACTGTAATTTTGGCTAGAGCGTCAGGTAAACTGATTTTCATTCTCGAAAACAAAGTTTTTGACTGTTATTTTTCACTTAACCCGGCTGAAACTAAGACATAAAAAGTTATCATCGCAAGCTTGTGTATGGCAGTTCTATTTTTCAGTTCTTCAATTTCTCAGTCTTCATGTCTTAAAGCCGATTCGAGCTTTATTTGGAAAACGACAACGCACAATCGATTTGTAGTTTTATTTACCAGTGAGTTTTACCGTGTTTGGAAACGAAACTCTTCTGAGTTGATTGCCGTGAAACATAAACTTAATTATACTGTTGAGGATGGCAGCAAGTTGACCACTCTATTTATTTTTTTCAATCTCAGAATCAGAGAGCGAAAGCTGGTATGATGGCCGGGCTTTTAGAAGTCGAACTTTTCATGCCATGTATTTAGCAGCTGGAAGTTTCGTGTTTGCATGAGATGCAGCCGAGCCGCACAGTCTGAAATTATTGAAGTCATCAACCAAAGAACAACCATGTAAAAGAATTAAATAGGCATTTTCTTGAATGAAAGTCATTTATAGGCATGTTTAGTTTCCCGGCACTGAAAGCTCCGGGTGTTCGTGACTGCAGTCATCAAAGTCGAGGTTGTTATTAAATTCCGCACATCTTTTGTTTTGAGTTCTTGTTTTGCCTGATAATAAAAAAATTGTTGAACGGACTAAAATTTTATTTCTGGTTCTAGTGTTAATGATAATGATGACGGCTTTTTTTGGTTTCTTTCATAAGTATTGTTATTCTTTTCTTAGTTATCGCCTTCTCCCAAATTAACTTATGCCAAACCAGTAGGATGCAAGAAAGCCAGTAAATGGCAACTTCGTCATGTCGAGCGCTCGCGACCTGCACACTTCAAACATGATTTTCACCGTTGGTGCAAACAGATAACCATGTGGTGCAAAAGTTTGAGAATAGAAAAATATATAAGCTTTCGAATGAAGTGGTTTTTTTGGCCCCCTTTTTTGTCTGTCTCGCCCTTTTTGCTTTTAAACTTGGCGCGACGGCAAAGTTATGCTTACGCTATTGGTTTATATACTAGACCGGAAATAAAAAGCTGACCGGATATTAAATTTTGTGCTCATGCGCATTGCGTTTTGCCGCGGTGTTAGCCACAGGTAACTTTTCAAAGAGAAATGAACATTGTAGTTTTAGGTTAATGGAACAAAACAAAACAAAACATCCGCTTGCTTTATCCAGGGTCGAACCCAGGGTTACAAAGTTCGATAAAGTTCCAATGTTTTAATCCAAGATGAAAGTTTTATTTTCCAAGATGCTCTTGATACGGTTAAAAATTAATTGCAGTGTGTTTCCAAGGTCTCAAAGTTAACATAGTTCCAATGATTTTCCCTGATTCCAAGGTATAATAAGTTTACTAAGGTCCTGATCCGTGTCCCATCCAGAAGTCCAATCCATGCCGAAAGCGAGTCGTCGATCGACGAGGACAATATTTTCGCGATTTCACCGCCAATCGTCAAGGGTACGAGTTGAAATTTACGCGATTTAACCTCCCATCGTCAAGGTGTTTTCGATAAGAAAACAAAATAACTGAACTCTAGCTGTACTCGGCAAAAACTGGCGAACTCCGAATAGAAAAATCTAGCGGAAATCACGACCCACAACCAGACGCTACTAAAACCTTATGAAAAAGCTAGACCTAAACAAAAAAGAATCATGAAGGAAAGAAATAATTTGGCTCAGGTCGCCTTTCGTGACTTGCCAGTATCCCGAAGGATTTCGCTGGTTAACAAGCCATCAACGTTCTTCAGAGGAAGCAAATCGGTTAAAAATCGATCCAGAGTTTGTACAATCTGATTGGTCGGCTTGGAAGAAGAGATAATCGATAAAGATTTTAGGCAATCCTATTGGCTGGCTTTGCAATTTTGGATACAACCGAACCGGATTTTTACCGTGGGAGTGCCACAGGCATCCCACGGAAAAAAAGAGAGCACAGCCGCTCAGAAATAGCAAGAGCTAATCGCGCTGAGTGGCTGGGCCATGCGGAAAAGTAACTAGATATCAAAGTTGTTATAAATAAACAAAAGCACACAAAGACACACAAAGAAGAAATATTTAAGCTGTAATAAATAAGCAAATACACAAACAAATAAACAAAGAAGCCAGACAAAACAACAGCTGTGCACACAATTAGCTGCATACAAAGTACACCAATCAATATTTGGAGATGACAGATTCTTTTAAAAGCTTTTTAAAGCGAAAACGACTCGCTGATTTTAGATCTTCTTTAATAGCATTCCAGAGTTTAGCACCACTGAAACGGATATTAAATTTTCCATAATTCGCCCTAACTTTCGGTAAATAATAAGACATCTTAGAGGCCAGAGTCTATATTGTCTAAATATATTAAATCCCCTAATTTAAGTAGCCCCAACTTGCGAAAGAGAGGACTAAAATGAGAATTAAAAGCAGAAAAGGTTATTATTCTAACTGCTTTTTTCTGTAAAGTAATAAGAGGATGTAGAGAAGTTGGATATGTATTTCCCCAGGTAATTAAACTATAAGCCAAGAAAGGATAAATAAGTGTGTAGTATAACTGAACAAGGACTTGTTGGCTAATAAAGTACCTAATTTTAGAAAGTTAATTCCAATACAGCGCTTAATTTTTTTTGAAATATGCAAAATGTGGAACTTTCAACTTAAGTGTGAGTCAATATGTAATCCTAGATATTTAATAAATTTTTCTTGTTTAATCTCCCTATTGGAAATTAATAATTTGACTACGTGACTTGTTGACTTTTGAAGGAGGTGAAAAATAATGAAATTTGTCTTGTCAACATTTAATGAGAGCTTGTCTGCCATAAGCCAATTAGAGACAAATTTTAGATTATTACTAACATCATCCTCTAGTTCAGTTAGACTACGATTGGAATAAAATAAATTAGTATCACCTGCAAAAATGTGAAAGTCAAATAATTTGCTGCAACAACTGAAGTCATTAATATACAAGAGAAATAGAAGAGGACCTAGCACCGATCCCTGCGGGACTCCATGAGTAATAACAATGTCATCAGACTTAGTGCTACCAATAGAAACATGTTGCCTCCTATTGTGCAAATAGGAAGTAAACCAGTCATTTTACTTAGTTTTCTAATTAATATGCTATGGTCAATGGTATCAAAGGCTTTTGAGAAATCAAGGAAGACCCCACAGGAGAATAGGCCATCTTCTATAGCTCTCTGGATCTTAGCTGTAATAAGAAGAGTTGCATGCATTGTAGAGTGTTTTTCTCTAAAGCCAAACTGGTTGACATATAAAATGTTGTACTTATCAATCAAATTAACTAGTCTCTTAAACGCACAGTCTTTGTTGAAAATAGAAAGCAAAGAGATGGGTCCATAGTTGTTGGGTGTCTAGAAAACGACGACCTAAAAAAAACACGCGGGGAAGGTGGGGGGAGGGGGGGTGCTTAATAGAAGTGTGCGAAATGCCCCATTCCCGGACAAAACCAAATAGCATATTCATAGCAAATCTCAGTGTAATCTTATCAAACGTGCCAAACACCCACGCAAATCGCTCCTAGCCGCTAGTTACCCGGGGCTAGTTATAAGTAATGCTAAGGTCAATAGGTCTAATTTGCACGTGCAGCACACTTTTTTGCACATCGTAGTACGTGCGGACGATTCTCTCAGAACCAAAATTTCTTGGATGCATTTTGGGCGCTTTCCATTCACCCAAAACTTAAGAAACTGTGGAAACAGCGGCAATTGGCACAGTATTTTCCCGGAAAAGTTCTCAGACTTCCGGAAACTTTTCCGAAATGCGAACCATTCAACCAGAAATTTTAGACATTCTGGAGCAAAGTTGAATGCGGAAAGAAAACTTCCTGATGATAATTTTCGAAAATTTGGGTATATATTGCGAAAATGCTGTTCCATTCGGTTCTGCACGGAAGTTGCCGAGAATTTAAACCAGACTTTTTGATTGAATGGAATGGAGCCCATGCAAAGGTAACCAAATTTGTTACCAATTGTGCTCCCTTTGCGCGCGCGCGAGAGAGCTTCACTAAAAAAGTTTCTCAAGTCAAATTTTCCTTTAGTATGGTCAATGAAGTCATGATTCAACCTGACTGACTACTGGAAGCAAAAGCTTTGCTTTGACCTATTTATTATCCTGATATCAATTTAAACAAATTTCCATCAAATCTAAATGACCTAAATAATATACACTGCCTCACTGGCGCGTCGTTTATAGCAGGGCGTAATAAGCTAGGGCGTTGAAACGCACATACGCGCTCTCTGGTTCAGCTGTGATGCGGAGTAGAACTGGAACTAGTTTGCTTTCCGCTCTCGATGTGCTGTCAGGGCAAGAAAAATGGCGCCGTCTCGCTGACGGTAGGTTCGGATTCATTGCTTTATATCTTTAAATCGCGGCAATCTATAATTAGATTTGATATTTGGCGTATTTCTATGCGATATACAGAAGATATTTAGGTGATATTTTATAGTTAGTCTTATAAGTTAAGGTGTTTTTTCGCCCTTTCTGTTTATGTAGTGTCAAAATGGCCTATCGAATAATACAGGTTGACGGTCGCGTTTTATCTTGCCAGTCAAAACCAAATGATAATAAACGGCTACAAAAAAAATATGTAATGGTTTTATAAATTTTGTTTGTGTATGCAAATTTTTAGAGTGAACTTTTATGAACCTTTAAGGTTTTTTTACTTCTGAAGTGACGACTTCATATAATGGCGATAGCAAGGTTTTTGTTTTGTACGTTGGCGTTAGCACGTTTAGCTTGTTAGTAAAATAAAAGATTTCAGTTGCCCAATTTAGCGATTTTTCTTTTTTTAATATACACTAGGGTGGTAAATATTTTTTTTTAGTTACAGAACCGCGATCCAAGAAGGTTCTGACTATTTTTAAAGTTCTACTAGAAAATTGCATTCGAATGATCTCGTGTGACAGTCTTTACATAAACAACAACAAATTCTGCTTCACTGCGGTATAAATCTGAAGGTTGTATTGCACAGAAACAGAATGAAGCCTATGGAGAAATTTGCTTTCAAATCCCCACAAAGATTCCACTGTAAAATTAAATCATAGAATGTGTTTATTTATTATTATAATGATTTTTTGCAGAACAACAGTGAGTGCCCAGCTTGAAAAGACTACTAGAACACGCACTGAAAGATGAACGAGTTCATAATACCGTGAATATGAAGAAGAACACGAAGAGGTCTTAATTTGATTGCAAGTAGAATAAATTAAGACTGCTATATAACATTGTTTTTTTGTCGTCATAGGTTTAGGTGTGGTGTTGCACAAACTACAGTCAGCTCTCAGATGGAAACTGTTGGGACTGGCACAAAATGACTGTATTAATGGACAGATGTAACACTTAGGGAGCTTTCCATTTGTCAGAACTGACCCGCCAGCCCATTCCCATTATAAATATGGGAATTTCATTGTTAATCAAAACTAACTATCCAGATCTGTCACATCCTAAATATCATGTACAAAGGGGATGGTTTTTCAACAAAACCTCTTGGAAAAAGCCTATTTCATTGCCAAAATGTCTGGTCTGACCATGGTCAGGCTGGCCAGTTCTGACTTTTGGAAAGCGCCCTTATAGAGAGTAAAAGAAAATGACTGAAGAATAGTAGGGACCAACTCGATTTCCTGGAGGTGCCTTATCTTTTGATTGTACTACTGTATAATATTTCTAGCATTATATCCTCTCTCGTAATTCTTATATATTATAGACAAGGAAACAGGAAAGAATTTTTTGAATCAAGTCTTGATTAAGCCTGGCTGCAGTTAATAAATGTAATAAATTTAACCAAGAATGAAATTGAATCATACTGGACATGAAGTATACAAGTGTGCTAGGGTTGCTGGTCAAACTAAAAAGTTTGTTTTTCAATGGTTTAATAGCTGTTACAGGCCATTTGTATTTCATTTGTGCATAATTCTGTATAATTTTCTTGTTTGCAATATACTTTTGAATTTGTATGTTATATAATTGTTTCATGTTGTATCTGTATGATATATATAGCAATGTCTGGTTTCGATGTAAGACTTGTGAATGTTTAGTTTCTTTTAAGTTCCTTAGTATGTCTTGTATGGGTAGTTTTCAGTGATCATTTCATTACAAAAAGCTGTTATTATCAAACAAAAATATTTGCTGGGCTACTTATTTGTGTTCTTGCGACCTCTGTTAGTTTTTCAAGGGCAGTGAATTATATTTATATACTTATTCTTCATTGCAAAGTAGTATTAGTGTACAAGATAAAAAATAATGATGATTTTATTATGTTTTAAATTTACCCGGACTTAAGTTTTCACAATCTGTCCAACTGTAATGCTCAATATTGGAGATAGCTCAATAAGGTGTTTAGACAAGAATACTGATGTACACCAACAAATCCAAACTTTAATAGTGAAAACAGATCATCTGGCCTTGAACCTGGGCAGCAAAAAATAAATGCCATAGCAGATGATGAATTACACAACTTGATATTAAACTGAAGTAGAGAACCGATAATATTAGTCTAAAAATGATGTCAGTGCTATCATCTGAGTTGTGATGCCATTTTCTTACTAAGTCATGAAATTTTAATACCGGTCACGGAGGTGGAACTATATTCAATACAGATATTTGTTCGCGGGGGAAAAATTGAACAAAACAGAAAACGAACGTGAGAGAAAAATAATTTGTTCCCTCTCTATTGCTCGCAGTAAATGATAATGCCACGGGATAATGGCCAACGTTCGCTAGATAATCTCTCTGACGGTCTAGTATAATGTCCGCCATCTTGTTTTGTCTCTTTGGTAGTGCCCAGACCCTTGCATCACAGCTAGATCGCTCGACCCCGCTCGTTTCAACGCCCTAGCTTATTACGCCCTGGTTTATAGCGGGAAGTTCAAGCCAACATAAATCAAACAGGAAATAAATCAGGCGTGCCGTTTTTGTTCACATCTCAATACCGTAAACAAACAGTTTATATTTTGAAAATAAAGAAAGAAGGGCTTCAACATTTTCTCGTACCTTTCCATACATGAAACGGCAGCATACCGGTAACGAGAATTGTGAAATATTGTGTAGTACACAATGAAGGTTGACATGTCATAAGATTTGAACTGTATTTGAACTGTAAGATTGGAATCGTATCATCCTAGGAGTTTCTGTTTCCTCACAGGTCCAATAGCGTGGTATATATGCAGTGAGATCTCCGGTATAGAACTTTTGAGTGTTCACAAATAAATTATTACATCATGTGAAATAGAGACAACGCCGCAGAGCAAAATTAAAAATTTCACTTCGGTTCATCTTTAATTCTTCCATCACTTTCACGCAATGCACAATGCAATGTCCAAGACAAAACAATAGCTCCCGCGACCGCACTAGGCACTCTGTAACTGCTGTTTAAAAATGTGAGAGACGGTTTTATAACCGCGTTATGAAAATCACGCAAGAACAATAGATGTAGGTATCTCGCGGGGTACATGTAACGAAGGTTTACGTTAATCAATAAATCAATGGAGCATCTCCTCCTAAACGTGAAAATTTCCCAAATTTTGACTTTTAGAAATACTTCGTTCCCCAAACCTCTTTTTATTAACTCACTCCGGGATCGCTCATGAAACTAACCCGATACACTTTTAAACAGTTAACACCGAGAGAGGTTATCCTCTCTTGGTAAACACGTTATTGGCCACCACCCTAGCCAGTTCTAGAGGGGGAGGGTGTTTCCTTAGGAACTGGTTAGCTCAAATGACCACCAAGCTTTAATAATTATTCGATCTAAAAGAAATACATTTATAATTCGCAATCAGAACAAACAAAAATCGTCTTAATCTCGTAAATTCAGAAAACTTCAATGTAAACTTACTTCTGTGGCGGGTCGTTTCAACAATTGCACTTTACAGGTTAGCAAATTCTTTTAAACAGATTCTTCAGGTAATCGGATTTATAGACAGACTGTAAATTATTTTCTTTCTCACTTCGATTCTACTGAAAAACTGGTTTGAAACACAATAAGCTAATACAATTCTTGTCATCAAATAAATCTATCCAATAACAGGCAACGCTTGTTTGATAAACGAAACAGAGGGGAGACCTCGCGTACCGTACATTTCCATTTCCACCGTTTTATTCCTTGGCTTCATACCCTTAGCCGTCTTTTTACAAATAATATTTACTATTTTTCTGTAATTTTCCTTCTTCGCCCACCTCTCACCCCTTCATATTTCCCTCCTATCGTCCTCTTATTTCCCGCCTTCTGTACCCCTCTAACCTCTTAATCCTTCGAGCTACCCCATCCCTGTCGTCGTTTTCTAGGTCGTCGTTTTCTATGTCGTCGTTTTCTAGGTCATCGTTTTCTAGGTTGTCGTTTTCTAGGTCTTTGATCATGGACTAACTGATCAATTCATTGATGCCGAGCTAAAGCGTTCTTTTCGTGTTCCGTGAAAGCCTTTTTTTCCCGCGATTTATGCATGACTTTCGTGAATGGCCATATCATTTTAAGTAAAAAGTGAAATGACCATTTCGCCTAAACAGTAGACTTCCACACGTCGACCTTTCGAGTTTAAGCGAGCGGAGCGAGCTTCTTAGGCCGTGAGACGGCCGAGCAAAAGACGAAGTCGAGAGGGGACCCGCGCCATATTAAAACGGACGGAATACTTTTTTGAAAGTCCACCTGGGGGGATTTGTCGCACTCGATTGTTTCATTTGACGGGTGCTTTTGTTCTTTTTGGCTAGGCTTCAAAGCGGCGAGAAGAATAGGGACTAAAATGCTTTGCTACTAGTGACGCTCCAAAAGTATTGACCCATTCTGAATCCGCCATCTACGCAGACTAGCCATCGTTTTCTAGGTCGTCGTTTTCTAGGTCGTAGGTCTTCGTTTTCTAGGTCGTCGTTTTGTAGACACCCATAGTTGTTCATGCAAGTCACAGAGGAATACTATTAGCTAGCTTAAAATGGTCTGGCACACAGCCACTACTAAGGGAAAGGTTATAAATTAATTGTAAAGGAAATGATATGCAGGTTTTAATGAGCTTCAGCAAACATACAGGGATGCTATAAGGATCGGAAGCTTTAGCTGATTGTAGGCTAGTAATCACATCCTCTACTTCAGTTGTTGTAACTGGGAGTAGCACAAAGCTATTAACTAAGGACGGTCCAAGAAAGATTTGTGGATCAGTATCAACAGGAGGTATTTCATTTGCTAGCTTACTGCCAATATTAGAAAAATATTTGCTAAATGCCGAGACTATAGACTGGCAGTCTTTTAGAATTGGCAAGGCGATGAAGAAGTAATCAAAAGAATAAAACAAAAAATATGTATTTCAACATGACATTTATATTCATATTAAATGTTTGCAAAACTTTTGAGCCTCACAGTCATATAAACATAAGCTAACATATACTGGCGTTATCTGTTAATATGGTAAGGTGTAATTTACCCATTGGCAAATGTTGCTTTCTTTTGATATAAGAATGCATGCATGATGATGCAGGCTACAGGCAGGTGTGAATTTCTCCTGTTTAAAGACTTTTTGCACTTAAAAATTAATGTATATATTTATATCTATATATCTCTGAGAGGTTCAAAACTTTTGCAAACAGCTGTCAAACCGTTAAATGTATATATATATATATATATATATATATATATATATATATATATATATATATATATATATAATATATAGATTTAGCCAGGGCTAAAAGCGAAGCTCCAATTTTAATAAATTTATAATTTAAATCAAACAATAAACTTTTAATCCACAAATCATTTAACTTAAGGGCACATTCATGTGACTTTTGAGGGAAAGGCTAAGTTATTTTAGAGTGAAACATCTTACATCGAATTGATAACCTTATATGTACACCCAAAAAATAGCAAACATCTTCGATCACATTCAAGATCACAGTAGATTAGGCCTCGAAAACAAATTCTTGGAAAACAAATCACGCCAAATTTTTTTGCGTTCGACAGGTTTACTTTACAAATTCTTGCCAACAAATCTGGGGGTGTTTAAACCTTCAGGGCGGAAAAACGTAATGAGCATGCGTGGACTTTTTAGTCCAGATCCCCTGGCCGGGTTTGAAAATTTGGCGGGATTTCAAATATTTTCTTGCCTAAAAATAAAATGTTTCCACCCATAACCTGGAAAGAACAGGCAATTTGTCTTCAAAAGTTGCAAGCTGTGGTTATAACATTGTGGTTACTTAATTTTCTCAAAGAATACCTCATAGTAAAACGGACTTTAACGACATTAATTTCCTTGCGTTGTACTGGAAATGTGCATGCGTAAGTCCCATTTTTTTCAAGATGCATTCACAAAATGTGTTCATATAAGGAAGTTTCTGGATATATAAGGTCCGGAGCTCTACTGTGGACACAAAAACAATATATCTTTGGACAGTGATTTGCCCAAAAAAATTAACGCTTGCCCACAATGTGTTTGAAGTCACTGAACTTTGTCGCACTCGAGCAAATATTTTAAAACCCTCGCTCGATCGGACACTCGTAGTTTCGCAGATCACTAAAATATAAACAAAATCCTCAATGTAGAAGTTATTGCGTTGATATGTGAGCAGAAAGAAGGTCAATCTTTATCTGGTAAAATATTCCCAAAAATCGGTTTCAAAGCAACTATAGTTTTTTAAACTTGCTCGTTTCGTGCAGATATATAAATTTTGCTTTGTGTTGTCAAGCTGAACACGCATAACATCTGTCAAAAACCTACAAGTAAGAAGGATTTCCTTCAAACAAAATTAAAGTTACATTATTTCAAAAACTTGTTGCTGACAATGAAGAAATGAATTTTCTGTACGAAAACAACCCACCTAAAGATGGTAAAAGCAAAAGATCAGTTGCAACTTGGCAGCCAAGCCATGATTCACCATTTAGCTATTATCAATGCAAGGGTCTTCGTTTAAGCAAATTAAACTCAGCCGATCATTAGAAAATACAGAAGATTGCACATAAGGGTTTGTTTTGCTCGCCTCAGTCAAATCAAGCTGCAGCAATTGTTTACGGGAAAAGAGTCAATTGTTTTGAAGTTACTGCTGGCAGTTGTCGTTCTCTACTTCACAGCGAGTGAAAAGGACAATTTGCGTACAGAAACTGAAAGTTATTCTTATAAAGAACAGAAACTTTCACAGTGCACTGGAAAACAAAACTATGTAATGAAAAATGAAAAAACTCCAACTATTATTACTTGAGCAACAGAAAAATGATCTTGAGTAAGCTTGCTGGCCTTCTATTTTCGAGAAAGTTTAATAAGCGCACAAGTTTGTTCACTCTGATGCGTGATAACAGCAATATAGTTCTTTGACTGAAGACAAAGATAAAGCTGGTTCTGTAAAGGTAATAAATCTGGGCATGTAAAAAAGTAACCGTAACTACTAATAACAGAATACAAGCGGGTTTTAATTCAACCCGGCGAAATCAACTCATAAATTAATCGGATGCACAATCAGAAAAATACTCGCCTCTTAAGAAATGTTCAAAACCTTTTATTCCACCTCAGACTGACGGAATGATCCGTTTTTCCTTTAACATTGGTTGTTCCGAATCCAAAGTAATTTTCAAGCGACGTAAAAAAAGCAAACATGTCAAATAAAAATGCTTTACAGGGAACAAACGTTCACACCTCGTGCATTTCACTCAGAACTCCAGCAACAAACAAACACAGTCAACACGACAGTAGCACGACAGTCAACACACAAAAAAGCCCGCCTTGAGCCTGCGATAAGGGATGCGCAGAAGCTTGCGCAGAACGTTTTTCCGCCCTGAAGTTTAAACCAACCTTTTATAATTTTTATACACCACATTTGAGGTTAAACAGTACTATTTATCATACAGAGCTCGGACAGAATGCGGTATTTCACAATTTTTCAAGACAAATTGCACTCAGTCAATATTCAGGACGAGCCAAACCGTTCAAAAATTTCAGAAAATTTCCAAAATCACCCATACGGCCAGCTGGTTCTCGTTTCTATAGTGCGAGCTGTCAGTGTGGTCGAGTGTTTGAATGAACTTTAACAGAGTTACGCTTCAACATAATAGCGAATTTATTATTATTTGTTTTGTTATTTAATGGTTTCAGTTATAACGTTGTGTAATCTTATAAAGCGTTTGATACGCGCGACATTTTTGAGTACTCCTGCAAGCGATGGTCATATGAAAACAAACGGCACGGACAAGCGATTAAAATTGCAAGAGAGACTACTAACAATGAAAAAAAGAGATATAATTCCGTGAAACATTTACAGAGACAACAATTTTCATTCACGAAGACAAGTATTCAAGTGTCTCTAAAAATCCTGAGTCTTTAAGCGTAAAGTTTAAGTTTATGTTTTAGCCGGCTTCCCAGCGCGGTGTTTACTGTTTTCGAAGGTGAACTCCTCGAAGCAAGAAAATCGCTCAAAGTTTTCTTTCTACAGCCAAATTTATAACTAAATATCCTTCGGAACGTTTTCTTTCTATTTGTGGTGAGCAAATATATCTGAAGGCTTTTTAAAGTTCTGTAAGCTTATATCAAACCTGATACTAGGTCAGATCATTGACTCAAATCCTGCAAACGTGCATAAACTTGCCGCATAAACTGTCAGCGTGAACTGTGCAAGACTTCATGAAACACAAACATCAAATACAATAAATACTTAGGCTTACCATTCGAGATTCAGTTCCTGAAAGCTATCAAGGGAGGCCACAGTTGCTTGAGACTTTTAAACCCTCTTACGCATTAAGCAAGGTTAAAAACAAAAACGATGCCATCCGAAATCGAATTACCGAATTTTGACAAGCGACGCATTTCTCAACCAAAACCCAGTAAACAAACCAGCCATGAATAACAGAAGACTCTTGATAGCAGCTGTATTTCATTTTGTACCTCCAGAGGAAAAAGACAGTTAAAAACATCACAAGTTGACACAAAACTCTGTCAGCTTCAGCTGTCAAAGTAAACTACTTTCAAGATGCTGCATAATTTTTCCGCATAAACTCACCTGTCAAATTTTGACCAATCAGAGTATAAAAATTGGACGTAGAGCGTGACCAACGCGTGACCATGGTAAGATAAGGTCTTCCCCGCCTGTACTTTTAAAAAAACTGGATGAATTTTCGCTTCCGAGGTCAGTTTGAAATCAAAATCGTAATAGTGCGGGGCCATAGTGACATAAACACAACATATTTGATATGAATCCTTGGAAAAAATAAACTTGAGCCTGCCATCATTTGAAACTGGTAATTTGTCAGCGGCTAACTTTAAAAAAATACTCGACCTCGATGGGCCGACACTTGAGCCCGCGGTACGGTCAGGTGATACTTGTCAGCGGATGCCCTGTTTTGATAGCTGTCAATTGATCACAACATTGATATGCAGCCTGTGCAATTAGTTTTCTCTAGGGCTCCCAAACTAGCTAAAAGTGTGAGAGTAAACATTGGTTTTCCTGTGGTGCGGACGGACGGCGGTCGGTCGGTGTACGGTCACGTGATTACCAAATTTTCTGGGATGGGTAGATTTACTTAGCAATGGGGCTCCGCCCACGCACGCGCGAAGCGCGCGCGTGGAGCTCCGCTATTAAAAAATTAAGAATTTGTTCATGCTTAGCGTGCGTATATCGAGTTATGGATGCACGCGGGAAGTTTGGAGAGCGCGAAAGATGCTTAAGAGTTGCACGAGGCGATAGCCGAGTGCAACTATAGCTTCTTGAGTGCTCTCCAAACTTCCCAAGTGCATCCATAACTCGATATACGCACAGCTAAAAGCATGAGCAAATTCTTTTATAACACAGCTGACAAAAATGATTGTTTTTTGATTAACTGCAAAATTCTCGTAACGCGCGACACAATAACAAACGGTTCTATTGGCTGTTTACGAACACGCCACAATCGTCTAGTTTGAATGAAAATATTCTTTCTGTAAAAGTTAGAAAGAAAATTTGCTTCTTTATTCGTCAACGACCAATGGAAACTAAGCAGAAACAAAGCTAAAAGAGTCTTAAAGTTCACCTGAAGTTAAAACACTAACATGTTCGTAAGAAGTCGTGGAGCATGGTTTGGATTTGCTGAAAAGATGTTTACGTTTCAGACGTTTTGCTCGGCGAAATCCAGAAAACATGTTTTTAGCGAAGACGACTGTCATCCTTCTTTAAACTCATATTCATTTACGAACATTAGCTGGTCATTACGGCTTCTTGAGAAGACCTGGCAGCAGTTGTTTTTGTGAGTAATAAATTTGTCTTCTCGTGTAATTTGTGTTGTTATTGCGAGAGAAATTTTCCTGCTTAAGTCGGATTGTCCGGAGATAACAAAGTGCATAACAAATTTAAAAACAACAATAAAAACGGAAATTTTGCCTTTAAATGTTGTTGATGACCAGTTGGTGTCTGTTCTGTTCCCAGTGAATGTCTTTCGGCCAAAGTTTGCTGCAGCTGGTCTTCGGCAAATTTGCGAAACGCGCTACTTGCGAGTTTTTTTAAATTCGGCTTTATTTTTGCTGCTTGTTGGATCCGGACCTAAAAGGTCAATGCCGATAGAAAACTTGGGCAGTTCTTCGCTGGTTTCTTCCATATTTTAAAGAGAAGGAAAAGTGCACTGCAGCTTAAAAGACGACAACTTTGCAGCCGGGTAAAAAAAAATGCTCACGTCATCTTATTTACACACGGGCGTGCGTAAATAAAGATTTTGTTCATAGCGGCTCAATAGGACTTATATAGGGCAAGCACGCGCTTTATGTTATAATTATATATTTCAACAATATATTTCAACATGACATTTGTGTGTTATCATATGTAGATATATTTTTCAAAAATCCTTTGCAAGATTCAAAGGCCAAGAATACCACTGATGTTAGACTATTTGCTGGGGCGATCGTTCGATGGAGAAGTCAGGTAACAGGTTAGCTAACTCCGACAATCGGATGACAGTCACAATGGCCAGTGCTTTTAAAGAACAAAAAAGATAACCTGAAGTCATGGCAACCTCGTTCCCAGGTTCTCTCTCCTACCTGTCGTTCTCTCTCGCTCTGTAAGAGAGAACCCCTGGAACGAGGTTGAGGTCATGAGGATTCATTGAGCGGTGCGGCGAGGGAGGAACCGCAACATTTTTTCATCAGAAACTTTCTTTTGAGTCCACCCTGATAATGTTTCTTATTTTTTGGAAATTTCAAACTGTGCTCCCAAACCCACTACTGATAAATCATTTCTTCCACCCTATGGCCCCTAACCCCACCCAAAAAATGAAAGCAACAACATTTGAGCCTCCCCTCATCTGCCTGATTTGGATTTGAATCCCAGCAAAGACATTCACTCGCTGAGTAGAGCGATATTTCAACGCAAAATTCTTTGGATCATGTTTACTGTAGGTAGTGTAGGAACGGCGTTGAAATTGTTGAGAGCAAAAAAAGTCAAGCCCGAGTTTTGGATGATCATAATCCAATCACTATTATGATTTTGATCAATTTCGGAATTATATGAACTTCCCTTATTGATAATTATGTAAAATACAGAGGAATGTTACAAAACGCATACAAAGAAATGATATATACTCACGTTTTTTTTATTAGCCGAGAGCACGATCAGGTTAAATGGTACAAATGTCTTCGTCTCTATACTGTTTAGCCTGTAGCAAAGGAAAGTGAAAGTAAAAATTGCAAAAAACAAGGCAGTTCGGGAAGGCCAAATCAAAGGCTCCTAAGAGCGAGCTCATGGATGAGTTGAATTTGTGTAGAAAAGACAGTTCAATAATCAAAGAAAAACATATAAATCTTTTTGGACGGTTCATTGTGTACGGACTTGCCACAATACAGCGTGATCATGACTCGAAGTATCCGATTGCTTGTGTACCTGTATATTCTAGAAACTTGTTATCAGCGCATCATTTCTACTTACAAAGCAAAGATCACTTTAAAAGCAATTATTAACGCTTTTTAGTTGTAAAATAACTTGCTTTGTCATGTGACTGTCAAACACTTTCCGAACGACAGTGCACTTTCTTGTCAAATAGCCACGTTTTACATAAGCACGAGTTTTATTTAAACCGTAGTTTTAAACAATTATTTCAATGGACCTCGAAGGTTTCCTAAAAGTACGATTCTTTTAAATAAATGTTTACATATGCTGTTCACAAAGAGTACGTAACGGTTAGTATATGTAGTACGAACTATTAAATACCCTTACCAAACCATATGTATTTTGAAACTGATTTTAAAGTGTTTAATATGTATTTTCAGTATTTGAATACTATTTTCCTGTATTTAATGCTCTTAACCCATAACCCCTTAGATAAAGCAAGTAACTAGACCAGAATTATTATGGGGAAAAAAGGGGTAAGGGATGAAGTACTCCAAATATGGACAGCAGGTCACTTTTTCTACATATTGGTGTAACAGTCCGAAATCTACAAGGGAGAGGTGATAATCCTCTCTAGGGAGTGATAATCCCCAGGATAGTGAGAGGTGATAATCCTCTCTTGGGGGTGATAATCCCCAGGATAGTGAGAAGCTAGGTGATAATCCTCTCTAGGGGTTGATAATCCCCCAAGGTTGTGAGTGGAGGTGATAATCCCCCTTGGGTACTGGAGAGGTGGAAAGACCTCTCTAGATGTCTAATTCCCCGGTTTAAGGAGTAACAAGAGTCTATGGGGCAAAGTGTGACCTGTATGGGAGCACTTCATCCCGAACCCATGTTTATTAATTGCGAACGACTCTCAATACAGATATCATCACTAATTTAAGCTAGGATTGCGTGCCTGCTGCCCGTCAGGAAAAACCCTCACTTATTTTTGAGGGAAACCTGAACCCTCCCGAAAGCAGAGCCAGACACTTAACATGAACCTCGAGGGAGAGAGGTTAGACGAAAATATATTAATAGAAGTTGTAAGTAAATGACAATTAAACTTTTATCAACTTAATAATCAAAATAAGGCCCAAAGTAACTAAGTGCACAAGCATGTTACGATGCCGGGTACGATGATTCCCCTCAGTAGAAAACCCACCTCTTTTCTGCCATATCTTCTTGATAATTGCCAATTGATTCAAAGTGTAAACAACAAAGATCAGTAGTTCGTATGACTGCAAAAAGTATAAGCAGCTTCTTAAATTTTTCAACAAGAGAAAAGACCTCATCTATAAAACCTTAAGAAAACCAGCAGAGAGAATCAAGCAGTAATAAGGGAGGGTGGGATGGGATTTTGTTCCACGAAGAGAAGAATATGAAGTTCTATTTTGCTGAGCTAGGCGCGAAAATATAGGCATCAACTGTACATGTGATAGCTGGCATCTAATTGGCTGAGCGAAACAATTAGTGTGACAGGGGTCACATGCAGGAAGTGACCCCTGAAAGGAAGTGAGCTGATTCCACTACTGGTAAGGGCGGGTTTATGGTTATCACCAGAGGAGGATCGAATAGTATCCCATGATGCATTTTTCCAGAAGCATCACGCAATTACGCAGTCATAGCAGATTCCATCTTGAAATAAGGTCGTTTTCTCGTCGGCTTTTTTCTCACTCGATTTCCAGTAAAAGTAAAAAAATTACATTATTTCGTTATTTGACATGATTTCTCCGATTTGCAATGGCTTAAGAGCGAAGTTTCCACTTAGAAACATTTATTTTCACGGTTTCAATTAGTCTTCCCATCACAAAGTGTTCAGTGACCCACAACCAGGTCATGAATATTTAAGGTTTTTTGGAATATATGTTGAAATCTTACAAATGTGGACCTCACGCCAGCAAAATGAAGTCCTGAATATTGTACAGGCCAAGAAGTACCCAGAAGTACCCACATTTTGAAGACTTTTTTGTCGACCAAAGATGGCTGAAATTTCGAATCTTTTATCGCATTTCAACGCCATGTGTCATAATATATGTGTAAAGCCTGATGAAGGCTACAATCTGTTGGGCGCTTTTGAGAGCGCTTTATGCCGAAGCAATCACTTTGTATTTTCAAAGAGGTTATTTTTAAAGGGAATTTGACTATAATTATTTTAATTCGAAGAAGGAGCGGTGTATAACGGTGTGTTTCAGTGTGAAAAGAACCCAAAGAAAGGAACCACGCAGCATGCAAGCCGGCACAACGTAAACTGAAGCCTGCTCAGAATTTGAAAAAGAAACATCATGCAGAAACTTTATTTATTCAAAAGAACAGATCAGTATTCTGGCCAGGAAATTTCCTTGAAGATTGCTTGAGTCAGTACCGGGTAGACTGTGCTTCAGAGAATTGTTTGTCGCATCGATAGGTTAAATTTTATTTGTAACTGCCATTGTAAACTTCAGCTCCTTTGAGCGCGATGCTGTAATAAATTATCCTTAGGTAATTAGCTTCACAGCGTAGCGGATGTTTTGTTGGAACCACTTTATAGATCAGTCATAGTTTTGGTTCTCCTCTGGCCTGGGTTCTCCTAGTGAACCTAGCGAAGCTTATCAATTGCGAGTCTAATAATTTGTGTTTACAGTGCGACCGAGCGCAGCACAAGTAGTTCTCGGCAGATCAGTGAAATACATGTAAAACCCTTCTCAGTCAAAGCAACGCGGAAATTCTCCTTTAAAGCACAGTGAATATTAGCCAACTCGATAATCTCAAAAGCAGAAGCTGCTGAACCGAAACATGTTTGGAAACCATCCATATCGAGCACTGCGATCGATGTTCACTTCGCGCGTGCTGAAGGTTACTGATCATAATGTGTCACGTACGCAGTGATAATATAACATGAATCGAGGTGCATCATGGGATACTATTCGATCGTCGTCTGGGTTATCACATTAACTCCAATTTATACTGTTGTATAAATTAGCTTTTAATCCTATTTGACAAAAAAATTTAAATTTTCGCCCCTGTTTGGAATATATCTTAAGTGTAGTTAAATTATATTTCATCAAAAGGAAAACCTCTCTCATTAATTTACAATGTATTTTGTTTAATAAATATGATTAAAATAGGGTATTTCAAATGTATTTTGGGCATAGAACCACTAACACTGTTACAAACAGAGTTCAAATAGACTATTTGAAATATGTTTTAAGGGCTTAAATGCGACTGTTTGTTAAATACTTTTAAATAGGGTACATTAACACTGTTTTGAGTTGCATCTACAATGTATTTTGAGGCGCATCCACTCACAAAGTTACAAACATAGTTCAAATAGAGTATTTGAAATATGTTTTTAGAGCCTAAATGCTGACCGTATCTTAAATACTTTTAAATAGGGTACTTTAACACTGTTTTGAGTTGTATCGAAAATGTATTTTTAGACGCATCCACTCACAAAGTTACAAACAGAGTTCAAATAGACTATTTGAAATATGTTTTAAGTCCCTAACTACTGACCGCATTTCAAATACTTTTAAATAGGGTACTTAAACACTGTTTTGAGGTCTATTTGAATTGTATTTTGGGCACACAACACTCTGACTATAAAAACAGCAGAATACAGGCGTTTATGGCTAAATTAAACTGCTTTAGAACGCGCTTTTGATAAACACTAGCTAAAAATTATTTTAATAATACCGATTAAGCTCAAAGCTGTACGTGCTCTGACATAGCTAAGTAATTTAAACGCAGTCGAAGTATCCGATTGCCTTTCTCCACCTAAATGTTCTAGAGACTTATGTATACCAGCGCAGCATTTCTTGTAGATATTACATTAACAGCACTGCTACATGGAATCACCGGCAAACAAAAGCCTACTTTAACGCAAAGATCACCTAAGAATTCAAGCAAAATAGCGTAACGCTTGTTGGTTCTAATTAAAACCTGTGCTTCTAGTTGACAGTCAACATTAATTCATTCCCTGTCTGCATTCGAAGACAAAAGGTCGAATGGATTCGTCAAAATAATAATAAACCACAATAGAATGTCGCTTTAACAATTCGAGGACCGTTTTTTTGGAGTGATTATAAGGCTCTTTGGCTTATTCGCTTTTCGCTTAACGAAATGCCATCGTCAGGCTGCAATACCTCTTTCACACTCCTGTCGATCGCATCTTCTCCATATCAAGTATAATACATGTATCGGGAACAAATGTGCACAATTGGTCCAAATATACAACAATGATCCACGCTCAATTATTTCAATGTCCTTTTACCAATTCTAAGTCCATTTCTTGCAGATGATATTATCAGCGTTCTTTAGAATATTTCCATTTATACAAAACCCATCTCTACTGAACTGATGCGTCGGGAAAAAAAATTCGCTTTACTAGTACCCTCTAGAATATTCCAAACATATGCGTAAAAGGCACTTGGAACAAAAGTAATACTAAGTAAGGGAGGTAAGAGTAAAGAGTTTAATCTGACTTTAATGAAGAAATTAATGAGAATCGAGTGAGTGAGTGAGTGAGTGAGTGAGTGGATCGAGTGCCATTCGAGTGCCTCCAAAAGCCCATGGCATGACTACGTCATCCATGAGCTAAAAAAGAGGATTACCGGAAGTTTTAGGGTTTACTCGATTCTTATGTTTCATGACCTTTCACTAAGAGTGTTGTGTCTTTGGTTTGCTTTTATTCTGACTACATCTGTCAATGGTTTATTCCCAAAATCTCGGAGAAAAAGAAGGTAAAGTGTGTTCGATGAAAAACGGGGCTAAAAAAGAATTAACTACCTTCACGTTGAATCAGCCGAAAATCAATAGATTCAATATAATCAATCTTAACACCATATTTCTCAGAATATCTATTTTGTTTTATGAGAAGATGCGGTATGATTTTGGCATTGACAATCCACAGTAGGTTTTAATGCATTCCTACTTGAAATCCGTCAAATGCATGTCTAAATACAATACCATTCTAGTTTTGACATTTTTTTTCTTAGCAGTAGGGAGAAAACTCGACCTTTAAGAAGTGACTCCGAGACTAGTAGGAACACTTGGAATTCATATACCGCTATTTGAAGTACTGCTGCCAATCGAGATACAACTCACACCGAATTTTAGGTTATTTTTAAAAACTCATTGAAAACTTGCAAGAAGAAAGTTGAGTGTAAATTAAGGCCTTCGTAGCGGTCCTTTGGGTTTTTATGTACGAAGGGTTCCTGTTCAGATTGACATTTCCGGTTGCCAAGAAGTTGTGTGTGCCTCAAATCCGTTTTGGTTTCAACTAGAAAGACTAGTAAAAATAGTCAAAGTTTTATAGACATAAATGGCTTAGTATGGCTTGAAAAATGATGGTCGATTTTGCAGAAGCGATGAGCAGACTGTACCATTCCTTCTTTAGTCAGATGAAAAGAGAATCTTGGTCAGATCTCAAGTTGAAGGAGTTGAAAATTGTGCATGAATTCAAAGCTTCTACAGAACGTTTGGAGTACTCGGGTTGCTCGTTCTTCGAGAAATTCAGCATTAAAGACACGAGCTATAATGGTACAAAAGGCCTTTAAGATAACCCTGATCCAACCAAGCTATGGCAGTCTGAGCTACACTACCATCTTACTAAAATTGCAGCCCTGTCGGTGGGCCAGGATCAAACGATTATAAAACTGATCATGACTATACAGATCTTTACAGAAATGGATACTCACGTTTCTATTAATGATCAGGATATGTGCTGTAAACTGTTAACTATTCCGAATATTCTTCGTTCCACGAAAAACAGGGGAAATTGAAAGTGAAATGTGCCAACAAAGCGCTATCAAGTGTCCGGGCGAAATTTATCCTGTTGATAGGTGTTTGAAAGCATATCATGACCTTGATGCTACAGAACGACAAAACCCGGGGACGGGAGGTTAGGGAAACTTACTTGGGAGGTATCGACAGCGCGGTCCAAGATGAAAAACTAACGGTAGTTTGGACTGGTTTAGCCTGTTTTAGGCGTTCAGATGTACATTCAGTTGGAATATAGTGGAGAGTGGCTCGAATTGAAGGACACGAAGGAAAAAAAATGGAGAGAGAATATCTCCCTACCCCTCCCCCCCTGTCCCTACCCCAGCTCCCCTGGCAGGTTTTTCCTGCTCACCTTTCTTTGCGCGCATCCTGAGAGCAGAGGCCATTCGATCCCCTTCCCATTATCGTAAAAGCCACTTTGTTCTGAGAGTTCGTGAGTTTAGGGACTATAGTCGTAAAACAACTGGCAGCAAAAATGACTTACGTGGAGTAGAACCACCATATTTACTGCCTCTACTTCCCCTAAGTTCAAATATTATCAGAGTTATAGTCAGGAATGTTCAGGTCTGGGAAAGTGATATCACACATCTATCACATGATAGATTGCGTGCAGCATAGTACTTCCGTCTTGATACATGATCTTTGAAATCCAAGGAAAAACAATCTCAAAAAAACAATGTCACGAGTTTTTGTGCGACCTTTAGCATTATTAGCGTTCTTTAAGATATACAGTTGAACAACATATAAAAACATCAAAGGGATAAGAATTATAGAACTTTGGATCCAAAACAATCACAGGATCGAGTTTTCAAATTTAAGTTATCCCATCGCTCATTTGCCTGCTAGCAGGCTGATTTGTGCGAATTCGGGGAAAATTTTGGCTGCGGAGCGGCCATCGAGGCTGAATCGTTGAGGAGAATCTGGAGAGAGGGAAAAAGATGACACAGTTTTTCTGTATTTATTTCAACGAAATGTTAAGATGTTTCTTTGAGACGTGATTATTCAGACCATCAATTTAAGAGCTATCTTTCTTTAACTCTATAATCTACTGTTAAGTAGTTACTCAAGAAAAATAACCTGATCTTTACAAGCAAGAGCGATTTTCTTACTTTCATACCCAGACTGCTTGTTAACTGTGGTTGAAAAGTAAAATTTTATACCCCACCCGACTAATGTTTTCTGTAAAATATCTTTTCGGAGAAGAAAATATTGCCTAGAATTTTCTATTACCTTTAGGACGGGTAAAAATTTCTAGATGGCTATTCCATTCATGTACGATTTTCGAAACTTATCTAAGAAATCCCCTACGATAAAATAGAACTGAAGTCCTTGTAATTTCGAAGACTCAAGTTCCCCTAGGATGACCGCGAACAGATAAAAATTTTATAGCTCCACTTAGAATGTGTTCGTCGAGATCTAAAATTACTCTGGATAGACTAAAAAGTGTTTTTAATGAAATTAAGGAGGAAACCGTCGTGGGGTGCCCCTGACCCTGTTTCATACCCTGTTCAATAGCAAAGCCGTCAAGGCCAAATAAGGTAGTGTTCCCGGCACGGAAATCATTTCTCCCTGCTCAACCGCAACCAAAGTCCTTTTTCTTGTCTTGTCAGTTAAGACATAGAAATTACTTCATGATCATAGTGCAAGATTTTCTTCACGAGTTTTTAAACGTTGAGTTTTGCAACTAGTGAATGAAACTCTGTTGGCAGCTCTTTCCGTGATGTAATTTCATGATTTAATTCAAAGCGAGAATTAAACATGCCCATCAAACTTCTGTACCCAAGAGCTTCTGTAGATATGTACCACAAAATCGAGTTTACGTTCAAGGCACCTGGGGTAAAAGTTCAAAGATTGTAAACATTAGTCCGAAATGCTGAAAGCATGTGGAGTACAGAGTAACGCAGATTTTAATTTTTTTTTTAGAAATAGCCTGCTGAACATGGCGCCGGTTATTTTTTGCTTCATTTTAGGCGAGCGAAGGGAAGCGGCGATGCCGCTCACCCATCTCGCGCTTGCCTTCGCGGGGGGCGGAACGTAGCTCAAGCCTCGCCCGAAAAACGCACAAACTTGACGAGTTTAGTGATGCTTAGGTGAATGGTCCTGGTTCAGGGCTCTTGTTTATTAGGGATAGTCTGGTTGAAAGCCTTTTTTGGTTATAATTTTTTACCTTCCTTCTTTCAAATCTAGCCATAACCAGGACCATTCAACCAATAAATCGAAGTCATGTATTGGTTAAAATTATAGAAAATTGGACTGAAATTATTGGATTTGGAGATCAAAAATTAAAAACGAAGAGAATAATCAGTAGACAAATAGCAGATAGACTACAGGTGCCCTTAAGCTCATTAGCGACCTAACTGGTTTATTCGTATATTTTTCCTAGCCTTATTTCTTTCATTCTCAAATCAACATCGTTTCCCCCCAAAAAACAACTAGACAACCCCCTTAGTTAGGCTTTCGGGAGTCATGTGCATGACAATTTCAATCTCAGTATGTAATTACATCAGTCAAACTTTCTCAACACCATCCTTGGAGACCCAGGGGCAGATGGCCTGCTTCTAACTGCTTCTGGCTCTCCGAGGATGCCTCAACACGGCGGAAGCCAAAGCGACAGAGCCAAGTGCCCGCATAGTTTTCCATATAATAGAGGTTGGGGAACGAATAGCGTCAATCAGGATTCAGGTGAAGATATTTTAATTTCAAGGCAAACTTTTCCATATCTGATGATAAACTCCTTCATTCTCTAACATTAAGGCGAGATTTATATAAGAGGAGATTATTTCGGATCAGTTTGACGGGTTGTTTTAACTGTGCCGTTTACACGCGAATGCGTGAATCCGAAATAAAACGTTTCGGTTAAGTCGCGCGTGCGGAGATTTTGAACCCGGAATCTAAAGTGAATTTGTATCCGATTGAATATTCTAGGATTATCTCGGTGATGTGTGTAAACGCCGGCTTATCCAAATTTTTAAAATAACTAAGATAGTACGCGCGTTCTGATTGGTTAAAAACCTATGGTTTATTGTGTCGGTAAACTCATAGAAAACTTGAAGTTATTTTATAAAACAATAGACTATACTTGCTATGGGTTTACCGGCGTGATAACCCACTTGCGATGTTAGGAGAACACGAGAAAAGCTTGTAAGTCACTCGCCTTCGGCTTGTGATTTACAAGCTTTTCTCGTGTTCTCCCAACTTCCCGTGTGGGTTATCACGCCGGTAAACCCATAGAAAGTGTGGTCTATTGCTTAAATATACCTTATCCGCAGACACTATAAAATCCGGGAAAATGTCCTCTAGTAAAACCTAGCCTTTGTATGTGAGTAAAGTTCTCGAATTAAGCTGAGGAATTAATTGTATATTAAACGCCTTCAAATCCGCGTTCCATGTAATCATTGCGGAAACATTTATGAATCTTGGAAATCTCCTCTGGTGAAAAACTAGCCTAAAAGGAGAAATATGATGATAATCGGTATTGGAGGTTTTTAAGTTGAGGAGTCTTGCTTTACATTCCCTGGCAAGATAAGCTTAGTTGGTTGAGCGCTTGACTGCAGAGTGGAAGATCGCGGGTTCGATTCCCGGGGCCGGACCAATTCTCAGTGTCTTCAAAATAACTGAGAAATGAAGGTACTCCCTTTTTACTCCAAGCGGCTAGACCTTCCAGTGGCTCAGATGACCACGTAAAATGCCGGTCCCGTCTCCAGTTGGAGACGTAAAAGCAGTGTTCCCAATTAGTACTTTCGTAGTAAATACCTCGAAAATCAAATAAAGTGCTTTTTTTGCCGTCCCATTTTTATTGCCTCTAGGGGCAGCGATACTTGAACATCATGCAAGATCAGTTATGATGAGTTTTCCTACCATCAATTAATGTTGCCAAAAATTCCTAGCATCAAATTCCATCTGTATTAACATTTATCTGTATTCACAATTCCGGCGAATAATGTGGCGCATTGTTTGTTTGTTTCTTCCTTTTTAAAATTTAACAGTATTTTATTTTATTTTTTATCGTGGGCCAGTCATTATTCACTTAAAAAATTGTTCTTTCCCTCTCTTTGTAATTTTCGTTATTTGGCCATGAAAATCTCCTCTTTGGCTTCCAGTATATCCATAACATATCTTTGTCAACTTTTTTCCTCGTTGATTGCGGAGTTGTAAATGCTAGCCTTCTGCAACCCGTAGGAGTTGAAATTCTTTTATGCTCGGTGAAATTTTTGTTTTTCTTCGACGCTTAGATGGAAATTTGTCAGAATCACCATTCTGTGGTTTGCTTTCTTGAAAAGGTCTTATTGGAAATGATCCCATTGATTTTCCACGTTAAATTCACGTTACAGCTGGATAAAAACCGATCATAGTCTAAAGTACGTTTAGGCATAAATATAATGACCAGAAAAATATGCACGTTTTGGGAACATTTTTTTGCTACTGTGACAGCATATCTCCTGCTTGTTATGGCAGTAAAATGATTTTCACCTTGAAATTAATGATCTGAACCTATGAAGAGCCTTTAAAAGGAATGTGTCACGATAGTGCGCATGTGTGAGCTGTGACAGTAGCTGATTGTCTTTGAACCAATCGGAAGCGAGTAAGATGCACGCGAGGAAATTTACATAATTTAAGATTCATTGTTCGCGAAGCGGGAGTCTTCCGGACGTTTATGTTCCATTTTATATATCCCCATAATTCATATTTACTCTATGGTATTCCTCAGATAAATGTTGCAGCTGATAAGAATAAGATTAACAACCCTGTCCTGCTTTGAAACAAACATTTACCTAAGTGTATTTTTACGTACACACGCTAAAAAACCAGTCTCCGATCCGCAAACAAAAATAATTTGTAAGCAAACCTTACTGATCTCTCTGTTTACCCTATATAAACTTAGAAATACCTGCAAATAGCTCCTGACCGGTGATCAAAACACACAGTATAGGACGAGGCAAACGTTTTGCTTAAAATGCCAGCTAAATGCGCGCTATAATAAAATAAGCCATGCCATGCGGTCGGCTAGTGCGGTGAACACCCTGCATGAACACTGTAGCTCAGTCGATTGATACCAGCTGAAAATCGTAACAGTGTTTGAAAGCAATTCTTAGCGCTTCATCATAAAACGCTTTCATTGCAATAGTAGCCACATAACGTATACGTATAAAGGCATAAACAGGAGCCCATCACTATGGCATAAATTTCAACTGCTTATCAGCAAATAAAAAAAATTCCTTCCGAGTCGTTGCGTCGGGTGTTCCGCAAAACAAACGATATCGATTCAACAGATAAAGAAACCAGATGTTAAACGGAACATTCAGGCAACATTTTATTTTTAAAAGTTCAATTCTTAAAAATCTACGCTCATACAGAAAATAAACAAGGAACATTCCCAGTGAACTACATCTGTAAAGATCGCGCGGCCTGTTGTCAGTACTTTCTGCTATACAACTACGGATCGGAGTCATAAACGAATGCCTGTTAAAACGTTTCATGTTCGATGGATTGTTTCCTCAAACCTGACACGACTTCCTGTACAACAAAAGATTGCGGGGTTTTCTCCTTCTCCTTCTGATTCCAGACACTCGATAAACTAAATTGTTGCAGACAATCGGAAGTCATGTCGCAGATAAGCTTCACTCGCCGCTGCGTCCCATTAGTAGTCCACGGCTGTATCGAGGAAACCCTTTTTAACTCTCCTTACATATTTATCGTTTAAAAAATATCCGTCAAAGGTAGATCGTTGACTGCAGAACCTTAATAGACAGAAACGAAAGACAGATGACCACATTAAAGGCCACATTTGATCCGTTTGTAGGAACACTGATACAACGAACTTGGCTTCGTACGGTTCTCCTCAATGACTTCGAATTTTCCTGATAATACTTGCACAAAAATACAAAATATGGCGTTTAAAACTTCCCAAATGGACCAAATAGCTCTTGAATACTGATATTATGGCTTTCTCGGGCGTCTCAGGGTCGATGGAAGAGGATTTCTTCACCAAACGCCAATCTTGAAAAACTGTTCGCCAGAACAGAAATCAAGTTGCCGCACATGCGCAGAAGCGTGTCACAGTCCCTTTAATGCTAATGCAAGTGGTTAAAATTACCAAAGAACATAAGAACACTGCGGTCCATGTAAACACCAACTGATCAGGGAACTTAAACAGCTCTGGAAAGCGGTTTCCAAACAATGCGGTTTATGTGTCCGGATTCACTGCTGGTTTCGTGTCAACGGAAAGCCGTTTCGTGTAAAAACGTATGCGGTTTCAAAAATATAGGGATCAGTGTGGATTAAGGCCTAAGGCCTGGTTCAGACCCCCTACCTTTCTTGTGCCGAACCTAATTGAACCTAATTTCGTCTTTGGAGCGAATCTGATTCAGACGGCGCACCGTGTGTCGACTCTTCCGAACTTAACGCTTTTGCCGCACCAAACTAAAACTGCCTTTTCGGCTTTTGCCTCGTACAGCTTCAGACAAACAAATTTCAAGGACTTTTCATGGATTTTCAAGGACAAATTACAGTTTTTCAAGGACTAAGATTTTTTCAATAAAGCGGCATTCTTTAACGAGGGTCTGGATTGGGGGGAGGGTACAAATGTCATTCGTCAGTTAAAATTTTGGCCATTCGTCAGTTATCAGTTAAATTTTAGGCTTTCTGTTAGTTGTCAGTTAAATGATTTTTAATGATTGTATATTTTTGATGCGAAATTTAGCCAAAGGCACAAATAATGTAAAATGAAAATTAAATTCGGAAAATGATGCAATAGTACCTTAATTTTTTTCAGTTTTGTTAGTTGTTGGCATTTCAAGTGGCATGGCCCTATCATTTTCAAGTCTTCTGTTACTCTCCTCCACCTGAACGTTTTTGCTCGCCAGAGTCCAACATTTCCAACCATTAAGCTAATCAAAATTTACACCTTCAGAATATTTAGTATACGTACTTGCCAACTCACGCATTATGCGTGAGTCTCTTGCCTGTGCATGGACTAAAGTCATCGATCTCACGCACCAATTAGGACAATTTCTCACGCCTGACTCACAAATCCGGACAAATTGTTCTTTAACACTGACGACTTTGTGTCCTTTTTTGTGTTCTAACTAGATCGACTGCAAACAGCTGTTTTTTTTTGTTGTTGTTGTTTTTTTTTCCTCAAAATCTGTTTAGCGTAGCGTAAGGGTCTCACACGACTGTTCGCGCTTACTTGAATACACAAAAGTATTGACTGTTTTGCAGTCTATAACGAAATTAAAGCACGCTAAAATTTTCATCTTTAAGTAGCTTTGGGAGTGCTCAAACGTCTTCGGAACATCTGAGAACATTTCATTTTCGGCAACGTTTGGAAGTAGATCTTCGGAAAGTCGTCGGAAATCTTCGGAAATCTCCAGGACTTTTCCGGAACCATTCTCGGTCATGACAAAGTGAAAATCTGATGCATTTGACTCACAAAAAGTTGGCGGATATAATATCGGAACGAAGATCGTATCAAAGACCAAGATAGACTGTATCTGAATCATCTCGGTAAAAACTTGCAATTACTTTTGTAACGCTCTCATTATCAGACGTCATATGCTGGCGAGATCTCGGAGCTAAGGAGCGTATAAATTTGAGATCATAGGTCATTTACAACAGAATTAGTACATGACACACATGAGTTTTAAAGTCAAACTTAGTCCGCGGTTTAAGAAATCATTGGGCCTCCAGATCTGTCTCTAAGTGGGTGGTATTGTGAAAATAAAAGTTTCTCCCGTCTAACCTTTTGTTGCCATGAAACATTTCACGATAACCGGTGTTTAGATAAAAGCGCTGAAAAATTGTAAATGGCTTACAACACGGTTTTGTCGAACTCTAGCTAAACTCTGGCTAAACTCCGTCCTTAAAGTCATTTAAGACCTTTAAAAAAAGTTCATTTGAAGGTCCACTTGCTTCACTGTAAAATTTGTCTTCAGTTGAGACCCTATTTTCACGAAAAATTAAATTAGATGAAAATCACGAATATGGAATGAAAGATTATAATGTTCACGTATCACGACAACCAACCATTCACAGTTCCCGGATTTTAATTTCGTATTTTCACCCTTCACGAAAATTAAAAGCAATCAATCCCGTATCACGCAGTAACCCCTTTCACCCCCTCTTATAACGCTTTTTTTAAATTTTTTTATGGAGTTTACTTTATCGTTGACCGGCTCTGTAACTGCTTCAGGTAAGGGCTCCTTTACTAGACTTTGTAGCGGTACTGGTACGAATCTGTGTCCAAGTAACGCTTAGGGTCTTAAAATTAGTGGAAAAGAATATTTTGCCTTAGTTTGTTTCAATTCTGTAAATGGTTCGTCTGTTTTTTTCTAAGTTAAGATAGGGCGGGCTCTTTGTCTTCTTATCTCCTCTGCTCTTCTACCATTAAACGTGCCCTAGGTTGAATTTCTTGAATTATTTCCCAATTTATTCGAGTGGATAAATACGTCTTAGCCGTCTTAGCCGTCTTAGCCGAGTTTTCGGTCCGTACTGTAAATTACGGATCCTCGTTTTTCGGTCCGTAATTTACAGTACGGATCGAAAAAACGGGGCTAATAAGATGTTTATTATATGGCTTCTTCCTGTTTGGGGGACCGGAAACAAGTGCAGGACGCACGGTTTGACAGTCATTTGACGGGCGTCAAAAAAGAAAGTTTTTATTGGCGCACAAAAACAATAGCACATAGCAAAGGCTTTCCGAGAAAGTAAAAACAAATTCGCCATGTCAGTGAAAAAGTTTATTCGGTCAAAACTAAGGTCACTGTAAGTTTTAGCTCTTTAATGTAACGCTGGAGTATTTTGGAAACCGGACACTGTGTCTGTCTAGAAGTCTTTTCCACTTTCCTCCGTTTGTCCTTGTAAAAAAAAAAAACAAACACTGCAAAAGGCAAAGAAGCTTTTCAAGGTAAGTTTGTTGTCATTGTCGAAGGATTCGCTCGTTAATTGTTTTTAGGAAAACCTCTCTTTCTGCCAGTTCATTCCCGTCTTCAGTTGTGATCTGCGTTAAAATTTTCAAACACTGACTACAATTCTCTTCCTCGGTAAGGTTACGATTCAGTTTCTACATCAGCTTCGTTCTCATTAAAACAGGTTAAACAGGTTAAAATTTGGAAAGGCAAAGTCAACATCCCAGTCCTCAGGGTTTACAGACATATTTTAAAGTTTATTCGGTCAAAACTAAGAGCACTGTAAGTATTCACTCGTTAAGGTGACGCTGGAGTCTTTTGAAAACTGGACATTGTGTCTGACTCGAACTCGCTTCTATCTTTCTTTCGCTGGTCTTTGAAAAACACTGCAAATGACAAAGAAGCTTATTACGATGATCGGGTGCAGGTATGTTTGTTATCATCTTTGTCAAAGGAATTACTCATTTTTTCCTAGGCAAAACATCTCGAATCTCTGCCAGTCGATTTTCGTCTTCTTGACTGTGTACTACGATAAAATTTTCAAACACTGACTAGAATCCTCTTCGATAAGATTACGAGTTAGTTTCTTCATCGCCTTCGTTCACAAATAAACACAGTTTAAAATGTTGAAGGCCAAAGTCAACATCCAAGTCCTAAAGGTTAACGGGCGTCTTATAACTTTATTTAAACCTTTTTTCCGAGGAAAAGAGATTTAGAGCTCCGAAATGAGCATTTTCTTTAAAAACTTTGGTCCTTATAGCAAGTTACGGACCGCAAATTGACCAATCGTATTGCGAAAACAGTCTCAGCCATATAATAATAATGTTTATTCTATGCGGTAAGCCTGCGCTATCAAGTATTTAGTTGTTTCTCTGTAACATCTTCCGATTTGGGAAACTTTATCGATGTTTCATGACTGAATCAACCACTTGCATCCCATAACCAGATTTGGAAGGGAGTTTTGGAATATTTGTCTGCTAAAGTTCAGGGACTTAAACAAACATCTTCAATCATAAAATGTGCATACTGATAACAAGTCCAGGTGTCAATATTTATTCCTGAAAGGATTATGCTGAAGCATTAATTTTACCTCAGAGAATTAAAATATTCCTCTCATTAACAGTTTGCTAAAAAAAGAGAAAAACGAATGATAAATTCCTATGCTTTGGAGTCGGCATGAGGGTAAAATTCTCATGGCTGAACTACCTACAACACCTAACTCTACCATCAAACAGCCCGTTCAATGGAATGTTTGCGAGCAGCAGCCTTTACAACTGCCTAAAGAAACAAGAGAGTATGCCTAAACACGTACACCACTATCCAGCCGTGGTTTTTAGGTCCAAAATGTACGAAGAACTTAAAGCGCATGAAACAAGCCCACTGATGTTAAATCCAACAATGTGTCATACATAGCGTGTGTGATGCGGAGTATGGAGGCTACACGAGCAGACATTTACAGGATCGTGTAGAGGTACATAAAAACCATCCATCCTTTATTCCCAACAGTATAATATCATAGACCAAAAGATTGCTATCTAATGAGACGTTTCTTGGTCCTAAAGAATTATAGAAATACCTTGGCAATTCAAGATGCTGTGTATAAGACAGCTAAAATCCAATCTAAACGTGCCGTGGGTGCATCACCCATAAATGTAATAAAAACCAACCATTCATGTAATAAATTAATAACCATAAATGTCGTAAAATTGTAACCATAGATGTAACAATCTGGCTCACCATAAATGTAATAAATTTTAACCATAAATGTAATAAGTATAGAAACTGGTATGAAAGCGAGTTTGTTTCGATATTTATGGGAACAAGAAGTGTTTAAGAGGTTGTTAAAATTTCAAGCGCCATTTTGTATGATTAAGAAAAACGTTTTCCGGCTGTCCACCTCTACTAGTTTAAGCGGGTTTGCGATCACCTATGCGTTCCGCTTTCTAAAACCGAAGGATTTTGTTAATTATAACCAAATAGATGTGGTTGGATGATTTATTAAATAAATGTTGCTTAATTCCATTTTTTCCCCAACAGGGAATCACACCATTGCTGTAGTGAAAGAATCCGAAGAGCACCAAACCTTAAAAGAGTCGCTGGCAAATGTTACTTATGATGTCAACAGTTTAGTAAAAGAGAAGGAAATAAAAATCGATGGACAGACGATTGCCCTTGACTTCTTTTTAGGAGGAATAAAAAGGACTAACCAAGAAACTTACTAATACCCATAAATTTCTTTGGTTTCAATGCAAAGAATAACAGAGAGCTGCTGGATTACCTCAACAAGGAAACGACATGAAAACCTTGGAAAGAAAGGTTGGTACATGTGTATTGCCAAGTACCTGAGAAAGATTTCTACATTTCCACTAAATTTCAAGTACTACAAAAGAATCTTAAAGGCTTCAACACTGTACAAAGACTGTGCTAAATAAAAAAAATAATTATTATTATTGGTTCGTTGCTGCAGGCACTGCATGAGTTGGGGAAAGGACATGGTCGCCATGTCTGGCAGTGGTCCAGGATATATGCAGACCAGCATTATTACACCATACGTGCATAACATGATTTATGATGTCCCAGAAATGATAAAAAAAGCATGGCAGTCTGAGGAAGTTTAGTGGACGAGATATTTTTATCAATTTATATGAGCAAGTACATGGAACACGGGAAACTGAATCACCTGCTCTTCCATGACATACGATACAAATGAATACATAAGGCAAAGTCTTGGTTCTCAAAACTCTGATTATTCAAACAGAAACTTTCTCCCGACAATACAAACGCCCTTTTGGTGAATTTGCATCCTTTCATTTATTTTGAAGTGTAGGGACGAAAAATGATGACCTGCGTCGGTATTTTCACCGAAAGAGCAATCGCTGGGATGCAGTCACCAACCTTCTCCTAGCTGAAAAACGCCAGAAATAACTACGAGGACAAGAATGGGTGAAACAGGGGTATGAAAAAAAAGGGATGAAGCGAAGCAAGTGAGAAGAATTTGAACAGCACCACCAGTTCAAGTTAACATGGAACCCCTAACCATTTGACGATAGTGCGTTCTGAGAAAAAATGAAGATTTCAGAACTTCTTGCTCTCGAAACTGCAAATACGGGAAGGGTATTTAACACAAAACAAGAAAGCAAGTGTTAATAGACACATTACTCGTATCTCGGGGAAACTAGTACACCTTGCAATTACTAGTAAGTTAAACATAGCGTGAACAAAATTCTCAAATCTTACTGGCTATCAAATGTCCTGTAACTTTTCTGCAAAATAGGACAGTATGAAATCGTTATTAAAGGGGAAGGTGTCACTTGAACGACGCACATGTCCCCGCATGTACTAAGGATAGATTAGACTTGATTGAAAATTAATAGGTTAAGTAACTATTTCAAAAAATTGTTATTTAAGGGGTGGGTGTCACTTGGACGAGCTACACGTCCCCGCGTGTACTAGGTAAAGTGCCCTTAAATATTATTACAGACAAGGTATTAAGCTACTCTTTCGCATCTATAGAGAACTTCCTAATTTCACGCGCACGCTCTATAAGGAATTTGTGAACACAGCAAAAAAATTTTGGTTTGTTTTCTAAGGTCAGATACGATCAGACTTTCAGATTCTAAACCAGAAACATTTAGTGAATGAAATGAACCTGAATTAGATCGGTGAAGTTTGAAACAATTTGAAATCACTTTGTAAGAGACGTTCATCCAAAAATTTTGCTGCCATAGCAACATGACGACTTCTCCTGTCCAGTACGTCCTTTATGAGGGTACAGCAAGACACGCCAGACTATGTACTACGCTTCTACGCTACTACCGCCTGCGTGTAAAGAATATTGATTTTCTTTTTGTATAGTAATAGTCGTCATACAGTGTACTACGCTACTACGCTACTACGGCCTACTTGTACTTAATATTTACTTCGGTTTATAAAGTAAGACTTGTAATACCTTGTACTACGCTACTACGCTACTACGCTACTACGACCTAGTTGTAAAGAATATCTAGACTTCTGTTTTTTTTATGGTAATAGTCGTCATACAGTTAACTACGCTACTACGCTAGTACGGCCTACTTGTACTTAAGATTTACTTCGGTTTATAAAGTAAGACTTGTGATACCGTGTACTACGCTACTACAGCCTACCTGTAAAAAATATTGACTTTAATTTCTTTTTTGTATTGTAAGACTTGTCATACAGTGTACAACGCTACTACGCTAGTACTGCCTACTTGTACTTAAGATTTACTTCGGTTTAAAGTGCCCATCACCAAAAATTTTTTATTTTCTTATCTGAAACTATAGAGTGTTTTCACTCACGTGGCCAGCATCTATGCAAATTTATGGGAATAAAAGAAAGCGTTTGCATAAGAAAAGAGTTCAACTCCCACAGGATTAGTTTGGGACACCAACATGGCTGCCGTTTCATTGTTTTGGGACACCAATATGGTCGCCGTGACGTCATATGAAAACACTCTATACCTTATTAAAATAACTTCTGCGAAAAAATTTGCGATTTGAACAATAGCCGATTTTTTTACAATTTTTTCAAGTCTACATTTTTGCGGTACACCCGCGCCGCTGATCACGCAAACTAGCCGGCTCGGCTATGACGTCATGTGACGTAAGTTAAGGAACTCGCGGGTGTATGTAAATGGCGGAACCTGCCCGGAACCCCCGGAACCGCCCGGAACCAACCGGAACCCCCCGGAACCTACCCGGAACCTTGAAAAAAGCGCAAATGATAAAATTAAAAAAAAAACAAATAACAAAAAATAATACAAATCAAATAAAAATAATGAAAATGAAATAAATATACTAAATATAGGTAGCTTCCACCTTAAAAATAGTCTGAAAGCTACAATTTTTATTATTTTATTTCGTTTTAATTATTTTAATTTGATTTGTATTATTTTTATTGTTTATTTGGTTCCCGTCCTCTTGTTAAATCAGCCTAATACTTGAACAGGTCGGCACGTGACTAACGGAATGCCAAAGACCAAAGTACACTTTTTCGTGGAGCCCGCTATGCCTCCACGAAAAGTGAACCTGCGCTTACCTTTTCTTTTCCGGACTTCTTTCCGGCGAGGAAAGGATTTCGATTACTTCGTTATGACCGTTCCCCTCAGTTTTTATAGCACTGTTGAAATAAAACAAAACCGCGTAAATTTGTGGGCAGATATCAGCTTTTGCTTACGCAACTCAGTAAACAGTCAAATTTCTGTTTGTACGAAGGAAATGTTACCTGGCAAAAGGACACGTTTCCTCGGTTCTCATAAAAACCGGCTGATATAGCTCTTCACTATTGTCATCTTCAGACTGTGATTCATCTTCTATGGTGATCGTCTCGGCTTTCCCTTCATTCATGGTCGTACTTGAAAAAACTGTCCACGCTCTCTCGCTGACTTCCACAGCGCACGTGGTTTCGAGTCGTAAAACAATACTTTGTACTTTGGTCTTTGGCACTCCGTTAGTCACGTGCCGACCTGTTCAAGTATTAGGCTGATTTAACAAGAGGACGGGAACCAAATAAACAATAAAAATAATACAAATCAAATTAAAATAATTAAAACGAAATAAAATAATAAAAATTGTAGCTTTCAGACTATTTTTAAGGTGGAAGCTACCTATATTTAGTATATTTATTTCATTTTCATTTTTTTTATTTGATTTGTATTATTTTTTGTTATTTGTTTTTTTTTTTTAATTTTATCATTTGCGCTTTTTTCAAGGTTCCGGGTAGGTTCCGGGGGGTTCCGGGGGGTTCCGGTTGGTTCCGGGCGGTTCCGGGGGTTCCGGGGGGTTCCGGGCAGGTTCCATCATTTACATACACCCGGAACTCGCGTTACTTTCGCCTTCACCAGCTGTACACAAAAAAGATCGATTACAAGTAAGGATTGAATCGCTGTGTCTTCGCAAGAAGAAAGATTTTTTGAAACAGAAAGTGAAAAATCAAGAAGTGAAGACGAGACCATCGAGGTAGAAGCGGTCGTATGAGAAACAGAAAACAACATACAAGACGATTCCCTCGAGCCGCACGCAGACGAGCCTTTAGCTGATCAATGGCTGCAAACTGTCGGCGTGAACAAGCCGAAAGAGATCAGTTGGAAGAACTTAGAAGAGCTGGAAAAGAGTCTCGAAAACGGCGTTCGTGTGGCTGACTGGTAAGTTTTCTTGATAGTTCTGCGGGCTACTGCTTCGAACGTTCAACAGGAACAAAAGAACTATATATCTTCTACATTGCTCTCGAGTCAGTTTAGAAGCTTTTCAATGTTTGCGGCATTACTCGCGTCTATATTTTACGTTTAGGTGTACTTGTGGAATTTGTAGCAGTGATCTGTTCATAAACATTAGCGAATGCTATTGCTGCAAGGAGCTGGAAGGCTGTGTTGAGTCCCTGTCGAGTGAAGTTGTCCGCGAAGAACCCTTCATTTTCTTTACTTCTCGGGGTTAATTGTACAACTTTAATGTAACACTGATATTGAACTATAAAATCTGTTCTACAGCAGCAGCATTTCTTTTACATTTGTTGTAGATAGCTCCGATCAATTGCTTGCCGGGAGTTTACGAGACTTGTCTATGAACACCTGGGAAAAAAAGGATACCTCTCCCTGCCTGTGCATATGCTGCTATTCAGAAATCAGTTCTTACCAAGGAGGACGAGCAACTAGCTGGTTTTCAGTTAGAGGAAGATTAAGTTCCCCTGCAGACATTCATTTAGTCAATGCAGCTGCGTACATTTAAGTAAGGGTAGCATGGAATTTGGGGCTGTCACAAGTTGTATGGCCACATAATGAATTTCTTTATCACATTTTTTCACATTTTTTCCAAGTTTTTTCAATGCTATGAACATCTTGAGCCTGAACTTGAAATTAAGGTTATTTATTTCAAAGTTGTAAAAAGCCAATTTGCTTTCATTGATTTCCATCCATTTAAGGAGACTTGTATCTATTCCCCTGTAGTTTAAACTTGGCACTATTTTTTTTTCATGAATTGTAATTATCATTCATTGCAAATTTTCCTTCCTTTTCAATGGCTGCGTGCTCACCACGTGACCTGCAAATAACTGCCTACAAATGATGGTCTACTCAAGGACAATGTCATCCAACTTTGCTTTGCTGCAAATAAAAAAACTGGTGATTGAATGACAAAACAATATTATTGACCTCAGTTATTGCAAAATATAGTGATTTGTCAGTGTCTCGCAGATCAATAATAAATATTATTTGCCTCAGCGTTTGGCTTTCATCTGCTCGCCACTGACAAATCACAAAATCTTTCTCAACATTGTCGAATTATTGTTAATTTTTAAAATCAATATTTTATCGGGAAGTTCCAATCTTCTCTTTTATTAAACTGTAAATAACAGTAGTGAAGACAAATCACATGTGGTGAACTTTGCTATTTGGTAACAGTTCAAAATCTCTATGCTCCATGTAGTAACTGCTGTCTGGTTTCTGTACAAACATACCAACCTTTAAAAACATTTCATTCAAGATGACAATTAAATGCCAAGGGCCTTGGGATTTTTGACCAACGGCAATCACTCTAAAAAGTTAATTCTTTTCAACTTGGAAATCAGGACAACCAAAAAATTGAGGATATTGATTGATGTGTGGTCATTTTAAAAAAATTTCTTTAGGAGTGTTGACAATAATATGACTTAAATATGTTTTATTTCACAATAGAGTGCAATAATTGAGTAAAATTTCTGACTAGATTAGGAGATCAACTTTTTCTGTAAAGATTCCCTAGTATTTCACAGCTGTTTATATAACAAATCACTTTTCTTCCATTTTTATGCAGAAAAAAATGTCTTATTCTTTATTGTTTCTTGGACAATCTAAGACGGCACTATGTCCTCTCATTGGCTTCTGGCATAAAGAGCAAACAGGGCGTGCTCTTGCAGGCCGTTCTCTTTGTTCACCCGATGTCTGATTTGGCACTGCAATAAAAAATGTATTGAGATAAGGATAGATGATAGAATAAAATGTTTCTTTTTCTGACAGAGCGAACCTTCATTTAATTATAATTATTTGCTTATGCAAAGGACCCTGAAATGACTTCTGCACAAGTTGTCTAAATATCAGCAAACAAAACCAAGTCCTCCTCAGGACTACGCTAAAGCAGACAATCATACAACAACGCATGAAAAGACTCCTGGGTTCAAACCATTTGCTAAAAAATAAGGGGATTAATGACCAAGCCTCCCCTCAAGGGAATTGATCAGCCTCACTAGGTTCACCCGTCATCAATCTACAACTTTAGATTTTAAACAAGACTGCTTCAAGTTCCAAAAAACATACCAGATGGTGCTGTGGGGGGGAACAGCTGTTGTAACCATGTTCATCCTCTTTTCTCTCATCCTGATGGCCTCTTCCCTGGGTTGTTTATCCAGCATGCTGTTCATTGGCTGAGGAACCATTTTCTTCATGTCATTGCATGTGTTGTGGTTCAATTTTCTCCTTGGTTCAAGTTTTATTTCCCTTTGTTTTAAACTCATTATCATACATTACCATACCCCAAAACAAAGGGAAATACAATTTGAACCAAGGATAAAACTGAACCAAAACACATGCATCTTGAAGTTGCTGTTTGCTTAAGGTCATGTAAAACTTGAAGAGCTCTCCACCATAGTCTAAATGTTCATTGAACAAAAACAAGGTAATAATTTTTGAAGAAGTATCAAACAAAAAAAAGTAGAATGACACTTAGAAAGCTATTTTAACTGTTGGATGAATGGTGGTTAAATACCAAAGTTTGGCTCAATCTTGAATTTCTTGAATTTTCAGTATGATGCAAGAAAATATTAATCATGTTTAACAAAAACTCGACATATGCTACACACAATTGACATTGGAGGCAAAATTATGTTCAGTTTTTCGTCTTGGACAGTTAAAATAGAATATAGAGCTTAAAAGACATGTATCATACAAATTACACATACCAGGAGTGATCCATAACAACGAAAATAATCACAAACAGACTGCCTAGGACTTAAAAGAAAAGCAAAAAAAAAAAAAATCCAACAGCATCTTACCACTTCTAGCTGCGTACTTGATGAAGGACTACAAAGGCTCGATCGTGAAGCTGATGTTGATGGTGCAGACTCGTTGAGTGTTCTCAAACGAGACTTTGCAGATCTTACAAGCTGTTATAATAAACAAAAACAAGAAAGAAAATTAAGTGTGTAACTCTGTGCATATATCGGAAAGGAGTCTGAATCCTTGCCATTTGTAAAACCACCAAAGGCACGTGGTAACAGGTAAATTTTTACACATTTGCGTCGGTTGCTTACCATGCGCTTCTCCCTCTTGGAAGGTGGTTTCTCTGATTCTTCTTTCGCGTTTATTGTAGGAAATACACAAGTTCCTATATCGTCAGACCTCAGTGAATGTTTCAAATCCGAATCGAGGCGAAAGTTGAAGTCGTCCTCTCTCAAATGAAGCGAGCACAAGGAGGACGTCTTCCCCGGAGTCCAATCTTTCCTCTTCGAAAGCACAAAGTCGACCGATCGCTTTCGCCTTCTTTGGGCTGTGGGGTTAGTCGACCCAAAAAACGGGTATTTTATGCATACTTATTCTCTTCTTAGGGTTAGACACATTGCTACATCTCGCCGCAACGCACCTTTCTGGCATTTTGACCTTTTGAACGGGATAAAGTGAACTTTCACGAAAAGAAACCTGCCAGAACTCTTCAATGCTTTCCTGCGATAAAGTCACATGTTCCTTAAAGTACGTCATATGACGTCATACTCCGAGAGAAGACTAAGACGAATGGTGTGTAAAATGGCGGCCAATTTGAACGTTTTCAAAAAATTGTAAAAAAATCGGGTTTTGTTCAAATCGCAAAATTTTTTCGCAGAAGTTATTTTAATACGGTATAGTTTCAGATAAGAAAATAAAAAATTTTAGGTGATGGGCACTTTAATTTAGAAAGTAAGACTTGTGATACCTTGCACTACGCTACTACGGCCTACTTGTACTGAAGATTTACTTCGGTTTATGATATGGTAAGACTCGTCATACAGTACACTACGCTACCACGGCCTAGTTGTACTTAAGATTTACTCAGGAACTACAGGGTGTTTCAAAAGTTCGTTCCGATTTTTCATTCGCTTAAATTTCACTGATTATTAAAAAAAAAACCTTTCGTAAAACTAATTATGTTAATCATTATTCATTTAACATTAATAACTAAATATCTTAGTAACCGGAATGTCTTCCTTTATGTTTAATGACATTTTCTAAGTGATGAGGTATAGAATGTACGAGCTCCCAAAGCGTGTTTAAATTCGCATTTTTTCAGGCGAAGCGTAGTCACTGTCTTAGCGCGTACAGTGTTTTGGGGGCTAGATCTTTGTTTCTTGTCTCGTTAACGATAATCCAGATGGTCTCTAAGGGGTTCACATCACCTGAGTTTGCTGTTCGGTCGTTCTTTGGTATAAAGTTTACAAATCCTTTTGACACCATGCCTACATGAAGCTTGCACCGCCTTATTCCCTTCAGGGCTTTCCAACATTTTGGATAACTTATCCCTGTGCCGTTGTGCTCGAAACTTTGATCCATATTGTGAAAGTGTAGTTTTTTTTCCCTTCCAGTTTTGTTGAATTATTACGCATATACTTACAGCTTTTTCGATAACATTTGTCACACAGTTTGTGAAAAAAACGGCCATCCACTCCTTGGTTTGTTTTCTAAGGACTTTACTTTTGACCACTTGTTCAGGCATCGTTCAGACTTCCTCAAAAATTTGGCAATTTTCTTTGACTGAATGGCCAGAAGACCATAAAAATAGATGACTGAGCTCTAGCACAAACAGTGTAAGCCTTTCTTTCATGAAGGAGTGGAAAAAATAAAATAAAACGACAAAAATACGAAAATAGAAAACCTACAAAATAGACAGGAAAAGTATGGCGGGAAAAACCTTGCGAACGTGTACATTTGGGGAAACATTAAAAAAAAAAAATATGAATTGTTCAAATTTTAGTTTAAAAATGCTTTGAACGGTTATTTAGATAAATTTCTTACCTGAATCAGTTTACATTTGCCTAAAGAAGCATTAAATACTTTGCGCAAAATACAATTTACAATCGGAATGAACTTTTGAAACACCCTATAGATGTTAGTGAAAAGCTATTATGTGGGTTTTCTTTTAGTAACAAAACTTTCTTTTGTTTTTGGACAATAATTGCACATCAACAGTATCTGTTGAGGAAAAGGTCTTACAAGAAAGAATAGATAAAAAGGCTACTTACTAAGTTTACTGTAATGAGAAGAATAAAAGACACAGCAAACAGTCGTTGCAAATGCTTATCAGTGTTCATAATTTTTTTTTCATTTCACGCAATAGTTTGTCAAGTACTGCAAAGACAGATTACTCATAAAACTACGCCACTACGCGTAGTACGGATATTTTTGTCAAATTTTTGCTCATATTTCTCGCCAGTATTGTTTTGGAAATGCACCGCGAGGTGACCTGAAGCCAAAGTAATCACAAAATTTTTTCCCATCTGACAACCACTCAGATGCCTCCCTCCTTGGTTGTGACTTACAAAAAATGGTTTTCTTTTTGCAGGCTATGGTAACATTGCCCCAATAACAGTTCAAGGGCGTCTGTTTTGCGTGCTATACGCACTTATCGGAATCCCTGGAATATGCTTGACTCGTAAATCCATCGGAGATAAAATAACGAAACTATTTACAAAATTAATTACAAACAGATTACTTCGAGAAACGCGTTTTGAAAAGATCACATCTGACTCAAAAAGCGGAGCTAAAAGTTACGTTGACAATGATTGTGGTAACTGTGGTTTGTCTACTACCATTAATTGCTCTCTTGCATGGTTTACGTGAGACACAAGGAATGGTCATATATCAAGTGTTTTCAATTTACTTTCACGACTTTGAGTACAATTGGTTTAGGTGACCACTTTCCGCAATTTAAGAACAACGCTGATTATTCACTTGTTCTTCTGGCGTTTGCTTGAGCAGTAAGGGGTTAGTGCTACGCGCGTTGTGCGGTCACTGCGCGAGAAGAACGCAATGAAGTGTTCAGAGGAAAAATCAAGTAATAACCATGAATAATTACCCTGTAAGGGCAAGGAAATAATGACGGAAGCTTATAATGACTGCAAAAAAGGCGATTTGAATAACAGTCATCTAAAGACAGGCGACAGTACCAACCAGGACGATGTGCCAATTTCAGGTTCTGGAAGAAACAGTTTTGCGGAAGAAACAACTATGAAAAGCAAACAGCGTGAAAGCTCAATTAGCTTTGGAATATTTACTTGCTAAATACGATTGGTTACTGGGTTCTGGAAGCTTTGGCCAGGCCGTCGAAGTTTTTTCCGGGTTGTTCAGCATCGCTTTTAGTAGATTTTGTTGCACGGTATTAATGATAACTCGATGGAAGGTGGATTACCGAAATATAGGTTCGAAACAATGGGCTCCTGGTTCGAAACACAGGCTTGACGAAAAAACGTGGTCTAACAAAAGTAAGCAGAACAAGAAGGAGTAGAAACAAAACTAAATGGTCACATCACGCACTGTATGCAGCTCAGTACATTCTCTCTTGCAGTAACATTTCTGGTCTTGATCTGCAGATCATTTCAGTTGTCTTAAAAATCCTCTTGGGAATTTGTCGGAGAGTTGTCTAAATACTACATGTGTAGGCAATTGTGAAAAACAGGGACACGAGAAAAAGTGAGGGCCTCAGAAAGGATGCAAAAAAGGAACGATGGCGCTCTTTCCTCGTGCGCGCGTTCTCTCCTCTCTCGCAAGCTTATCTCGCGCGTTATCCGTCTTAAGGGCCTGTAATGCAGGCTAGAAACAGGCTCGAAATGGGTGGGGTGGGGGAAGCACTCTCTTATTGATTTTAAGTCTATTAAGTGTGTGCGGTATTAGAGGGAGTATGTTTTGAGCCTATGTTGTTCTTGGGTGTAGCTTTAATTTATTGATCGTGTTTTGACCTAGGTTAATAAACGGTTTGTCTGAAGTTGGGTAGGAATTTTAGAAAACGCTCCTTTTACTTTTTATTTCCTTCTTGAGAAATCCGTATAATTTAAGCCATTGTAAGGGTAATGTTGATGCAAACCCACAGCTGCTTTTGGAAGCTTGGAACATGTATAAGAGTGCCCACCGTTGTGTGGACTGAAATAGATGGGGTATCCAAAATTGGTTCCGAAAAAAAATAGGGTGGGAAAAAACAAAACTTTAAAGCAAAATAAGGTAAGGGAGGCAACAAACATTCCGCTCAGCCCCACCACTTAATATACGTAACTGCATAAATAAACAAATAATGTACATTAAGTCGGACACTAGCCAAGAAATAGAGAAGACGAACAATTTTCCCAAGCGGAGGGGGGGGGGGGTGGCTGCTAATGACTTGAAATGGGGAGGCTAAGGAGAAACTCCTCTTAGTAAGTCTGTATTTTTTTCTGGAAAAGTGATGGAGGCGGAGGGGAGGTGGCTAAAGCCTTTTTGTTTTTTAGCCTCTCGGGCTCCGCGGTCCCCCCTGACGAAGCCCACACAGCAGGAGGTTAACGAGCTTTTTGCAGCATTAAGCATACTCCCCCCTGGATGGGATGCTAGTTTAAATAGTCAATCGCAGTGTTACTAGCCCCTCCCCCCACCGCTTATTGCAGCAATATGTCACCAGTACCTCTTCATTCACCTGGGCGAAGAGAGGCACAAGTACAATAATTATAAGATTAATAATTTATTACAGTATATTGCGAAATAGTTGCTGCCCTAAGTACATTAAATTGATTATAATTAAAATAATGTTAATGAAAATTTACATAGGCTCTAGCTTTAAGAAAGTATATTATAGAAACTCTATCTAGAAAAAAAATATGAAGATAATGTCAATCAAGACACCAGGCATTGCTTGAATATTGACTTCGGATTTCATAAAATTACGCGTGAGTTACGCGATACACGTCACCGGCTACAAAACAAGTTTGCTTTGGGCCAGTAAAATGCACAAAATGAACAGATTTTCTTGCAAAAGAAGATCACCTTTCTGTAACAACACTACTTCTCTTTGTAACGACGTTTTGTTTCCCTCAAAAAGATTATGGAGCCTAGAAATTCAATCGCTGATGGAATTTGCACCAAGGAATGTGGCCAATTCGGCAGAAATGATACATGTCATCATTTAGAATTTTGCCGCTTCTTTAAGTTGCAATATAAGAGACCCTATTCTTGACAATGGTGCCTTTTCAAAGCCCATTTTTTCTTCAGGAGGAGAAGGAACAGAGTGAATGTTGACACTACAAATGCGCCAGGAGAAATGAAAAACCAGAGATATTCAAAATGGGGGAGGGAATGGGGAGACTATAGGGTGCATAAAAGGTGTGTTATTGGAGATGTGTCATTGATTGAATTTATCGGAAGATATCCATACTGCCAATATCGGATATTCAGCAGGGAGGGGTATTATGGGGTGGGGGAGCGCTTATTTGAATAATGTGCTTTTAAGAGAGTGTCTCTGTAACAGCGGTCCGGACGATTTTGCTTGAGACACAGATTTAGCTCATTTCTTGTGTGTTGTAAGACATTCATGTACCTATACTAAAACCACAATCTGTTTGATCGGATCTCTTTATTTTTCAGAGTTTTACGGAAAGTAAATTTCAGTCGAGCGAAGGCCTGTCGTGACACTTTTCAAGACTTTAATTTGAGACAACTTTGGAGGACAATTTACAAAAAAGTACGGGACTCAGCAAAAATCAAATACCACAGACATGTATAATAACTCTATCTTATCCATCGAGGCGACTTTCGTGAACATCACGTTTCAACCAAGCAAACAGGAACACTTGAACGACACCTTATCGGTTCGCTTAAGTCACACAGGCGAAAACTGATCAAATTCAAGGTACATTTTTGAAAAAGTGAGGCGTTCTTAACTGATCCAACTAATATAGCTAGGAAGTAGGGGCCATAGAAAAGGTAACTACAGAAAAAAACTTTGCCGCCCGACCTTTACTAAAAGTTTATAACTCCGTGAACTTACCTAATTTTCGGCAATCTCCAAGTTTTGCCGCCATTTTGAGGGACTTGTCAACATGAAGCGTAGCAGATATAAATCGAGCAGGTAGATCTAAAACCGTCAGAAATACATACGAAAGCATTCAAATGAACTTCACTTTCAATTCAAGGGGCAAAATTTGAAATTGTTCGTTAAACCTACCATTCCTACATCCCCATGCGACCATTTCTTCCAACAATTCAAACACTACAACTAGTGTTAGAATTTCCCTCGTCGATTCCACCGTAAGAAATAACCTGTGCCACTCAAGCTTCGACTCGAAAGTGAAGTACGAATCAAACAATATAACTGCTTCATCTTCGAGGCCATATCACGCTGGTATTTTGATTTTCTGATCGACAAGAACGGTGATCAGGAAGTGATCGCCATGTTTACCTCATAAACGTGACCGCTGACCAGCCGCCGAGTGAAAAACAGTACGGCGCGGGGTGGTGTGGGTGGCGGACTTATCGTCATAAGATATTCGAATACATGCTAAAAAGGCTTTAGGACTCTCAGTCTAAACAGTGACGGCATGCTTCGTGGTACAGACAACTTTTATTTTATTCTCATAACTTTTTCCTTTCAATTAGAACTGGTATTAATTAATAGAGTTATTTAAATATTTTTAACCGAGGTACCCATATGACCTTTTTGCTTGTCCTCAGTGGTATAAAATAAGGTGTCGTTTCTTCCAGAACCTTTTATTAATGCGTTATTGCACGGAATGAACACTATTCTAACAAGGTTTGTTCTTAATCATTTTTGCTGTTCCCAAGAATGTATGCAAAATCATTGATTTATACAAAGCTGACTCTAAAATACGATTTTCCGTAACAGTAACCAATGTTATTTACGTATGGTGTTAATAAAACTAGCAATGTACAATTTTTAGCGTTTTCCACTTATAAGCCTGACATACAATTGTCAAGTGAACTATGTTAGTTTCAGCCCATTCCTTGGTTCGATGTGACCTTTTATCACTAAACCCTATTCTTTTCATTTGCAACTTTCCAGTTCCTTTTTTTTCAAACCCAAAAAATTAGGAGCAGGGGGAGGAGCTTATTTAGCCGACCTTTTGCATGTATTTGTATATACAATGTGATAAGCGTGGTATACCAAAAAATCGGTTTACTTATAAAACTCTTTGTCGTTGTCGAATGAAAGAATCAAATCAAGGAATCAGGGTACTGTTTAACGCTACAATAGATATTGCCAAGGTCGAACTAACTGTTCGCTACAGAGGAATGCTCCTCGCCGTTAATAATTTTTTTAACGGCAAGAGACTTCTCATAGTATTCTTTAGCCTCATTGTACTGACCAAGGTCACTGTAAACAAGTCCCAGGTTGTTGTAACTTTGAGCTACGTAACCATGATGTTCACCATAAATCTCTTTTCTAATGGCAAGAGACTTCTCATAGTATTTTTTAGCCTGACTGTACTGACCAAGGTTCCTGTAAACAGTTCCCAGGTTGTTGTAACTTAGCGCTACGTCACCATGGTGTTCACCATAAATCTCTTTTCTGATGGCAAGAGACTTCTCATAGTATTCTTTAGCCTGACTGTACTGACCAAGGTTCCTGTAAACAGTTCCCAGGTTGTTGTAACTTTGCGCTACGTCACCATGGTGTTCACCATAAATCTCTTTTCTGATGGCAAGAGACTTCTCATAGTATTCTTTAGCCTGACTGTACTGACCAAGGTTCCTGTAAACAGTTCCCAGGTTGTTGTAACTTTGCGCTACGTCACCATGGTGTTCACCATAAATCTCTTTTCTAATGGCAAGAGACTTCTCATAGTATTCTTTAGCCTGATTGTACTGACCAAGGTCACTGTAAACAGTTCCCAGGTTGTTGTAACTTTGCGCTACTTTACCATGGTGTTCACCATAAATCTCTTTTCTAATGGCAAGAGACTTCTCATAGTATTCTTTAGCCTCATTGTACTGACCAAGGTCACTGTAAACAGTTCCCAGGTTGTTGTAACTTAGCGCTACGTCACCATGGTGTTCACCATAAATCTCTGTTCCAATGGCAAGAGACTTCTCATAGTATTCTTTAGCCTGATTGTACTGACCAAGGTCACTGTAAACAGTTCCCAGGTTGTTGTAACTTTGCGCTACTTTACCATGGTGTTCACCATAAATCTCTTTTCTAATGGCAAGAGACTTCTCATAGTATTCTTTAGCCTCATTGTACTGACCAAGGTCACTGTAAACAGTTCCCAGGTTGTTGTAACTTAGTGCTACGTCACCATGGTGTTCACCATAAATCTCTTTTCTAATGGCAAGAGACTTCTCATAGTATTCTTTAGCCTGACTGTACTGACCAAGGTTCCTGTAAACAGTTCCCAGGTTGTTGTAACTTTGCGCTACGTCACCATGGTGTTCACCATAAATCTCTTTTCTAATGGCAAGAGACTTCTCATAGTATTCTTTAGCCTGATTGTACTGACCAAGGTCACTGTAAACAGTTCCCAGGTTGTTGTAACTTAGTGCTACGTCACCATGGTGTTCACCATAAATCTCTTTTCTAATGGCAAGAGACTTCTCATGGCAGTCTTTAGCCTGATTGTACTGACCAAGGGCACTGTAAACAGTTCCCAGGTTGTTGTAACTTAGTGCTACGTCACCATGGTGTTCACCATAAATCTCTTTTCTAATGGCAAGAGACTTCTCATAGTATTCTTTAGCCTGATTGTACTGACCAAGGTCACTGTAAACAGTTCCCAGGTTGTTGTAACTTAGTGCTACGTCACCATGGTGTTCACCATAAATCTCTTTTCTGATGGCAAGAGACTTCTCATAGTATTCTTTAGCCTGATTGTACTGACCAAGGTCACTGTAAACAGTTCCCAGGTTGTTGTAACTTAGTGTTACGTCACCATGGTGTTCACCATAAATCTCTTTTCTAATGGCAAGAGACTTCTCATAGTATTCTTTAGCCTGATTGTACTGACCAAGGTCACTGTAAACAGTTCCCAGGTTGTTGTAACTTAGTGCTACGTCACCATGGTGTTCACCATAAATCTCTTTTCTAATGGCAAGAGACTTCTCACAGTATTCTTTAGCCTGATTGTACTGACCAAGGTCACTGTAAACAGTTCCCAGGTTGTTGTAACTTAGCGCTACGTCACCATGGTGTTCACCATAAATCTCTTTTCTAATGGAAAGAGACTTCTCATAGTATTCTTTAGCCTGATTGTACTGACCAAGGCCACTGTAAACAGTTCCCAGGTTGTTGTAACTTCGTGCTACGTCACCATGGTGTTCACCATAAATCTCTTTTCTAATGGCAAGAGACTTCTCATGGCAGTCTTTAGCCTGATTGTACTGACCAAGGGCACTGTAAACAGTTCCCAGGTTGTTGTAACTTAGTGCTACGTCACCATGGTGTTCACCATAAATCTCTTTTCTAATGGCAAGAGACTTCTCATAGTATTCTTTAGCCTGATTGTACTGACCAAGGTCACTGTAAACAGTTCCCAGGTTGTTGTAACTTAGTGCTACGTCACCATGGTGTTCACCATAAATCTCTTTTCTAATGGCAAGAGACTTCTCATAGTATTCTTTAGCCTCATTGTACTGACCAAGGTCACTGTAAATAGTTCCCAGGTTGTTGTAACTTTGCGCTACGTCACCATGGTGTTCACCATAAATCTCTTTTTCAATGGCAAGAGACTTCTCAAAGTATTCTTTAGCCTGACTGTACTGACCAAGGGCACTGTAAACAGTTCCCAGGTTGTTGTAACTTAGTGCTACGTCACCATGGTGTTCACCATAAATCTCTTTTCTAATGGCAAGAGACTTCTCATAGTATTCTTTAGCCTGACTGTACTGACCAAGGTTCCTGTAAACAGTTCCCAGGTTGTTGTAACTTTGCGCTACGTCACCATGGTGTTCACCATAAATCTCTTTTCCAATGGCAAGAGACTTCTGAAAGTATTCTTTAGCCTGATTGTACTGACCAAGGGCACTGTAAACAATTCCCAGGTTGTCGTAACTTGTCGCTACGTCACCATGGTTTTCACCATAAATCTCTTTTCTAATGGCAAGAGACTTCTCATAGTATTCTTTAGCCTGATTGTACTGAGCAAGGTCACTGTAAACAGTTCCCAGGTTGTTGTAACTATGCGCTACGTCCCCATGGTGTTCACCATAAATCTCTTTTCCAATGGCAAGAGACTTCTCAAAGTATTCTTTAGCCTGATTGTACTGACCAAGGGCACTGTAAACAATTCCCAGGTTGTCGTAACTTGTCGCTACGTCACCATGGTTTTCGCCATAAATCTCTTTTCTAATGGCAAGAGACTTCTCATGGCAGTCTTTAGCCTGATTGTACTGACCAACGTCACTGTAAACAGTTCCCAGGTTGTTGTAACATAGCGCTACGTCACCATGGTGTTCACCATAAATCTCTTTTCTAATGGCAAGAGACTTTTCATGGTACTCTTTAGCCTGATTGTACTGACCAAGGGCACTGTAAACAATTCCCAGATTGTTGTAACTTTGCGCTACGTCACCATGGTGTTCACCATAAATCTCTTTTCTAATGGCAAGAGACTTCTCATGGTATTGTTTAGCCCGATTGTACTGACCCAGCTTCCTGTAACCAAGTCCCAGGTTGTTGTAACTTTGCGCTACGTCACCATGGTGTTCACCATAAATCTCTTTGCTAATGGCAAGAGATTTCTCAAAGTATTCTTTAGCCTGATTGTACTGACTAAGGTTTCTGAAAACAAGTCCCAGGTTGTTGTAATTTTCCGCTAGGTCACCATGGTGTTCACCATAAATCTCTTTTTTAATGGCAAGAGACTTCTCAAAGTATTCTTTAGCTTGATTGTTCTGGTCAAGATCCTTGGAAACAAGGCCTTGCACTCGAAAATAATTCGCCTTCTCCAGCTTATCTCTCAGCTCGTCATCAAGATAACTTACAAAATCAGAGCATAATGTACAAAATAGGTGAGCGTCAGATATATTACTTAAGTCGCAACTGACTTCAGCAGCCGAGGAAAGCCAGGATACTAAATTTCTAGGAGCTATGGAGGGGAATAATTCATTATTAGTTAATTCTGTGTCGGTAAAATTAGTCTTGAAATGTTGATATAACTCTTTACAATGACTGGTAGTTAGTCTTAACTTTATGCACGCACTCTCACTTGCACGCAGCAGCTTCTTGTTGTCTTCAATTAATGAACTGAAAATCTTAACAGCAACAGAAAAGTACTCAGCTTTATGTGTGCGGTTCAGGACAGATGTTACAGTGGACTTAAGCACTTCATGAACAACTTTATGTACTCTTAAGTACGTGGGTGTGCCGTCAACATCATAGAAGCAAGTTATCATGGTGGATTCCAGAATTTTAGCTCTGATAAATTCTTCTTTTTGTTGTTGGTTACGAAATTTAACAAAGTCAACTGCAGCCTCAATAGGTAGAGAATCAGATGTGCACAGCGAAAACAAACAAAATACTTCACAAAGAACTTTGTCGCTTTCCAAAGCTCGAGTTATTGCTATTCTGATTGCAGTAGCCGTTGTTTTGGGATACGCTCTGTTTTTTTTCGCGAAAAGCTCTTCTCTGGCTTCGCGTTCCTCGCTATTCAATGTTTCCAGGTATTTTGCCCAACTGTAATTTGGGGTACCATAGCTGACAATTGTTTGCACGTAGACTGCAGCAGCTGCCAAGGCAAGTGGCTGATACTCGAGAACTTTAGCAACCTCCTCAGCTTGTTGTTGATTCGAAATTTGGGACACTTCTCTTAAAAGGTCTACTGCATCATCTGGGTGCATTCCTTTACTGAGAGACTCATGGTAAGTATGAGGAGAATTGACGGGTATTGACTGAGTATCTTGAGTAGTTACTATCATCTGACCATGACCCCACTCTTCACTGGCGGTTGGAGGCAGACAACTACGAATTACGGATAGGTCAACAACATTATCTACAATAATCAGCCAGGCAGAGAATTGTTTCACCTTTGGAGTAATAAAACGCATCAAATGTTGAATTTTTTCACTTGAGTCGACCTTCGTGGAGGTTGCTAGGTTGGTCAGAGCGTATTCCGTAACTCCCAGTTCTTTAGCTAGATTGAAATAGGAATCGGCAAGTGAGTCAAGGGTCTCTGCATTCAGAGTTGAAACAAATGTTAGACAATCGTCTTCACGCAATCTTTTGTCATAGACTTCCTGTCCAACTTGACGAGCGATCTGACTTTTGCCACAGCCCGGAATTCCTGATAAATAAATGGTGCTGATGGCTCCTTTGCTTTCATTACAAAGTTCCTCCAGTTTGTTCTTGATTCTTGTGACATCGTTGGAACGTCTGATGATTTGGTGCGATGGCTTGAATGGAAGACTACAAAAAGACTCGACTTTGGAACTGATTTCCTGAGTGAGTGTTTCTACTTCTTCCTGCTTGTTCTGTAATTCTTCATCTTTTGCTTTTAAATCAGCTTTAAGTTTATTAGCCTGTATCTTTAAGCTATTTACTTCTGCTGTCGGAAAGCTTCTCTGGTTTTTAACATCCTCGATTTCATCAGTTGAAAGTTTCAAAGATGTAAATGCAGCTATCACTCTTGCTACATAATTTTGGAATTCAGCATCAGTAAGTACAACCTCGGTCAGGTGAGCGATGTCGTTTCGAAACTGTCGGAGATCGTCGACCTCTTTTCTGGTTGTCGCACCCAGAGTGGTGCCAATACTATCGGAGAACAATATCGCAAAAAGTAGACAACTGCAGTCCCACTCTGCTGCGTTTCCCTTTTGTATTGTCGCAAAATATCGAGCATTCTTTTTGCGACTTTTCCCCGTTTCGTTGTTGTAAAAATCGCTGCCATTTTGTGGAATGTCTTTCCATTCCCCAAATGGAGTTGTCGTGTAAAGGAAATTCCACTCTTGTTTGAAGACTTTCCGAAGTCCTTCTGGGACCAAGTTAAAGGCGATATAACATATTCTGAAATAGTTTAACTGTTGTGGAGTATATTCCATTTTGAATTGGGATCTAGTAAAAAGATTAGCGAAAGAAAAAAATCAGAGTAAAAATCGCTACCCACCGAAAAGAAATCCTACATCGAAGCACCAATCCCCCACCCTTCCCTATCCTTACTCATTGGCTGATTTTTCGCCCTCGTCATGCATGAAACAAAAGGGTGGAGCAAAATATAGGCAACAAAAATTTACTTAAGGTTTTTTAGCCTATAGCTCCGCTTGAAGTTGTAGAAATGATCTCAGGTTGTTGGCCTGTTAGCCTGTCGGAAAGAACAGTCAAAGCCTTTTAGAATGAAAACCTGAAGGGAAAACGCGCCTCAATATTAAGTTTACCTTACCCTCCGCCCAATCCCCCGATGTTAATACCCATTAATCTAATTCGTTTGTAGCTTGGGCGGCAGAGGTCACACTCCGGATACCCTGCGAGCAGAGGCTAGATTTTCGCGGTATAAGGTGGGTGCAAAAATTAGCCTCTGGCGACAACCGTTTAAGTCCTTCCAGAAACCTGGATTTTAATGTAAAAAAGCGGATTACCGAGATTCGAGATTCGAGAAAGGATCCACGATCCACGATCCACGATCCAGCTAGCCTCCCATGCAGGCCTTTTTAGACGATGCAGCTAGTGTTACGCGAATTGCTTTTAAGGATGAATTATGGGTTTTGTTTTGTCTTTTTCATTCCTAAAATTAGCTTAAGACACAGTCGTGAGACTACAGCATCAAATTTATTTCAAGCATCACTTCTGAGTAGGGTGGTCGGCTAATTTCATTTTTCATTTTGACCACAATTATGGTTTACTAGTTGTTATAGAAAATTTTTTGAAAGCCTATTTGCACTCTAAGTTAACTACTTAAATGGTCATCCAACTATCGCTTTTCGTAATGAAAACTTCCGGCAAAAACGTGCCGCTGGAATAGTCGTTTATCGGTTCCGTGAATCTTCATTGAGTATTTTTCCGGGTTTCCATATATAGCATCAATGCATCTGTAGCAGTTTTTACAAAGGCGGTTTTTGGCTTTAAAAAACTCTTTAATATGAGTGTATTGCTAGTATAATAAGCCGGAAAAGCTGCTTTTTTAGTCAAATGTGCTCGCAAAGCAGACCGGACTTTATTTATTAATACTACAGTTGGGAGCATACACTTTCCTACAAAGGACGATCCGACGAAATTAGTGGCTCTTATATTTGCAACCAAAGTCCTGAAATACTTAAAACCAGAGGGAGAAAAGCAGAAAACGTAACAAAGCTCGAGCAGGTGAGTTGTTCGCAAGTTTCATTCCCGCGCAGAATTGACGAAAGACGTTACGAATTTCAGTTGTTTGCTAATCGCGCGACGAATTTAATTAATATTCGCGCATGCACAATAGAAAACTGAACGGTTGTCGGCAGAGGCTATACTTTTCGCAAGCCAGCTCATACCGCAATTTGTAGTCACACTTCGGAAATAGCATAGCCGGGCGAACAAACTTGCCAGCAAACACTATTAAAAATTTCAGTTGAGTAGAGTCTACGAAGGACGACGGACACTTTTGCAGTAACTTAAGAAATTGAAAAAAAGGGGAGCCAATTTAATTAGTAGGAAAAGAAGAGAGAAAATAGACCTGCATTTATGTTTTGGACGGGTGTGTATTCGGTGATTAGGATTAAGCACTGACTTTGAATGGTAAATTTTTATTTTCTGTTTCGGAAACTCAATAGAAATACTATGAATTAAAGACGAAGAGAACACAATTGGGAAGGGAAAAAAGTGAGAAAATAGAACTATGTTTTCCACTGCTTTGTGGTCGGTGGTTAATTCACATTTACTGTTTTGAAAATTCCATAAAGATGAAATAATCGATTGCACCAATTGCTGCTCAAGCGTTGGTTTTCACATGACGTCACTAAAATTTAAACTACAAAGCTATCGATCCTACTGAGATTTTACTTTCATGGTGTATTAGGGCATCTAAAACTAATTTTCAAACAAATTTTCGCTTCAAAAGGGTTCTTGGTTTTGTAATAGTGTGCGCTTGAATTTCTAAGCTTTTGCGTGACGCAGCATTTACATGACGGCCGAAAGAGCCGTCATTTAGGATAAAAAAGTGACTTTTTTAGAGGAATTTTGCTATCTAAACAGTTCATGTATTAGAAAAAGTATTACTTTAATATTTATGAGTTCCTCTAGG
>CALNXK010000309.1:77500-300000 GCA_942486035.1 Porites lobata
CTTTCCAAAGCTCGAGTTATTGCCATTTTGATGGCAGTAGTTGTTACTTTGGGATATGGTCTGTTTTGTTTTGCAAAAAACTTCTCCCTGGCCGCGCGTTCCTCGCTGTTAAACGTTTCCAAGTATTTTGCCCAACTATAATTGGATGTACCATAGCTGACAATAGTTTGTACGTAGAACACAGCAGCTGCTAAGGCAAGTGGCTGATACTCGAGAGCTTCAGCAACCTCCTCAGCTTGTTGTTTATTCGAAAGTTAGGACACTTGTCTCAAAAGATCTGCTGCGTCATCGGGATGCATTCCTTTACTGAGAGATTCATGGTAAGCATGAGGAGCATTGAAGGGCATTGACTGAGTATACTAGTACCGATCTAGTACCTGACCATGGACCCATTCTTCACTGGCGGTTGGAGGCAGATAACTACGAACCAAGGATAGGTCAACAACATTATCCACAATAATCAGCCAGGCAGAAAATTGTTTTACCTTTGGAGAAATAAAACGCATCAAATGTTGAATTTTTTCACTTGAGTCGACCTTCGTGGAGGTTGCTAGTCAGGGACCGCGGAGACCATTTTAAAGTGCTGGGGCTAAAAAATCTTACCAATACAAAGAAACATTAAGTTCAGTATTTCGCCATTTATCTTGCATTTGCGTAGGCTACGAGCAGTCTCTCTTTTCTCTTGGTCCGTCGAGCAAAACGCCCGAGACACGCTCACAGACGCGTGCACTTCCCCTTGGAATCTGAAGAAAAAGATAGACTGCTCGCAGTCTAGCATTTGAGCGCCATCTTATTTACAACCTCAACAAATATAACATAAACGTCGTCACGTGTTATAGTATCCAGTATAGCCAATATGTTGAATAAACCTTCCTAAAATTGCTACTTTGAAGTTGTCAGCAGTGCCGAAGTTTCTCTTGCGGTCCTCATTGCTGGAAACAAACTCCTGTGCGACGTCAGCTATAGAGACACTGTCTGTTCTCAGCTTGTAACTATTCAACGTTACTACTAGGTTGCTAAACCTCTCATCACCCATCCTGGATCGACGCCACGTCTTCAGACGCCGTACGTACAGATGAGAATGAATCCTCGCCAGCAGCGCTGGTAATAGGATTTACAGCAAGCAGCTTACAGATAGTTTAACTGACTTCCTGGATTAGCTTCTTTTCTGGTTCTGGAAACTTTGACACCGCCAACAGGATTTCGTCAAAACATGATATCTTCTCCTTCCATAGTACTTAGTTGCCTAGGTAGCGCCCCTGTATCGCAACATCTTCCCTGTATTATGCTTCAAGAAACTGAACTCTGCCTCATAGTCGTCACCATTATCTATAGCAGCTTTAAGCAAAAGGGTCTCCATCTGTACTTAAGAGCTGAAGCTTTCCTGATTAACGCGCTGATAGATAGCCCTGACGATAAGATCAATAGCCTCATAATAGGCCCGTACAATGTGATCTTCAGCAGTTTGGGGATAGCTTGGTTCACCAGCACCAACCTTCAGTCTGGCCGGAGTGTGCCGTTTTCTTGGAAGCGTTGGTTCGCCAAGCAGGCCTTCACTCTTGCGGGCAACATTAGCATAGAATTGGTCGAAGCTTTGATCAATGCGAATCTTTGTGAGCGTCCCCTTTGTTAGATTTGCCAGGCGTTGTCCACTGACAGCAGCCATCTTAGTACCCTGAAGATCCTTAGATAGATTATCGGTGTGGCAATAAAGGTGCTGTCCAAGATGCAAAGCAGAGAAAAAGTCAAATCACTCCATTTGGGCCTTACATCTTATTATCCTTGCACGCACATCGGGTTGTAATCGTTCGGACAAGCAAACATCCCACTCTTCCATAGGGCAAAGTCCAATAATTCCACGGAAATTTTTTCCATGTCAACTGGAGTCCTATGAAATAAATCCCAGCGATAAAAGTGGTAGGGCTATAGCCCTACCAGCCCCTCCCCCTCCGCGGTCCCTGGCTAGGTTGGTCAGAGCGTATTCCGTAACTCCCAGTTGTTTAGCTAGATTGAAACAGGAGTCGGCAAGTGAGTCAAGGGTTTCGGCATTCAGAGTTGAAACAAATGTTAGACCTTGGTCTTCTCGCAAACTTTTTTCATAGAGTTCCTGTCCCACTTGACAAGCAATTTGACTTTTACCACAGCCCGGAATTCCTGATAAATAAATGGTGCTTTCATTATATAGTTCCTCCAGCTTGTTCTTGATTCTCATGACATCGATGGAACGTCTGATGATTTGGTGCGATGGCTTGTATGTAAGACTACAGAAAGACTCAACCTTAGAATGGATCTTCTGAGTAAGGGTTTCTACTTCTTCCTGCTTGGTCTGCAATGTGTTTTGGGTCAATTGTAACTCGGCGTTTAGATTTTTAACTTCTTCATCTTTCACTTTTAAACCAGCTTTAAGTCTATCAGCCTGTATCTTCAAGGTATTTACTTCTTCTGTGGGAGAGCTGCTCTGGTTTTAACATCCTCGACTTCAACAGTTGAGAGATTCAAAGATGTAAATGCAGCTATCACTCTTGCTACATAATTCTGGAATTCAGCATCAGTAAGTTCAGCCTCGTTTTTGTGAGCGATGTCGTTTCGAACTGTCGGAGATGGTCGACCTCTTTTCTGATTGTCGCACTCAGAGTGGTGACAATACTATCTGAGAATAATATCGCAAAAAGTAGACAACTGCAGTCCCACTTCCGTATTTCCCTTTTGAATCATCGTTAAATATCGAGCATCCTTTCCGCGGCTTTTTCCTGTTTCGTTGTAGTAGAAATCTTGTCCATTTTGTGGAATGTCTTTCCATTCCCCAAACGGAGTTGTCATGTAAAGGAAATTCCACTACCAAGTTGAAGGTAGTGTAACATATTCTGAAATAATTTAACTGTTCTGGTGTATACTTCATGGTGGTTCTGGTGTATAGCTCCGTGAAATTGTAGAAATGAGTTTGTCGCCTAGTAGCCTATGGGAAAGAATAGTGAAAGCCTTTTTGGATGAAAACCTGAATGAAGTAACGCTCTTTAATATTACGTTTACCTCATGGCCTAGAGGTTTTTTACCCTTAATCCCCCGATGTTAATGCCCATTAATCTAATTCATCAGTAGCTCGAAATGGGTGGGGGAGAGGGGGGGGGGGGGGAGAGGGGGTAGGAAAGAGGGAAAGGGAGAGAAGCTGTTAAGATACGGGTTTTCTCAGTGTGCAGGGTTCATGAGGTGTCCGACCTCCTTCTGAGCTAGAGGGTGTAGTCTCAAAAAACGTCTGCGAGACGCTAGCGTGATAGAGGTTGACAACCAAGCTTTATTCTCTCTTGTTGAACATTTTAATTCATAAAGCTGTTCTTAAATTTAACATTTAATGTGACTATAGAATGTTAGGAGTTCCTAACGACTGTTGCGCGAGGCGAGCATGTTAGGTGCGAGCGAGTGAGGTAAACCCCCGAGGGAAAGACACGTTCCTTTCATAAAAGATAAAAAAAGTCGTTAAGTCACGTTGCCATTCTAGCAAAATTTCTGGACTTCAACAAACCGAGATCCTGCAAATATGGCAGAAAAAAGAAACCGAAAAAATATTGACATCTACGCAGTCTGTGCACGATTGCACTCAGGAGCAAAACGGTAGTCCATACTTTTCTTTTCCATCGTTCGAAAATGCAATGGCCGTCGTTATCAAGATCCAGAAATTTTGCTACCACGGTAAGGGACTGTCCAATAATTATCAGGAGGGGGAACTGAGAAATGAGCTTCAGAGGGAAAATTATTATGTAGTGTCCTCCAGTTCACAAAAGCGGAATTAGTTCAGCGCCCCCTCTTGATCTCTTGGTAATTTTTACTGCCCCTTCCCCCCTTCCCCCACACCAAATATAATGTAACTGTAGAAGTTGAAAAGCTTGAGAGCCGTCTTCGCTTTTTGTTGTCTGACAACCCTGCTTGTGCTGGAAGGTTTCTCCGACAGGAGTACAGGCCAAAGCCCCATGATGACAGGACATAAGGAGATGCAAGACGGAGGAGAATCGCATCTTGGATAAGCTTCATGCCATCACAGAAAACATAACTAAACATGATGGCAGCTTATTTACCGAGGGTGGAAACTTAAGACTGGCCTAAATTGCCTTCACAATTTCAACAACGAGAAACGACATTATATCAAGTCTGGCGTTGAAAAAGATGTGTTACATCTTGTTGAGGATTTGGACAGAGTGATGGCTAAATATAAGGCGACATATCAAATTGGCACCCAATCTCGTACCCAGAGTCTTGAGGCTTTTCGGTCAGCGGGGCAACGCCGGGAAGACTCTGGGGACATCAATTTAATCGGTTTTTTTATTGGCTATGCCTTTTTTAACGGAAGTCGAGTACCAAAATACTCCGCCAGGATCCCGTAAAGTTTCCGCTCATACCCAAGAGCCAATGAAAATGCAGAGTCTGCCTTTTCAATGGCTCTTGGGTATGAGCGGAAGCTTTATGGGATCCTGGCGGAGCTAGTTTTGCAAGGGATGTTTTGCAGAAACACTTCCGAGAAACGATGTTTGTATTACTAAACCGCCAAGGATGAATGATGTTATATCTTTTCAAAGTCAAGTTGAACAAGTTTAGCGCTAAATAACTCATCTTGAGGCTTTTCGCCTATGTCGTCGAACCACGAAATTCAGTATCGATCAGTAAACAACCGCAACTGCGGACAAGGATAACAGAGCTTGCTCGCAAGCTAGCATAACAGGAGAAGAAAACGATCAATCCTGCGAGTTGATGCCAGACAAAAAAAGGAGGTTTGTGCAAGATACTATTTCTTCTGTTCTAGCGATCTTTTACGAATCTGTAGTTTTACACTCCCGATTTTATGTTATTAAAGATTCTTTTAGACCTTAAAGTATTCAGCGTTACTTGGCAAACGTAATTTAAGCCGAGGAGGGTTAGCTTAAAAGTTCGATTTATTATAACAGAGATGCTTCAAAAGTTTTATCTCATTTGGGCACAGGTCACTTCATATTGTACCAAGGTCTACCAAGTACTCCCCTTATAAGTCAGTTCAGCTATGTAATGACGTACGTTGATTTCAGGGATATAATATTTCCCCTTTATCTCTCGAGCAGGCTCTATTTTATGGCTGTCTGAGTAGATAAACGGGCCTTTTTTGAAGTCTTATTTCCATATGACAAAACAGCACTTCTAGTGCCCTATTATTTGGGATTAAGCTGATCAAGAATCCAACAAGGTCGATCTGCATGTTTTTATGTCCTTACTATAAAAGTATAAAACATGCCTTGAATAATTCAAATTAGGGAGAGGGAGAGGGAGGTTCAGTATAATAAGAAAAGTAATGGGGATGTCCTATTATAAAAACAAAATAATAAGACACTAAAAGAGTTAACAACCTATAAATTTCTTAATGAATGCCTGTCTTTTCCCACTAAAATACCCCTCCGTGCTGTGAACATGCATGCATAAGGAAACTGGTCTTACTACAAAGTTGGCTAATGTGACCATTGCCTTCAGGTTTTTACTTTTAAAAGACACGGGTCCTGGGTATGAGCTTGTTAGTGTTTCTAGCATCTTCTTATTCCATAATCATATCAGACAAAAAATACTCTGCAGTCAGTGGTTCATAGTCTACTGTTTGGAATGAGACACCCAATCAACAGCAACAGTGTTCTCCGCCTTATCAGGCGGTAACCGGTAAAAGTTGCGGCCTGAAGCAACACTGACTTCCTACCGCCTTCAAAGACCTCAAAGTTTACTAAAATTAAAGATTAAGTACTTTTAAAAAATACATAAGTTGTGATCTGATCCAATTCTCACATGCCACACGAAAATGAATAAATGTATGGAGAAGTACTTAAGTATACACCAGGCCCTAGTTGTTCAAATGTTGGATAGCGCTATCTACAGGATAAATCACTATCCAGCGGATAAGTATCGGGGAAACTAATTGCGCTATCCATTGAATAGAGATTTATCCGGTGGATAGCGATATCCAGTCTTTGAACAACCGAGACCAGAATACACAGCTGTTCTTTTTATGGGCCACACATTAGGGAAAGGAAACGTTGAAGATATTATTGGAATCAATCGTTTTAATTTGTTGTGTAAAGTAACAATTAACTGCCTATTTGCATAAAGTAGGTCTTAAAATGAGGGAATAACATTTTAGAGAACTTAGCTCCTAAATTACCTAGCAAGAGCGCGGCCATTTCCGCTTGTCCCCAGAAACGTGCACCTCTGAGGCGCACATTTTTTGCCTTACCTAGGCAGGGTAAGGCTGCACTTCACCCCACAGTAAGTCTTAGCCCTTGGAGACAGGTCTGGAAAAATATGTACTTCAGGCTGTGGACATATTCCTGGTCTCACCTGATCTCAGTACTCCACCCAGGTGGCCCCCATCCTGGTTCCCCTCAAGTTCCTAGTCACTAGGGGATATGAACCTCACTCCCTGGAGACTTAGTGGGACTCCTGTCCAGGGTGGGTACCCCCAGTACCACACTATCTTGCCTGGCTTCACTCCTTGTCCCCTTACCCCTAGATTCAAGCGCTTCCCTGCCACCAAAATTTTTTGCTCATTTACTATCTTCTGTGGTATCTTTCTGTTCGGTTTACTGCATAGAACTGTATGTAAAAGCTTCAACTAATCGAAGAGTTTATTAAGCTAGAGTTAATTAAGAATATTCTAACCTGCTTAATTATTATTGTGATTTCGAAAAAGTACATGACTGTCATGAATGATGGAATTTTGAGACATTAATAGACAGTGATCAATGTAATTAACATCAAAAGCAGTATACTTAAAAGATCTAAATCTTTAGCAATCAAAAATGTCTAAAAACATCTCGTGCTTTATCTAGAGCTTGTATCCATGAGGAAGTCATTTGCAAGAAAGCCAAAAGGATCATGAGCATACTGAAACTTGTGATGCAAAAAATTCTTTTACCATGTAAAACAGAGACCAAACCCAAACATAATGGATCAACTTACCACCTCCCCCCCCACCCCTGCTGAGTCTCATTATCTACTCCTGGAGAAATTAAAGGAGCTACATTATAGGGTGAATGTATTTGTCGCTATTGGCATACCTTATTTAGTTAACAGTATGCAAGCTGTGCATGGAATCCATACATGAGAAAACAAGTAAGCAAAATCAAAGCTGTGCAATGGTGCAGTACAGAAAGGTTTGAATATGCCTAAACTTACACCTGGACAGTCATGCAACCAAGCTTACATTATTTTATTTAATTTTCGGCTGCCACTGAGGCAAAGAAGGATGGAAGCAAGACTGTTAATGCATACAGTGGTAAATGGTTTGGAGCTCCCAGTCCCTGAAGAAGTAGCATGTGACTAGACAGTACCTGCATCCACAGAGATTTAAAATCTGAGTAGCTACACTCCAAAAACATAAGCCAATATAAAAGCTTGAACAGCCTACGGCAACTTGGGTGCTTGAGTCAAGAGACTCGGAGACATCATGCTGTGTGAAGCTACTTTTGTTCACTTTTATTCCAAGGAGTTACCAGAAATGCCAATATTGATTTTTTTTTTTTTTTTACCATTATTACTATATGTTTTGATTTTCCCATATCCACTGTGCCAGAGTGACAGATAATTCCTTTGTTGATCATCAGTGTAGATTTGATAGGATTTTTATACTCTTGACACACAAAAGTTATCAACAAAATGTGTTTTTTAGAAAATAATTCTTAGGTAGAGGATCTACTAAAATAATGCACAGTTAATCAATATAGTTTTGATACAGTATAACGGCGCAACAAATGAATTGAAAACTATTTAGATGTATTTAATTTTTATATCATTCTGCCTATGCATGCAGTTTTCTTGGCTCATTGCAATCTCACATAACATCGATCTGTAACATATCATGGGCTTTGTTGATGCTCTAGTGTATCAAAAAAGGCAAAAAGTGCATTAGATTAGGATGTGATCTGAGCCTTTAAATACAGCTTTAAGAACAAAATAAAATAATATGATAATGTTTTCAAATTGCAACACTACACGAAAAAAACGCTTGGGATAATTTTGATTCTACTGAAATAAAACGAATAACACAAAGGTCACGAAGAGTATATTAATTACAGTGAGTACTTAGTGATTAGAATTTATGTTTCTCCCTTTTTCTTCCAATATTTTGTTGCGAATCATGATTCATTGTTAAAATTTTCCAAAACAGACAGTTCAGTATACTTTGGATCTCCTGTTCCCGTTCTGGAAGATTTTACTTCCGTTTAAGAACTGATCAGGCATGCGCAGAACAACCGGAACTGCAGGATTTCTGTGTTCGAGATTTGATGTCCCTAGAGTCTTTCTGGCATTGCCCTGCTGACCAAAAAGCCTGAAGACTCTGGGTACTAGATTGGCACCAAGTCCACAACATCTGAAGCAACAAAAAGGAAAGGGCAGAAAAGAAAAGGGGAAAAGTGGAAGCTCGCAGCTTGTGAAAACAGGAGTTTTACAATGCATGTTGAATTGTTTTTACAATTTAATGCAAAGGCACATGACATAAAATGAAAGTTAGGGCCCCCCTGTTATAAGAGTAATTTAAATTTGATCCCCCCTATCTTGGCATTATTTTTACTTAATACCCCACCCCCCTCCCCCAACTGGTTTTTCAGCCCCCCTCCTGATAATTATTGCACAGTCCCTACCTTGACGTCACACTTCTCCTCTCTTTTGAGAAGAGCCGCTTAATAGAGGTTTGTCTGCATGTTTAGTTTACCTTTTGTATTATGGACTATACAAATGCACCCTGTTAGTAGAGCCTTAATTTTTTTCCCTTGCTGCCCACAGTGTGATAAAAATATCAAGTACCTTGACATTAATTTGACATTTCAAGACAGCTACAAGTATGTTATCATATGTTACAGATATATTTTTCCAATATCCTTTGCAAGATTCAAAGGCCAAAAATTCCACTGATTTTACACTATTTACCTGAATCAGAAAATGTAAGGGTTTTTTTAATATTTGAAGTGCCATTTTCACAAATCTATTTTTTTATTGTTTGCGAAATTGACTAGAAAAAACTTATCAACAATTTTACTCGTCATTTCATATATTTATTTTACCTTGAACCTTAATGCCTTGAAACCAAAAAATATATAAAATAATGCTCCATTTTTTTGAGGTGGATATCTACTAAAAAATGCGGAGCGATCGTTGGTAAGAGAAGTCGGGCAACAGGTTAGCTAATTGCAAGAATCAAATGATGTACAGTCACTTAGGCCAGCGTTTTTTACAGACAGGACAACATAGACAACCTGAAGTCATGCCAACCTTGTTCCCAGGTTCTCTCTCCTCTCTCTCCCTCAGCAGGGACACGTAGAAGAAAAACCCTGGGAACGAGGTTGAGGTCATGAGCAGGGGTGTAACAATTCATATTCCTTGCGATTCAATTTGATTTCGACTACTGCCTTTTGATTTCGACTATTTCGATTCCATGATGTAAATGTTTCTTAATTCTCATTACATAACGCATAATGTAAACAACATGGAACCATAAACCCTTAATTTGAGAATAGAAACAGGGGCAGGAGGATTCACCGTCACTTAGTTCGTCACCATTGTTTGAGAACCTGACAAAGAGCATATCGCACATGGTTTGCCTTATTTAGAAATTCTCAAGGGGTGGTTGAAGGACAGCATTTTTACCAGGCAACACAAAATGGCACACAAACTGCTATCTTCTTTGCTCGTCAATCAAAAACTCACATTTTAAAGAGTTTTGGATTCTGATTTTTACAATAAAATAACTCACCGAGAACACCCTGGAAAAGGTGCGCAAAAATCGAACCAAAGAATCGTGAATCGAACTGAATGGTCATTTTATAACCGTGATTAATCAAGAATTTGATTAATCCTTACACCACTAGTCATTGGGATTCATTGAGTAGCGAGGGAGGAACTACAATAGCCCGTGTGGGAAAAAGGGAGGGGGATTGGGGAGAGAGGGTAAGGTACCATTTCCCTGCTTTTGCTCATTTCTCCCTCCCCCTTCCCTTTTTGCACCTGCCACACAGGCTAGAACTATAACATTTTTTCATCATAAACTATGTTGCCAATTTCAAACCAAAAAAATAATTACCCTATGGGCACCAACCCTACCCAAAAAATTAAAGCAACAACATCTAAGCCTTCCCTTTATTTAGCGACCTGATTTGGATTTGAATCCCAGCAAAGACATTCACTCACTTTTTAGGAACAGCATTGCAATTGAAGAGAGCAAACAAAGTGAAGCCCCACGGTTTTTTGGGATTATGAAGTTCCCTTATTGATTTATTATGCAGATACAGTGGAGTGTTGCAAAATGTATACAACGAAATGCTGTACTTACACTTTTTTGTATTTAATTTAGCTGAGAGCACTCAGGTTAAATGGTACTACAATGTCTTCGTCTCTAGACTGTTTAGCCTGTAGAAAAGGAAAGTCAAAGTCAAATTTACAAACAAACAAGGCAGGCGACCAAAAAAAGAGGATTATCAGAAGTTTTAGGGTTTACTCGATTCTTCTGTTTTATGACCTTTCACGGGTCCTTCAAGAGTATGTTGTGTCTTTGGTTTGCTACTGTTCTGACTACATCTTTCAATGGTTTATTCTCAAATTTCGCAGAAAGAAGGGAAAGTGTGATGAAATGCAGTCTGCTACACAGCCATTTTTAGTGTCATCACGCAATGCTCCTCCCCACAAACGGCTGCTTGGAATCAAACCACATTCCTTTCCCTTTGTGTTTGTGGTCTAACGAACAAACCAATCATGTATAAAAAACTTGACAATACCTGAGGCCCAGGGTGTGAGGTAGCGAACAAGCTTCTCAATTTTTGACAACTCAGTCAATCGTCGCTGAATGTGTCTGCAAGCAAAGAAAAGGTTTAATTTGCAGAAAAGTTTATTCTTAGCAGTTAAAAGAGTTCCAAGTTAAAACAACATTTTGATAGGCCTAGAAGACTCTTACCAGGATCGGTTGGTTCTTTTTAACACGCATATGTATGATGAATTTCATGTGCCGGATGTGCTTATTGTGTTGCTACGCACTCTCAAGGGTACTGATTCAATCAAAAGCAATCTTATAAATTATTGATGAGCGATTTTCTGAAACTATACACAGCAACTTTATAGGCACATCCATGTTGTGCACCACATTTGCTCGACTTGCTAGCATGCTGTTGCTGCTTATCTTATAAATTGTGAATAGGACTACAACAACACTACTCCAGTTGATGGCTTGTTTTTACGCGAACATTTTGATTGTTCTGTCATTTACGCATGGGGTATTGATAAAAGACAAGCTGTTTGCCTGTAATTGGAGGAGTTACCGTACCGCAAATGTGGCATGAACACCTTCCAGAAAATGGGAGCTGAATTCTAATTGGCTAACCGTGGGAAAGGAATGTGGTTTGATTCTCAGCAGCCGTTTGTGGGAAAGAGCGTTGCGTGACAACACTAAAACGGCTGTGTAGCAGTCTAGATTAAATGCGGGTCGACTAAAATTAACAGAACTTTACTTTAACGTTGAATCAGCCGAAAATCAAATTAGATTCTATAAACTTTAACACCGGCACCATGTTAATGATTCTGACGTTGACATTCCTCGGCAGGTTTTACAGAACATTCCTACTTGAAATCCGTCAAAATTAATGCCGTACCATGATTGTAGTTTTGACATACCGTAAAATTCCGAAAATAAGCCCCTCCATGTATAAGCCCCTCCAAATATAAGCCCCCCGCGGGCTTGTACTTGGAAAATTGTCCTCAAATACTAAGTAAAACATAGCAAAAACAGTAAATTACTTCCAACTATAAGGCTAGCCCAATCGATTTTGAAACGCAAACTTCCCTCCGTAGATAAGCCCCTCCGAATATAAGCCCCACCAAAAATAAGCCCCTCAAAAAGGGCCTTTGAAAAATATAAGCCCCAGGGCTTTTTTTTGGGGAATTTTACGGTATTTTTTTTCAGCAGTGCTGAAAAATCTTAACCTTTCAGAAGTGACTCCATGAGTAGTAGAAACTCTTGGAATTCATATAGCACTGTTTGAAGTACTGTTGCCAATCCAGATATAACTCAAACCAAATTTTAGGTTATATTTGTACAAACTCATTGAAACATAAAAACGAGAATTGTAAGCTTTCATAGCGTTTCTTTGGATTGTTATGTATGACGGGCTCCTGTTATTAACATTAGGGACTTTAAGATAGGTCACTATGGTCACCTGGGGCGGTTAGATAGATGTAACGTCACGCAAAACACGCGTGACCTTTCACCGTCGTCCTTCTGGGACGGTATGTTTTCGCCAGGTTCCTTGTCGTGAAGACAACGGTGAAACCGATAAGAGTTCATGCATACTTATTGTCACTTTTCTTCTAAAACTGAGTAGCCAATGGGTTAAATATGCTTTGGCTTGTGTTTACATTGATTTACCTATCGGTGAAATGAAAAAAAAAAGCGAGAATGTCTGTGTTCATTCATAACTTAGCTCACGGCCGCATGGCGACTGCTTGTTTTCTCAGCTTTTTCTACCAAGTGTCGTCTGCCATGGCTGCCATGGTCTAGAATGCTTTAATCAAGTGAACATAAATTTTAGTAATTTGTGCTTTAGTTTCGGCACATGAGAAGTTCGACGTTTCAACTGGGCCTAAAAGTGATGATTGTAGCTGTCTTTTTTATAACTTAAAACTGTATTTTTATCAAGAAAAGATTTCTTTAGCTCAAAAGGTGTTGTCTTAGTAAACTTGAAAGTTCAAATAAAAATTAATTAATTTGTACCCTTATTCTTCTGATTGGTATTCTTCGTATAAGAAACTCTTCTTCAGTAATTGAGCCTTCTGCGAAAGAAATTACAAGCGAGTTTCGCACATGACTTCACTGTCCTCTGTTTTGTTGTCCGATCTTAAATTGAAAAATTTCGCGCCTTCTTACCGTCATGGCCCCAGGCCGCCTGTATACGCATCCAACCGTCCCAGCCTACCGTCTTAAAGTCCCTATTTTCAGTTGTCTTAAAGTTGTGTCTGGCTCTAATCTGTTTCACAGACATAAATGGCTTCATACGGTTTGAAATATTATTATGACAGTCGAGTATGCAGAACCGATCAGCAGTATACCATCCCTTCTTGAAACAGATGAAAAGAGAATATTCTCTCAAGTCAGATCTCAAGTTGAAGGAGTTGAAAATTGAGCATGAATTTAAAGATTCTAGAGGCGAACTTTTGGGATATCTCTTTCTTCAGGTTGCTCATTCTTCAGGAAATTCAGCATTAAAGACACTACATGTAGCTATGGTAGAAACAGCCTTTAAAACAACCCTGATCCAACCAAGCTATGGTAGTCTGAGCTAGACTTCTATCTTTAACGGCTGGCAAATGGTACCTTGAACAACGTGGGTCTTGGAAAATTTTGGCAGGATCTTGAAATCTTGGAAACGTTTTTGATAAGTCTTGAAGTCTTGTTTCTGCATGGTTTGTTTTTACTTTTTTTGAGTCTTGAAACTTTTTACCCAAGAGTCTCTGGGTCGAATTTCTAACTAGGATCTCAGTGTCTTGGCGAGTCTCGCATTTTACCATTCGCCACCCCTTCTTGAGGGTCCTAATGGGGTTAACTGACAACTGGCAAATTGCGCCTAAAATTTATGTGACAACTGACATTTGCCTTGGGTTTTACTGGCAAATGGCAAAGGACCTTTATTTTCTGCAACACCCTTTTATGAGGCTTTTCAATAGCATTTTTCCACTCTTTTCGTAAGATGATGTGATCAAATGTGCATTTATCATGGTTTATATGGCTAATTTTGGCAGCAGGACGCTTCAAAAGTGTTATATTTTGTTAATGGTTTACTGTAAATCCCATGTGTGTCATGTACCATTATATCCGTTGTAAATGACCATGCAATGATCTCAAATTTACTCTCCTCTCAAATGTGCCAGCATACACGATGGCTGCTAATGAGGGCGTTTTAAAAGCAATTGTAAGTTTTTTACCGAGGTGATTCAGATATGGTCCTTCTTGGTGGACTTTCTTACAATCTACGTCCTTGAAGGTATAAATTTTAGCTTTTTCAAAACAAAAAAAATGGTTGGACAAGTTGGACTCTGGCAAGCAAAAACGTTTATGTGACTTGAGAAATTGAGGGCCACTTGAAATGCTTTCAATAGCAAAGCTTATAAAAACTGTGACACCATTGCATCAGTTTTCGAATTTGATGTTTAGTTCACATTATTTGTGCTCTTTAAGCTAAATTTCGATAAAAAAAATAAACAAATAAGTTTCATAGTTAATATTAATAATCATTTAACTGACAACCGACAAAAAGCCTAAAATTGTCGGTTGTCAGTTAACAAATGGCCAAAGTCTTAACTGACAACTGACATTAATTTGTGTCCCCATCAAGACACTCCTCCTTTACTAAAACTGCATGCCTTTCGGTGAGCCAGGATCAAACAATTTTAAATTGAGTTAAATTGATCATGACTATACAGATCTATACAGAAATGGGTACTCACGTTTCTATTAATGCTCTGACAGGAATTGTGCTGTATTTTTTTAAACTGTTAACTGATTGCAGGCTTTCCGAATAGTAGTCTTCGCTCCACGTAAAACAGGAGAAATTGAAAGTGAAATGTGCCAACAAAGCGCTATCAAGTGTCCAGACGAAATTTATCCTGTTGATAGGTCAAAGTAGCCAAAGTTTCACAGACATAAATGGCTTTATACGGGTTGAAATATGACGGTCGAGTTTGCAGAACCGATCAGCAGTATACCATCCCTTCTTGAGACAGATGAAAAGAGAATGATCGTTGAAGGAGTTGAAAATTGAGCATGAATTCAAAGATTTTGGGATACGTCATTCTTCGGGTTGCTCATTCTTCGAGAAATTCAGCATTAAAAACACTAGCTATAATGGTAGAAACGGCCTTTAAAACAACCCTGATCCAACCAAGCTATGGCACTCTGAGCTAAACTTCTATCTTTACTAACATTGCATGCCTTTCGGTGCGCCAGGATCAAACAGTTTTAAAATAAGTTAAATTGATCATGACTATAGATCTATACAGAAATGGGTACTCACGTTTGTATTGATGCTCTGACAGGAATTGTGCTGTAAACTGTTAACTGATTGCGGCCTTTCCGAATAGTAGTCTTCCCTCCACGTAAAACAGGGGAAACTGAAAGTAAAATGTGCTAACAAAGCGCTTGAAGTGTCCAGACGAAATTTATCCTGTTGACAGGCATTTGGAAAATATATCATGACGTAACTCGCATGATGAGGGAACCTGGGGATAGGAGGTTAGGGAAACGTACTTGGGAGAAACTTGGGAGGTATATGCAAAGGTATATCGACAGCGAGGTTCAAGATGAATAACGGTAGTTCAGATATACATGTAGTTCGAATCGAATACAGTGGCGAGTGGCTCGAACTAAAGAAAACGGAGAAAAAGAAATGGAAACTGAGATCATCTCCCCCCCTCCCTACCCCAGCTCTTCTCGTTGTTTTGCGCCTATAGGGGACTTAGGGGACAAGGTTGCAGAGGCCCTTCAATGTCTTCAATAGGCCACTTGCACTAAGAGGTCACGTGACCAATGCTTCCTTTAAGCAATGAGTTGGAATCTTGCTGATGGACGTAGAAATTATCTTACACCCGAAATTTGAGAGGAAACGCATTTAAGGGAGATATTTCGTAGGACTTTGATTTTTCAACAAAGTAGTACGAGTTGTATTGGCCGCCATGTTGGAGGGCATGCTCTTGCCCTCCAATATGGCTGCCAAAAGTACTTTTTTCTTATATCTTGTTAAACGTTTTATGGTTACGCTCAGATGGGCTGTAAACGTTACCACATCATCTTTTCAACATTTTCCTTGAAGTTTAAGTACAAAATTTGTGTTCAGAAAGAGGTAATTCATGATTTTAAAAATTACATTTTAGTCACGTGACCAGCGACGAACTTACTCATTTTAAGAAAATGGTGCGGGTTTGAAAAACCAAATCACCATTATTTTGTTTAAGATATGACCCACTAATCGTTTTTCGAAGGCAAAATCATATAACTTTCATTTTAATAAAAACGATGTCACATGACCTCTTAGTGCAAATGGCCTATCGATCCCGTTTCACTGTCACACAATAAATGCGGCACAAAAAAAAAAAAAATTGAAAACCGTCCAGGGGAAAAAGCCAAGAAAATGAAGTGTTACAACAGACTGATATATAAACAATTTTTCCAAGTCTCAGGTCTATGTGGCCCACAGTTTCCGAGTTATTTGCCGAAACATTTCACGCACCATTGTAGACTTTGTATGGAGACGCCTAGCCTGCGTAGCAAGCGTTTCCAATCGAGTTATTGCGCGAAAGTAAGAGCGGGAGCAAAAAAAAAAATCCCCTCCCCCTCCCCTGTCATTCCTTTTTTTGCTCTCGTCCCAACTTTCTCGACGAACTCGCAAGGAAACGCTTGCTACGCAGGCTAGGAGACATATTTGTGTACAGTTTTGATACGCCACCGTTGTGTGGCCTGAAATAGATAGGGTATCAAAGATTGCTTCCGATCAAAAATAGCCTGGGCATCCGGAAAAGCAATTCTTTAGTGTAAACTAAGGTAGGATATTCTGGAAACATACCGTACAGCCCCGCTACTAAGGTAACTGCATAAATAAACAAATAATGTAAATTTAGTTGAACTGGGTAAACTGGTAAAGTCGGAAACGAGCCAAGGAATAGGGAAGGTGAAAAAGTTTCCCAAGCGGCGGGGAGGGGGAGGGGGGCGGGGCTGCTAATGACTTGAAGGAGGGAGGCTGCGAAGAATCTCTACGTATTAAGTCCTTTTGTTTTATATACTGGGTGAAGTGGGTGGAGGGGGGCTAAAGCCTTTTGTTTTCAGCACCCCAGGGCTCCACCGTCCCTGACAAAACCCATACAGCCGGAGATTAAGGAGGTTTTTGCAACATGCTGCATACTCCCCCCCTGAGTGGGATGTTAGTCCAAATAGTCCATCGCAGTGTTACCCCCTCCCCTCCCATTCCTACAATATGTCGCCAGTACCTATTTATTCACCTGGGCGAAAAGAGGCAATGTAAGGAGCTAAGACAACTACAATACCACTCGTGATACTTCAAAACTGTCTCATATTTTACCCGCCTGACGGCTCGTGAAATTACGTATAACAATTTTGAAATATCACTTGTGGTATTTATGCCATATATCACCACAAATCATGCTATCACCTTTACTAAAAATTTATTACAGTGTTTTTCTAAATAGTTGCTGCCCTAAGCACATTAAATTAAAAACAATTATAATATTATTAATTAATTTTGATTACTGACTATGTTAATTAAAAATTTACAAAAGCAGTAGCTTTAAAAAAGTATATCATAGAACTCTATTTAGAAAAAATATACAAAAGATAATGTAAATCATGTCTTCGAAAAAAATGAAACAAATGCGCAGAAACACTTAAGATTGCGATTAAATGCATATTTAAAAAGATAAGTTGCGTGAATAATGACTCATAATTTGATTGAGTCATGCCATACACTGGGCCGGTAAAATGTGCCAAGTAAACATGTACAGATTTTTTTTGCCAAAAGAAGAACTACTTTCTGCAACAACTCTTCGCAAGTTGCAACAACCTTCTGATTTCTTGCAAGGTTTGAACAACATCCCGATGTAATGCCGCAAAACAAGTTTTTGTTGCCCACTATAGTGATGCGAGCCACCATTTGGACTTTCGTAATAACATTTTGCTGTCACGATGTGTTTAAATATTACGGAGCCTGGAAATGTGGCCCATTCAGCAGAAATGATACATGCTATCATTTAGGCTTTTGACGCGTCTTTTATTAAGTTGCAAAATGAGAAACTCGATTCTTGACAATGGTGCTTTTTCAAAGCCCATATATATTTTCGAAGTGGTCTAAATAAAGCCATAGGCTCCTTATCGAGTCTCGACAGAGTCAATCTCCAAGATTTTTTTAAAAAAAAAAGAAGTGACATTTAACAAGTGAGGATGAACGTGCTATTTAGTAGAAACCCAAATTTGTGCGTCTTTGGTAGAGAGACTTGTCTTTTAACCTCCTGTCTTTAGTAAGTTCTAGTGGTATCTTCTTGGTCTGCAACCACGTGGTAAGGCGGCCATGTTGAAGGTCAATACAAAACAATTTCTTCTTGAAGAATTTACATGAAAATAGAGTTGCAAGAGGAGAGAAATGCTTTTTTTCTTCACCTCCAACATGGCCGCCGTGACATCACGTGCAAGCAATTGAGGAGGAGCCGCCTCTTCAACGCTCTACAGTTTGATGTCCTCAATAAGCATATTCCCTAGCAGTTGAACAGGAGGGCATTTTGTATGCGTATGCGTCAATAAGGTCTGCTGAAGTAAAGATTGGCCCGTTTGCCTCGGATACGTCACCGAAACGAGTTGACCGAGGGGGAATGGGAAAATGCCGTACAGGGACTAGGCAAGGTACCCCCCATTATCAACTGTACCCCCGCCCAATCTAAATACCCATGTCCCCGCCGCGCCACCTAGCTATAGTTTTATACCTTTTGCCCAGCAACAAGGTTTTGATTGGTTTAGACTGCAAAGTAAAGAGTTTCAACTCGCTCAGCAACAAAGTTTTGTTTGGTTTGAAGAGTTTCCATTCTTACTCACCAACAAGGTTTTGATTGGTGCAAAGTGCACCCTAGTATGTTTTTTAATCATAGCACTGCAGATGCATAGGTTCTTTACCTTGAAAATTTCATTACTTTCTTTCTCTCGGAGCTGTATTTTTTTTTTTTCATTTTAGCCCATAGTAGTTCATTAGCATATTTTAGGCCATAATAAACCTCGTAAAATGTCATTTCGTGTTTTAATTACTATTTAAAAAAACCTAATTAAATTACCCTTCAGGCGCTGGAGAACCCTTCTTTACCGACCCGAACTGAAACATGCTCAGATTTCCATTTGGAAACTACCTTTGTGCTTTGACCTTTCTTTGGACTAATCCAATCTGAAGTAGCTTAAACTACACATTTTTGTTTTTCTACGCCTTCCTGTCCCAATAGCACTCGCACGTAAAAATTATTTGAAGACGTTAACAGAGAGCTTAGTCCTGGGCGCAAAATTCTCTCACACTCCAACATTTCATAAGTCAGAAGATACATTGTACATTCTGAAAGTTTCTATGAAAATAAATAATTTATAAGTATAGCAAGAAAAATATCAACTTACTTTGAGACATTGTTCTCCCCCAACGTTTTGTGGACTTGAAAGATGTATCCACTATGCTTGTTAAGTGCACCTTGGAACTGAACAAAACTCTCGATCTCAAACCAGAAGTCAGCAATGCTCTTGTAATTGCCACGTTTAACCTTCTTGTGAATGCAAAATGACCCGCCTGCCGCTGTTTTAAACCTTAACGATTTTTAAACACTTGAAGGACTAAACAAGAAACTTACCAATACCCATAAATTTCTTTGGTTTCAAACAGACAGCTGCTGGAGTACCTCAACAAGAAACGACATAAAAACCTTCAAGAGAAAGGTTGGTACATGTATATTGCCCCGTACCTGAGAAAGATTTCTACATTTCCACTAAATTTCAAGTACTACGTAAGAATCTTAAAGGCTTCAACACTGTACAAAGACTGTGCTAAATACAAAGATTTATTTATTGGTTTGTTGCTGCAGGCACTGAGTTGAGGAAAGGACATGGTCGCCATGTCTGGCGGTGGCCCACGATGCAGACCATCATTATTACACCATACGTGCATAACATGATTTATCATGTCCCACAAATGATGAAAAAGCATGGCAGTCTGAGGAGGTTTAGTAGACAAGGTATTTTTATCAATTTATATGAGCAAGTGCATGGAACACGGGAAATTGAATCACCTGCTCTTCCATGACATACGATACAAATGAATACACATTTCCCAAAGTCTTGGCTCTCAAAACTCTGATTGCTCAAACAGAAACTTTCTCCCCACAATACAAATACCCTTTTGGTGAATTTGCATCCTTTCATTTATTTTGAGGTGTAGAGACGAAAAATGATGACCTGCGTCGGTATTTTCACCGAAAGAGCAATCGTTGGGATGCAGTCACCAACCTTCTCCTAGCCGAAAAACGCCAGAAATAACTACGAACAAAAAAATGGGTAAAACGGGGGGTATGAAAAAAAAAAAGGATGAAGCGAAGCAAGTGAGAAGAATTTGAACAGCATCACTAGTTCAAGTTAACACGGAACCCCTAGCAATTTGACGATAATGTGTTCTGAGAAAAAATGAAGATTTCAGAACTTCTTGCTCTCGAAACTGCAAAGACGGGAAAGGTATTTAACACAAAACAAGAAAGCAAGTGTTAATAGACACTGTGAAAGGTTTGAACCCAGGAGTCATTTCAAAAGTAGGTTGAGTTTGACTGTCCGGGTAAACGTATTCCTGAATGTTAATAGACACATTACTCTTGTCTCGGGGAAACTAGTACACCTTACTCTTACTAGTAAGTAAAACATAGCGAGAAAAAAATTCTCAAATCTGATTGGCTATCAAATGGCCTGTTTTCAGCAAGAATAGGACAGTATGAAATCGTTATTAAAGGGGCAGGTGTCACTTGAACGACGCACACGTCCCCGCATGTACTAAGAATAGATTAGACTTGATTGAAAATTAATAGGTTAAGTAACTATTTCAAATAATTGTTATTTAAGGGGTGGGGGTCACTTGGACGAGCTACACGTCCCCGCATGCATGTATTAGGTATAGTGCCCTTAAAAATTATTACAGACAAGGTATTAAGCTACTCTTTCGCATGTATAGAGAACACAGCAAAAAAATTTTGGTTTGTTTTCTAAGGTCAGATACGGTCAGACTTTCGGATTCTACTCCAGAAACATTTAACGAATGAAATGAACCTGAACTAGATCGAAGTTTGAAACAGTTTGAAATCACTTTGTAAGAGACGTTTTTGGTACGTTGTCATCCAAACGTTTTGCTGCCATAGCAACATGACGACTTCTCCTCTACAGTACGTCCTTTGTGAGAGTACAGCAAGACACGCCAGACTACGTACTACGCTTCTACGCTACTACGGCCTGCGTGTAAAGAATATTGATTTTCTTTTTGTATAGTAATAGTCGTCATACAGTGTACTACGCTACTACGCTACTACGGCCTACTTGTACTTAATATTTACTTCCGTTTATGTAGTAAGATTTGTGATACCGTGTACTAGGCTACTACGCTACTACGGCTTACTTGTACTTAATATTTCCTTCGGTTTATATAGTAAGACTTGTGATACCGTGTACTACGCTACTACGCTACTACAGCCTAGTTGTAAAGAATATCTTGACTTCTGGCTTTGTATGGTAATAGTCGTCATACAGATTACTACGCCACTGCGTTAATACGGCCTCCTTGTACTTAAGATTTACTTCGGTTTAATTTATATAGTAAGACTTGTGATACCGTGTACTACGCTACTATGCTGCTACGCTACTACAGCCTGGTTGTAAAGAATATTGACTTCTGTTTTTTTTTAATTATGGTAATAGCCGTCATACAGTGTACTACGCTACTACGCTAGTACAGCCTCCTTGTACATAAGATTTACTTCGGTTTATATGTAGTAAGACTTGATACCGTGTACTACGCTACTACGGCCTACCTGTAAGGAATATTGACTTTCTTTTTTGTATAATTGTAAGACTTGTCATACAGTGTACTACGCTACTACGCTAGTACGGTCTCCTTGTACTTAAGATTTACGTCGTTTTATAAAGTAAGACTTGTGATACAGTGGACTACGCTACTGCGCTACCACAGCCTACTTGTACTGAAGATTTACTACGGTTTATAATTATAGTAAGACTCGTCATACAGTGTACTTACACTACTACGCTAGTACGGCCTAGTTGTACTTAAGATTTACTCATGAACTAGATGTTAGTGAAAAGCTATTATAACTGTTTTCTGTTAGTAACAAAACTTTCTTTGTTTTTGGACAATAATTAGGCAACAACAGTATCTGTTGAGGAAAAGGTCTTACAAGACTTACAAGGCTTAAAAAGGCTACTAGCTAAGTTTACTGTAATGGGAAGTATAAAAGACGCAGCAAACAGTAGTTACAAAATGCATATCAGTGCTCATAAATTCTTTTCATTTAACGCAGTAGTTTGTTACGAACTACAAAGAACGATTACGCATAAAACTACGCCACTACGCGTAGTACGGATATTTTTTCAAATTGTTGCTCATATTTCTCGCCGGGTATTGTTTTGGCAATGCACCGCGAGGTGGGCTGAAGCCAAAGTAATCACGAAATTTTTTCCCATCTGACAACCACTCAAATGCCTCCCTCCTTGGTTGTGACTTATAAAAAATGATTTTCTTTTTGCAGGCTATGGTAACATTGTCCCAATAACAGTTCAAGCGCGTCTGTTTGGCGTGCTATACGCACTTATTGGAATGCCTTGAACATGCTTGACTCGTAAATCCATCGGAGATAAAATAACGGAACTATTTACAAAATTAATTACAAACAGATTACTTTGAGAAACGCGTTTTGAAAAGATCACATCTGACTGAAAAAGTGGAGCTAAAAGTTACGTTGACATCGATTGTGTATCTGTGGTTTGCCCACTATCATTAATGGCTCTCTTGCATGGTTTACGTGAGACACAAGGAATGGTCATATATCAAGTGTTTTCAATTTACTTTCACGACTTTCAGTACCATTGGTTTGGGTGATTACTTTCCGCAATTTAAGAACAGCGCTGATTATTCACTTGTTCTTCGAGCGTTTGCTTGAGCAGTAAGAGATTAGTACTGCGCGTGTTGTGCGGTTACTGCACGAAAAGAACGCAAAGAAGTGTTCAGAGGAAAAAAAACGGTAATAACAATGAACAATTTCCCTGTAACGGGAACGAAATAATGGCGGAAGCTTATAATGATGGCAAAAAAGGCGATTTGAATAACAGTCTTCTAAAGACAGGCGACAGTACCAACCAGGAAGATGTGCCAATTTCAGGTTCTCGAAGAAACAGTTTTGCGGAAGAAACAACTATGAAAAGCAAATAGCGTGAAAGTTAATTTAGCCTTGGAATATATTTACTTGCTAAATAAGATTGGTTAGTTTGTTCTGGAAGCTTTGACCAGGCTGTAGAAGTTTTTTCCGGGTTGTTCAGCATCGCTTTTAGTAGATTTTGTTGCACGGTATTAAGGAGAAGAAACAAAACTAAATGGGCACATCACGCATGCTTAGTACTTTTTTCTTGGAGTAAAATTTCTGGTCTTGATCTGCAGATCATTTCAGGTGTCTAAAAGCCTTTTTCTTAGCCTCCCGGATTTCGCCGTCCCTGACGAGGCCCACACAGCAGGAGGTTAACGAGCCTTTTGCAGCATTAAGCATACTCCACCCTGGATAGTATGCTAGTTCAAACAGTGCATCGCAGTGTTACTACCCCCTCCCCCCACCACCTATTCCAGCAATATGTCACCAGTACCTATTTATTCACCTGAGCGAGGAGAGTCAATGTAAGGAGCTAAGGCAACTACAATAATCAGTATAATATTAATATTTTATTACAGTGTGTTTCGAAACAGTTGCTGCCCTAAGTACATTAAATAGATTATAATAAGAATAATATTAATAAAATGTACATAAGCTCTAGCTTTAAGAAAGTACATTATAGAAACTCTATCTAGAAAAAAATATCAAGATAAAGTCAATCAAGACACCAGGCATTTCTAGAATATTGAATTCGGATTTCATAAAATTACGCGTAAGTAACGCGATACACGTCACCGGCTGCAAAACAAGTTTGCTTTGGGCCAGTAAAATGCGCAACATGTACAGATTTTCTTGCAAAAGAAGAACACCTTTCTGTAACAACACTACTTCTCTTTGTAACGACGTTTTGTTTCCCTCAAAAAGATTATGGAGCCTAGAAATTTAATCGCTGATGGAATTTGCACCAACGGGAATGTGGCAAATTCAACAGAAATGATACATGCCATCATTTAAAATTTTGTAGCTTCTTTTAGTTGCAATATAAGAAACCCTATTCTTGACAATGGTGCCTTTTCAAAGCCCATTTTTTCTTCAGGAGGAGAAGGAACAGAGCGAATGCTGTCTCTACAAATGCTAAAATACGTCAGGAAAAATGAAAAACAAAAGATATTCAAAATGGGGGAGGGAATGGGGAGGATACAGGGTGCATAAAAGGTGTGTTATTGGAGATGTGTCATTGATTGAATTTATCGGAAGATATCCATACTGCCAATATCAGATATTGAGTAGGAAGGGGTATTATGGGATGGGGGAACGCTTATTTCAATTGGGTGCTTTTAAGTCGCTCAAATACTTGGTTTTTAAAAAACTTAGCCTAGAAACAAATGAATGACTCGCAAAGATCCCAAAGTGAGGTACAATTATTAGTTCTGGTGGAATAGGTAGAAGTTACCAAGTATGTCGGTGCTATTCTTACGCAATGCAACATTTGGTACGAGTTTGATTGAGTTTTCTTTGTTTCCTTTTAACGAATCCTAACTTGTTGAAAGTTCTTTTCACAGCAGCATGCTGCTCGCCATACAACGTTTTATAAATGCTCAGAGCCTTTTCATAGCATTCTTCAGAAAGAGGATACTGTTCAACGCTACAATAGGTATTGCCAAGGTGGAAATAACTTTTAGCTACAGAAGAATGGTCCTCGCCGTAAATCTCTTTTCTAATGGCAAGAGACTTATCATGGTATTCTTTAGCCTGATTGTACTGACCAAGGGCAATGTAAACACTTCCCAGGTTGCTGTAACTTGTCACTACGGCACCATGGTGTTCACCATAAATCTCTTTTCTAATGGCAAGAGACTTCTCATGGTATTCTTTAGCCTGACTGTACTGACCAAGGGCAATGTAAACAGTTCCCAGGTTGCTGTAACTTGTCGCTATGGCACCATGGTGTTCACCATAAATCTCTTTTCTAATGGCAAGAGACTTCTCATGGTATTCTTTAGCCTGATTGTAATGACCAAGGGCAATGTAAACAGTTCCCAGGTTGTTGCAACATGTTGCTACGGCACCATGGTGTTCACCAAAAATCTCTTTTCTAATGGCAAGAGACTTCTCAAGGTATTCTTTAGCCTGATTGTACCGACCAAGGGCACCGTAAACAGTTCCCAGGTTGTTGTAACTTGCCGCTACGTCACCATGGTGTTCACCATAAATCTCTTTTCTAATGGCAAGAGACTTCTCATGGTATTCTTTAGCCTGATTGTACTGACCAAGGGCACTGTAAACATTTCCCAGGTTGTTGTAACTTGCCGCTACGTCACCATGGTGTTCACCATAAATCTCTTTTTTAATGGCAAGAGACTTCTCATAGCATTCTTTAGCCTGATTGTACTGACCAAGGTTGCTGTAAACATTTCCCAGGCTGTTGTAACATGTTGCTACGGCACCATGGTGTTCACCATAAATCTCTTTTCTAATGGCAAGAGACTTATCATGGTATTCTTTGGCCTGATTGTACTGACCAAGGGCAATGTAAACACTTCCCAGGTTGCTGTAACTTGTCACTACGGCACCATGGTGTTCACCATAAATCTCTTTTCTAATGGCAAGAGACTTCTCATGGTATTCTTTAGCCTGACTGTACTGACCAAGGGCAATGTAAACATTTCCCAGGTTGCTGTAACTTGTCGCTATGGCACCATGGTGTTCACCATATATCTCTTTTCTAATGGCAAGAGACTTCTCATGGTATTCTTTAGCCTGATTGTAATGACCAAGGGCAATGTAAACAGTTCCCAGGTTGTTGCAACATGTTGCTACGGCACCATGGTGTTCACCAAAAATCTCTTTTCTAATGGCAAGAGACTTCTCAAGGTATTCTTTAGCCTGATTGTACCGACCAAGGGCACCGTAAACAGTTCCCAGGTTGTTGTAACTTGCCGCTACGTCACCATGGTGTTCACCATAAATCTCTTTTCTAATGGCAAGAGACTTCTCATGGTATTCTTTAGCCTGATTGTACTGACCAAGGGCACTGTAAACATTTCCCAGGTTGTTGTAGCTTGCCGCTACGTCACCATGGTGTTCACCATAAATCTCTTTTTTAATGGCAAGAGACTTCTCATAGTATTCTTGAGCCTGATTGTGCTGACCAAGGTCACTGTAAACATTTCCCAGGTTGTTGTAACTTTGCGCTACGTCACCATGGTGTTCACCATAAATTTCTTTTCTAATGGCAAGAGACTTCTCATGGTATTCTTTAGCCCGATTATACTGACCAAGGTCACTGTAAACAGTTCCCAGGTTGTCGTAAATGGTCGCTACGTCAGCATGGTGTTCACCATAAATCTCTTTTTTAATGGCAAGAGACTTCTCAAAGTATTCTTTAGCTTGATTATTCTGGTCAAGATCCTTGGAAACGAGGCCTTGCACTCGAAAATAATTCGCCTTTTCCAGCTTATCTCTTAGCTCGTCATCAAGATAATTTACAAAATCAGAGCACAATGTACAAAAGAAGTGAGCTTCCGATATATTACTCAAGTCGCGACTGACTTCAGCAGTCGAGGAAAGCCAGGATACTAAATTTCTAGGAGCTATGGAGGGGAATAATTCATTATTTGTTAATTCTGCGTCGGCAAAATTAGTCTTGAAATGTTGATATAACGCTTTACAATGACTGGTAGTTAGTCTTAACTTTATGCACATACTCTCACTTGCAAGTAGTAGCTTCTTGTTGTCTTCAATTAGTGAACTGAAAATCTTAACAGCGACGGAAAAGTCCTCAGCTTTATTTGTGCGGTTCAGGACTGATGTTATAGTGGACTTAAGCACTTCATGAACAACGTTATGTACTCTTAAGTACGTGGGTGTGCCGTCAACATCATACAAGCAAGTTATCATGGTGGATTCCAGAATTTTAGCTCTGATAAATTCTTCTTTTTGTTGTTTGTTACGATATTTAACAAAGTCAACTGCAGCCTCAATAGGTAGAGAATCAGATGAGCAAAGCGAAAACAAACAAAACACTTCACAAAGAACTTTGTCGCTTTCCAAAGCTCGAGTTATTGCTATTCTGATTGCAGTAGCCGTTGTTTTGGGATATGCTCTGTTTTTTTTCGCGAAAAGCTCTTCTCTGGCTTCGCGTTCCTCGCTATTCAATGTTTCCAGGTATTTTGTCCAACCGTAATTAGGGGTACCATAGCTGACAATTGTTTGCACGTAGACTGCAGCAGCTGCCAAGGCAAGTGGCTGATACTCGAGAACTTCAGCAACCTCCTCAGCTTGTTGTTGATTCGAAATTTGGGACACTTCTCTTAAAAGGTCTACTGCATCATCTTGGTGCATTCCTTTACTGAGAGACTCATGGTAAGTATGAGGGGAATTGAAGGGTATTGACTGAGTATCTTGAGTAGTTACTATCATCTGACCATGACCCCACTCTTCACTGGCGGTTGGAGGCACATAATTACGTACCACGGATAGGTCAACAACATTATCTACAATAATCAGCCAGGCAAAAAATTGTTTCACCTTTGGAGAAATAAAACGCATCAAATGTTGAATTTTTTCACTTGAGTCGACCTTCGTGGAGGTTGCTAAGTTGGTCAGAGTGTATTCCGTAATTCCCAGTTGTTTAGCTAGATTGAAATAGGAGTCGGCAAGTGAGTCAAGGGTTTCTGCATTCAGAGTTGAAACAAATGTTAGACCTTTGTCTTCTCGCAAACGTTTGTCATAGACTTCCTGTCCCACTTGACGAGCGAACTGACTTTTGCCACAGCCCGGAATTCCTGATAAATAAATGGTGCTGATAGCTCCTTTGCTTTCTTTATAAAGTTCCTCCAGCTTGTTCTTGATTCTTGTGACATCGTTGGAACGTCTGATGAGTTGGTGCGATGGCTTGAATGTAAGACTACAGAAAGACTCGACTTTGGAACTGATTTCCTGAGTGAGTGTTTCTACTTCTTCCTGCCTGCTATGTAATTCGGAGTTTAGATTTTTAACTTCTTCATTTTTCGCTTTTAAATCAGCTTTAAGTCCATCAGCCTTTAGCTTTAAGCTTTTTACTTCTGCTGTGGGAAAGCTGCTCTGGTTTTTAACATCCTCGATTTCATCAGTTGAGAGGTTCAAAGATGTAAATGCAGCTATCACTCTTGCTACATAATTTTTGAATTCAGCATCAGAAAGTTCAACCTCGTTTATGTGAGCGATGTCGTTTCGCACCTCTCGAAGAACGTCTACCTCTTTTCTGATCGTCGAACTCAGAGTGGTGCCAATACTATCCGAGAACAATATCGCAAAAAGTAGACAACTGCAGTCCCACTCTGCTGTGTTTCCCTTTTGTATTATCGCAAAATATCGGGCATCCTTTTTTCGACTTTTCCCCGTTTCGTTGTTGTAGAAATCGCTGCCATTTTGTGGAATGTCTTTCCATTCCCCAAATGGAGTTGTCATGTAAAGGAAATTCCACTCTTGTTTGAAGACTTTGCGAAGTCCTTCGGGGACCAAGTTGAAGGCGATATAACATATTCTGAAATAGTTTAACTGTTGTGGAGTATATTCCATTTTGAATTGTGTTCTGATAAAAAGATTAGCGAAAGAATAAAATCAGACTAAAAACCGCTACCCACTCCAAAGAAATCCTACATCGAAGCCCTCCCAATCCTCCCCCCCCCCCTTACTCATTGACTGATTTTTCGCCTTCGTCGAACATGAAACAAAAGGGTGGAGCAACACATAGGCAACAAAAATTTACTTACGCTTTTTTAGCCTACAGCTCCGTGAAATTGTAGAAATAAGTTTGTTGGCCTGTTAGCCTGTGGGAAAGAATAGTGAAAGCCTTTGAGAATGAAAACCTGAAGGAAAAACGCGCTTCAATATTAAGTTTACTTTGCCTCCGCCCAATCCCCCGATGTTAACGCCCATTAATCTAATTCATTTGTCGCCTGGGTGGTAGCGGTCACACTTCGGATACCCTGCGAGCAGAGGCTAGATTTTCGCGGTAATGATGTGGCGCGCGAAAAGTAGCCTCTGCCGACAACTGTTCAAATCCGTCCAGAAACCTGGACAAATAAATTTAAAAAACGGGTTTTTATCTGTTCTCGACCGGTTTAGCCTTGCGTCTAGCCCAGCGAATGAGTTGTTATAATAGGATGCTTTCTGGAACACAATTCCACCTACTCTTTCCTGGTTATGCTTATCATTTCTCCAGCCATCCGTTATTGAAATTTTCCTGTTTAATTTCTGTCATTAATTTTGTAGTTTTTCTCAGTAAATGCACTGAAGCAAAATTTTTTAATTCACTAATTTAATTTATGTTTTGCCATGATACTCTTCTGCCAAATATCGTAAAAGTCTACTATATTCCTGGTTATTTCCCTCATTTCTAATGTAAATACTTTGCATCATTTTTGTTAAAATAAGGTGAAAGTCTAACAAAGTTCACATATTAAAGTGGGAAATGTTAATGAAGCCGACTACTTAATGAATGGCTCGCTCGCGGAATAACCAGGAAAGAGTAGGTGGAATTGTGTTCCAGAAATAATCCTATTATAACTACTATAAGTGAAGTGGGGATATTGTCTAATCAAAGATAAAAAGATGATGATGCAAGAAGTCTTAGAAGATTTGAATAACGAGCTTGGTGAAAATAACGAGGATGTTGTACCAGAGGAAAAAGAGGAATCAACAAAGAATGTTGTTACAGGAAAAGACTTTAAAAAACTAACCAAAAAGGCTCAAAAACTTGGTGCTAAATCTCTTGATTATTCATCTCGTAAAAATAATAAATATGTAGCGACTCTACCAGATGGAAAGAAAGTGCATTTTGGCTCGCAAAAATATTCTGAGTATCTTATTTATCAAGATGATGCTAGAAAAGAGAGATATCTAGCAAGAGCAAAAAAGATTCGGAATAAGGCTGGGAATACTACGAGACTTTTATGGTCTGGAAAATAATCTAATTATAGATAAAAAAAATGTTTAGCGAGCTGAGTGAAAGAGATAAAGAAGTTATTGATCATCTTATAAACTAGATTTTGAATTTAACAAATTATATGATTCATATATGCTAATTCCTCTTTATAGTGAACATGAGAAAAGTAGTATTGAAGGGATAATTGATGCTTTTAACGACAGGGTTTATATTATGCAGAGAGATACAGAGGATATTAAATTTATTAAAAAACCAAAATGTTTTCTTTCACAGTAATTATTAGACAAGATTAATCAAGAAGAAAAAAAATTGAATTTTGGTTTAAAGATTATCTAAATATTAATAAGAATGCAATCAACAAGTTACGAAAGTCTAACCCCGACAACATCATCTTTAAGGAACCAAAGGATTACAAAGTTACGGATTGAAAAATCATGTATAAACGTATACAAATTGAAACCAAATATCCAAATGGTAAGAAAGGTAATTTGATAATCGAGACGCCGCTTCTTTTTAGTTTTGGCGTTAATGAAAAGAAGAACCAAGAAACAAACAGGTTAGTTGGTTATAGTATCCCAATTTGCCTTTGGAATAAAGATAGTGAGCCAAATCCTCAAGAAAAAGCATTTTTTGAAGCCTTAAGTAATACCGTGGGAGTCTGCCAGAATCATCTAGAGAATGAATATGGTGCAGATATGGCATCATCTCTGTCTTCGCCTTTTATTTCAAACAGGTTGAGTATATAGACAAAAAAGGAAATCAAAGGCTCCTAGGAGCGAGCTCATGGATTAATTGATCGATTAGTGTGGAAAAGACAGTTCAATAATCAAAGAAAAACATATAAATCTTTTTGGACGCTTCATTGTGTACGGACTTGCCAAATTACAGCGTGACTTGAAAATATTCTAGAAACTTGTTATCAGCGCAGCATTTCTACTTATAACGCAAAGATCACTTAAAGCAAGTATTAGCGCTTTAATTGTTAGTTGTAAAATAATTAGACATGTCCAGGATCGATCTTGTTAGCAAAAATTTGCGAGCAAATTTTTTTGATGTGACTGTAAAACACTTTCCGAACGATACTGCACTTTCTTGTAATATAGCTAAATTTTATATAAGCCCGAGTTTTATTTAAACCGTGGTTTTAAACAATTATTTTAATGGACCTCGAACTGGTTTCGTATAAGTGCGATGCTTTTAAATAAATGTTTCCATATGCTGTTCATAAAGAGCAAGTAACATGGTTTGTTTTTGTAGCACGATCAAGCTATTAATGACAGAATACAGGCGTTTATGGTTAAATTAAACTGCTTTAGAACGCGCTTTTGCTAAACACTAGCTAAACATTATTTTCATCAAACGGACTAAGCTCGAAGCTGTACGTGCTCTGACCCCAAGCTAAGTAATTTAAACGCAGTCGAAGTATCCGATTGCCTTTCTCTACCTGAATATTCTAGAAACTTGTTAATACCAGCGCAACGTTTTACTGTACAAATTACATTAATAGCACTGAAAAATGGAATCATCGACAAACAAAAGCCTGCTGGGGAAAGATCACCTAAGAATTCAAGCAAAAAAGCGTAACGCTTGTTGGTTCTAAAACCTGTGCTTCCAGTTAACAGAACATTATTTCATTTCCACAATAGACCACAATACATGCTTCTCAATGTCGCTTTAACACTTCGAGGACCGTTTTTTTTTTCGCTGCTATAAAGGCTCTTTGGCGTATTCGCTTTTCGCTGAACGAAATCCCATGGCGATCGTCAGGCTGCTATAGCTCTTTCACACTCCTGGCGATCACATCTTCTCCTTATCAAGTTATATCGGGAACAAATGTGCACAATTCGTCCAAATGTACATCAATGATGCACGATCAATTATTTCAATGTCCTTTTAACAATTCCAAGTCCATTTCTTGCAGATGATATTGTCAGTGTTCTTTAGAATATCGCCATTATACAAACCCCATCTTTATGATGTGCCGGGAAAAAATCTACGCATATATACCAGTACCCTCTCAAATACGCCAAACATATACGTAAAAGGCACTTGGAACAAAAGTAATACTAAGTAAGGGAGGTAAGAGTTAAGTGTTTAATCTGGCTTTAATGAATAAATTAATGAGAATCGAGTGAGTGAGTGTGTGATCGAGTGCCATTCGAGTGCCTCCAAAAGCCCATGGCATGACTACGTCATCCACGAGCTAAAAAGAAAACCAAGAGAGATGAGACAGCCGCGCCAGTACTTTATGCAAAACTTATTTACTCTGATAAAACAAAGAAAATTCTTTCCTTAGTTTCAACAAAGGGTAAAAAGAGTGTTAATCCTTTTAAATATCTTAATCAGTACTGTTATGTAAAAATGGCATTGATTATAGAAGGAATCTTTATAATTAAAACAGTTACATCTCTTCAAGTCAAAGTTCATGAAGTTTATATTAAACCACTCAAACCAAGAGAGCCATTACTTACAATCAAAGAAAGCGATAGTGATGATGAAAGTGATACCGAGAAAGGTGAGCAAAGCGAGGATGACGAAAGTAAAGACGTAATTATCTCTGATATAGAAGTGGATGAATAAAACTATTTTGTCAGATGTAACTGAGTAGAAATGAAAAAGGGCAATATTTAGGATTTATTTTTAATACAAATTTTGTATTAAACATCAACCAAATCCTTAAAACTCACCCATGAGTTAAATTTATCAGGATACCCACTCCATTTCTTTTTCTTTTTTTTTTTACCCACTCCATTTCACCAGTGCTAATGAAATCTCGAGAAAAGTTTGTAAAAGGCGAACTTGAAAAGATTTATAACCTATTGAATGTTAGTTTTGAATATTACCCTTATTCAAGTTCGGAAGATGAAAAAAGATTTGTAAAAATATTTGAGCTGCATTTTGAGATAAGTGAGCGAGCAGATTTATTGGGACAGGTTGTAAAAGGAAGTTATTTTGTCTAATAATCAACTTAAGGATTATCTATTAATATAATAAAATGGAAGCTAACTTTTTTAAAGAAATTGAGAAAAAAATGGATATTAAAACACTAAAAGATTTTGAGAAAGAAATTCGAACTGAAATAAATCATGACCTTGACATTGAGCGAAAAACAAACCAGGATCTTGCTCGAATACAACTTGCGAGTGAGTGTGAATTATTTGGGAAAGTCACATGTGAAGGTTATAGTTGGCTTAAGATAACAGGGGATAAAAACTCGCGTTTGTTTAAGCTTCTTGAGATTTATTCAAACATTAGAACTCTAAAAAATGAAAAAGTTGAAAGAAGGAAGTGATAGTGATAGTGATTGAAGCTTCACTTTGTAATTTTATATCAAATTTTGATATAAAATTAGTACTTCTTATTTATACAGTAGTCCCTTATAAAAGCACTGTTATCCTCATCAACATCTTCATGGTGAATTACGTCTAGTATATCTTTTCCTTTTCCTCGTATAAATAATACAAACACCAATAACCACAGAGAACAGTACTTCTGTTTTGTATTTCATCCTGTGAGTAAATGAGTTTTTTTTTTTTCAGATGTGGCTAAATAGTAATACACTTAATGTGGCATAATCAAACCAAACGGGTCGAAGTATTCAACTCAATCTTTTTCCAAATTCCTGTAACAAACCCAACGTGTTCCAGCTCCCTCCACATCATCGAGACTTATTATTCCACACTCTTTACCAATCTTACGTGGTAATCCATCTCTACTGTAGATGCCTCTAAAATGTTTAATTCCAAGTTTAGCGACCCAGCCAAAGAGGTCAAAATTAGACAGTGGATTGTTTACAAAATCGATCCCAGAATTGTAAAAGACCTTTTCCTTTGGATTTTTTTTACCCCTGCACAAATTGGGTTATTCCAACCTCCAAAAAAGGGTGGAGAAGGGAATGGATAGTGGCCATCACCAAGTGATTTAACAGGTGGTACATAAACATTTCTTGTATTTGATGATGGTTGTCTATCAATGGTAGTCCCGATCCAAACATCTTTGATACTAAACTAATCGCCATTGGAATTCTGATAGAAGCAAGTGTTCCAAGAAATCCTCCTTCTATCTGTTTACGGGTTGGTTTAATAACTAATCGTCCGCCTGTTTGATAAGTTCTTTTCATTTGGTCCATTTGTGAAGTTGTAAACTCTTTTCTGAAAAGTGGTAACATTTCAATAAACCTTTTTGGAATATTAATTCCTTTTCCAAATATTTTATTTATTTCAAGTTCTCCCAATGCAGAAACAGCCCCAGTTGCCAATGCTGGAACAGCTTTTGAAATTCCTTTTACTGCGTAAGGAAGTACCCTTGCTCCAAGGGATGCGAATGATGTGAATAAGTTTCCACCATATTTTACAGATTTTCTAATCTGTGTTCGACTAATCCTTATATCACTTCCTGTTCTATTTGCAATAGATTTTTCTATTTTAGCAATTTGTCTTTGGGTCAGCATTAGCTCAACAGAACCTCGAAGATGTGAATGTTTTAATCGAAGAGTCAGTGGTGATTTATTTCGAATTGCAGAATCCAGCTTTGACTTTTGATTATCTGTTAGATTTACTCCATATTCAAAATAATTCGTCATTTTAGTTTATTAAGTAGATTAATAATTAAATATTAACAATTTCATTTAATTGTTCATTAGAAACTGGATTTAATAGAATTCCCAATAGAGTTATTAAACCTTCTAAAAGAGGTTTCATTTGTTCTAATGTTATTGAAGATTGGTAATTGATTATAATTCGCATTTATAAGCGAAGTAATTATATAAAAGATTCTTAATGATTCACTGAGATCTAACCTGTTTAACGTATATTTTAATTCAGCAGTTAGTGATAAATTTAGAACATTTTTGTAATATATTTTGTAAATTATTTTCTTGATATGATATACTTTGGTTTTTTCGGGGTTTATTTAATTTTTCTATAATAGTAGTTTCTTTGGGGAGGGATATTAATTCTCCTACAATAAGGGATTTCACAGGGAGGGCAGGGGGTTTTAATTTTTCTTCTTTAGATTTTTTAGTTTCCTTTTTGGTTTTTTTTACTGGTTCTATTAGATTGGTTCTCTTTTTTTGGATTTTTTCTTTTAACCACATCAGCCTCATGTTTAAATCTATTGCATAATGACATGTTTTTTGCATTTGTGTTTTAAAATTTTTTATATCAATTGGTTCTTTTTCTTCACTTGCTTCTTTTATTTTTTTTGATTTGGGTTTTTGTAAGAAAAAGTCTAATTTTTTTTTCTTTTTTAAATTTTTAAAATCTAAAGTTAGAAATAATTCATCTACATGTTTAGTTCTAACTCTACATTTTTTTTCATAATCGTCAATTTGTTTTTTGTTAACATTACAGGATATTTTATACAGTTACCAATTTTTCTGTTGGCCAATTCTTTTAATATTCTTTCATCTTCCATTTATTTTAATATTTAGATTATGCTCGCAGCAAAAGTTTTCCACTTTGTTGTTCTATTTCAGCGGTCTTTTCGTGAAGAACAAGAGCGTAAATATTATTATCTTGTGGTGTGTTGTCTGATAGTTCGTAATGAAACGCCAGTTCTGTAACTCCATCTTTGATCTCCATTTTTTGTTTTGTCAGGTCAAAATAAACAAATGGGAACAGCGTTTTAAACTTACTTGTATTAAGTGTTCCACCTTGGAAATCATTGTTTGCATAAACGTATGACATTACATCTCTGTAAACTCTTAATAAATCATCATTTGGTTTGTAGTGAATACTAGGGTATTAATTTCCATTACCAACTTCAAGGTAACATCTATTTAATGTTCTTGCGCTGTCTGGAGGATTACCTGTATGTTTCTCACCAACTGAAAAAGTGTTATATAAAAACGAATTTTTTAACTGATTGTCAATATTGGAGGTACCGTAAAATTCCGAAAATAAGCCCCTCCAAATATAAGCCCCCCGAACCGGTAACTCAAAAAATCCTCCGTTAAATCGCCCCTCCAAAAGTAGGCCCCCGGGGGCTTGTACTTGGAATATTGCCCTCAAAAACAAAGTAAAACAAAGCAAAAATGGCAAATTTACTTTAAACTATAAGGCTAGTCCAATCGATTTTGAAACGCAAATTTCCCTCCGTAGATAAGCCCCTCCGAATATAAGCCCCTCCAAAAATAAACCCCTCAAAAAGGGCCTTTGAAAAATATAAGCCCCGGGGCTTATTTTCGGAATTTTACGGTATTCACTATAAAAACAAATACATGTCTTGGTTTTGAAATACCATTTGTGATTCTGAAATGACCTGTCTTTTGCTTGGAGTTATTTGACCTTTCAAAATTTTCATTTAAATAAGTCCATTTATATGGTTTAAGATAATTTTCCAAGTATATTACTTTTGTCCTTCCGAAATAAATGTTAGTCGTGGAACAAAACGTTGAAGTCGTAGTATAATTAATCTTTCCTGCCCCATCAGCTCCTCCTTGTCTCCAAATCAAATTTTTGTCTTTGTCAGATTCAACATTTCACTCAATTTTTGTATCGGGAAGTAGTTTATCTTCTAATGATTCAAAGAATGGATATCTGTTAACAGGAATTTCACAATCTACTTTGGATGATAATCCCAAGACCCTCTCCCAATAGTGCTTTTCTTGCACCAAAACCTTTGTTACCATCCACAAAAGCTCTTACTTCATAAGCAGTATTAGCATTGATTCTACAGTGTTCAACATTTCTTGTTGCATACTTTGTTTCCTCCGCACTTCTTGATGTGTCAAGAAAGTAAAATTCATTTGTGCCAATACTCTCAACATAAGAGGGATTCTACTCAAGTAAATTTTTGATATTTACACAATGGTTTGCATAATTACAACTATAAACTTCTCTTCCATTTGCAGTGATGCTTACCTTTTGTGTGAATGAATTAGAACCATTTACAATTCCGTTATGGTCAGTAAGAGTAAGTGCAGCATGGTCTGCTAATTTATCAACTTTAAAATCAACTGATAATCTTGCATTATACCAATCAAATGGTGTGGCTTCACCTGTATGTATTGTCAGCAACAAATCTAAGACCGGCTCTATTTTGATAAGCAGTATCTGCTGGTGCCACATCAAGAGCTTGTTCTAGGTCAAAAACAACATCTTCATATCGCTCAAGATATTTTGGGTTTCTAAAGGATTTCATTTCATTTTAATAATTATATAATTTTTCTCTTACGTATTGCGCCTCCGCTCAGAGTTTGATTTACTCTTTGATTTATCTCTTGGTCAGTCATTTTCTTTGGAACTGGCTTAACTCTTACATCATTGTTAAAAGTAACTTTTTTACTCTCACCGCTTTTTGATAACAGTTTCACTATTTTATCACCAGCCTTTTTACCAACATGTTCGCCACTTTTTACAGCAGCTGTTGTTACTGCTTTTCCAGCTCCTTTTTTAGCCGCTTTCTTCATTGTTTTTCCAAATATTTTTTTCCAAACGACTTGAAAACGTCCATCACTCCTCCTCCGTAAATATGTTGTCTTGTATATCTTCCCAATTCAGGGTCGTATTTCTTTTAAACTCCGATTGTCTCATCATATTTATAGAATTATATTACATAGAGTGAAGTATCAAAGTCATAAACCAATCAACAGCGTTAAAATTCCAAGTGAGTCTGTCACATAGATTCTCATTTCATCAATGTGAAATGAAGACACGGGGCAATACAGCGGTCTTCGCGGTTCAAATGTAAATGGGTAAGACCTTGTGAGATTATCTGTTGGTATCGCAGCAATCGTGTTTGTATTTATTATTTGGGCGTGGCCCAAATTGAGTAATGGAAACGGCTTGTTTTGATGCAAATGTGCAATAGGCACGCAATACGTGCTAACGTAAACAAGGCAAGTAAACAAGCGAAGCGAGGCGAATGTCTGCCATGCGAACGTCTTGTACTAGGTAAAAGGCATGTGGGAAAGAAAGCTCTGCTAGCACACGGCACTTTATCGCACTTTTACGATCTCAAAAGTTAATCTGAATCTTCAGTATTTTTGCCTCATCGAAATTTGGAAGTCTGAAGTCCAGGGGTGAAATCTATCAAAAATATTTGGAATATTAACATCAGGTTTTAGTCACAATAAGATCACAAGCAACGAACCTTGAAACACAGAAACTCACAAAACGGATCAAAATCCACAAAAGACAAACAATGAGCTTTTGAACCCGTTTCCTAAGAGGTCCGCTAAGATGATTGGCGTCTAACTTTTTTTTGACGAGAGGATCGAAATGCACCAATCATAGAATGACAGTTTTAATTGCATGTTTCCTAAGAGGTCATCTGAATTTGCTGTTTTATGTCCATTTTCTTTGCCTTGTTTTGTGATTGGTCGATTTTGTTAGGTCGAGTGGATAATCCAATGAAGGACGATTTGGATATCGTTTGATCCGTAATTTTTCGAAGCAGCAGTAAGAAGCAGTTTGGATAACATTTGGCCGCGGCGTTTCGAGGAACGTGTTAATATATTGTTCAATCATGTTATCCCGGGTAAAACTTACAAATGCACACACTGTTCGCGGTAAGCCCACAGTAAAAAATAACACTGAGGGTTTTCGGAATGGGCTGGTCCGCGAACTCAAAGAAAAACAAAGGAAACAAGACGCTGCGGAGCGTACACTTCGGCGTCGTGATTGTGGAACTAATTAATTGTAAATGCGGAGGAGTAGTAAGAAATCAAATATGGTAAGAGTAAGGTGATAATTTGTGAAATTATGGGATTTTTCAGGATATTCTGAAAAGAGCAGCATCCAAAAGGCCTACTTGCCAAAAACTAGCATTTCGGGACAAATTGTCTCCAAGATATTAGCCCAGTTATGCTCTGATGACTCTATACAACTCCTTCTAAAAAAACAATTCTCTATTTTTCTTAGTCACATCAGGCTTCAAAAACAACATAGCAGTCTCATGTACTGATTAAAGATATGTAAGGCATGGGTAAGGAATCAATTACGTTGAGCATGGAATTGGCTAAAACTCAAAGTCACAAGTTCGAATGTTTTGAGGATAATTATTCACTGACTATCAGCACGCAGGGATGTTGGATTAACACAAGGAAGTTTAACACCAAAGGAAAATAGCCTTTACAGAGCTTTAAAACACAGCATCCGCCATCACAAACTTGACTTGAACTCTGAGTAAAACTAAACAGCCTCTACCCGTAATAACAAACTCTCACTTGAACTTCAGATATCTTACGGCTTCCGCAAACTTGTAAACACAGAACCTGAAAATCGACCTTCGTCACACTTGACTAAACACAGCAGTCCAGCTCGTGGGAAAAAACTTAGTTCGTCAAAAGAACTCGCTTGGAACTTGTATACCGTTTGACATAAGGTTCTAGAAAATACTAAACAGGCGAACAGTAGTAGCTTTTCGACATATTTTATGATTTCAGTAACTGATGCAAATCTGCTGACCCATGCTGAAATGTAAACATGCCCTAATTAATTATTCATGAATAATCCAAAAACGTAGAGAACGTTCGAGAAAGTCACGCAACGCATGAAAGCAATTTTACTACGTAACACTCAACAAAGACAAAATGTCTTTGTGCAGCATTTTGTAACTTTAAATTCATCATAAAACAGTTAGAAAGGAGGGCTCACTTGTGAAATGTTTTTCAACACTCGAAGAGAAATTTCGTGTCTCTGCGCGGCCACGAAATATCCTCTATTTATTCCTCGAGTAATTAAAGACTAAACTCGAAGTGATCTCAAAATATCACGAAGTAGTCCGGTCTCATTTCGTGAAATAGTTGAAACAAGCCGAAACGTCACGAACTTGCACGCCCAATCTTGTCCCGAAACTAGCGCATCATTTCATAACTATTTTCACATCCCAAACTACCTTGGGTCGCAGTAGCGCAATCGGCTAATCCCTCAACTTAGAGTCTCCTCTGATCTGACGGGTCACACAGGCGAGTCGGTTCAAACCCCGGGGAAGCCAAAATAATAATTCTTTCTTCCTCGAAAAAGTTAAAGAACAAGACGCTACAGAGCGTACACTTCGGCGCGTTGTTGTGGAACTAATTAATTGTAAATGCGGAGGAATAGTAAGAAATCAAATATGGTAAGAGTAAGGTGTTAATTTGTGAAATTATGGGATTTGTCAGGATATTCTGAAAAGAGCAACACCCAAGAGGCCTACTTGCCAAAAACTAGCATTTCGGGACAAGTTGTTTCCGAGATATTAGCCCAGTTATGCTCTGATGACTCCATACAAATCCTTCTAAAAAAAACAATTCTCCATTTTTCTTAGTCACATCAGGCTTCAAAAACAGCATAGCAGTCTCACGTACTAAATAAAGATATGTAAGGCATGGGTAAGGAGTCAATTACGTTGAGCATGGAATTAACTAAAAATCAAAGTCACGAGTTCGAAGGTTTTGAGGATAATTATTCACTGACTATCAGCACGCAGGGATGTCGGAATAACACAAGGAAGTTGTTAAAGCTCTGTAAAGATAGCCTTTACAGAGCTTTAAAACACAGCATCCGCCAACACAAACTTGACTTGAACTTTGAGTAAAACTAAACAGCCTCTACCAATAATAACAAACTGTCACTTGAACTTCGGATATCTTGCGGCTTCCGCGAACTTGTAAACACAGAACCTGAAAATCGACCTTCGTCACACTTGACTAAACACAGCAGTCCAGCTCGTGGGAAAAAACTTAGTTCGTCAAAAGAACTCGCTTGGAACCTGTATACCGTTTGACATGAGGTTCTAGAAAATACCAAACAGGCGAACAGTAGTAGCTTTTCGACATATTTTATGATTTCAGTAACTGATGCAAATCTGCTGAGTCACGCTGAGATGTAAACATGCCCTAATTAATTATTCATGAATAATCCAAAAACGTAGAGAACGTTCGAGAAAGTCACGCAACGCATGAAAGCAATTTTACTACGTAACACTCAACAAAGACAAAATGTCTTTTTGCAGCATTTTGTAACTTTAAATTCATCATAAAACAGTTAGAAAGGAGGGCTCACTCGTGAAATGTTTTTCAACACTCGAAGAGAAATTTTGGGTCTCTGCGCGGCCATGAAATATCCTCTATTTATTCCTCGCGTAATTAAAGACTAAACTCGAAGAGATCTCGAGATATCACGAGGTAGTCCGGTCTCATTTCGTGAAATAGTTGAAACAAGCCGAAAAGTCACGAACTTGCACGCCCAATCTTGTCCCGAAACTAGTACACCATTTCATAACTATTTTTCATAACCCAAATTACGTTGGGTCGCAGTAGCGCAATCGGCCAATCCCTCAACTTAGAATCTCCTCTGATCTGACGGGTCACACAGGTGAGTCGGTTCAAACCCCGGGGAAGCCAAAATAATAATTCTTTCTTCCTCGAAAAAGTTAAAGAATAAATAAAAAAATCGAGGGGATCTCGAGATATCTCGAATTGACTCGGCTCTCACTTCGTCAAAAAGCCGAATAAAACCGAAAGCCTACAGACTTTGCATGCCCAATCTTGTCAAAAAATTGTAACTTTGATACATTCCTGAGCGTCGCGAAACCTTTACTTCGCGCTCCGCCGAGGTAATAAATCAAAGAAATCGAAGTGATCTCGAGATATCTCGAAGCAATTCGGCTGTCACTTTGTCAAATAGCCGAATAAAACGGAAAACCTACAGACTCTGCATGCCCAATCTTGTCAAAAAAGTGTAACTTGATACATTCCTGAGCGTCACGAATCCTTTACTTCGCGCTCCGCCGAAGTAATTATCAAGACATTCAATGACATCAAAGACTCATGGACCCCAAAGACATAATAACAAATCGGAATATCAGGAGTGTACGTTTAACATGGATGAGAGTTTGAACAGAGGAATGTTTAAAAAGTTTGAGAGTCGCAAGATTTGTGTAGCTGGTTATCAGTGTGACAATTGTGATTTTGATTTTTGCATTGCGGAACACAACGAGTTGCCTGTGATAAAAATCTGTTCCGATGAAGGAAGAGACGATTGTCAACAATAATATTGAAACCAAAAGGGACTGAGGCTTCTTTTGGAACTTCTGTGATAACTGCAACAATTACTTAGTTTTATTATTTCAATTTTGTTTAGCAGGGTGACGGTTAATGTACTTGTTTTTGTATTGCGTGTTGCGTTTTTTCATCTAATCTTGTGTATATTGTGACGCGGTACATGTACGATGCTGTGCATCGGGATTTTGCATTATCAGCAAGTTTTGTGTTACAGTGTTTTGATGGCAGCGAGGTGACGAGAGCAGGTAATGAGCAGGTAATGAGCTGGTTGTACAGAAGGAAAATTGTGTTGTGGAGGAAATAAGAGAGGTTTAATTGAGATCTCGTAGTGGGAAATTTATTTATAACAGAACTTACAATTCCACTGGTTTAAATCAGGTCAGTCAATTTTATATTTTCGGCAAGAAAAATTACCACAAAATCGAGATTGTAATTTGAAACTCGTGTTGTTTTCAAAATTTGCATAAATCGGGCGCGGCAAAGAAATATTTAGGTTACAAGCGCGTCGAAATACTGTACCTTCAAAACGGCATAGCTTTTACTTGTTGTCTTTCAAAACCATCGATCGATTCTAGCTCAAAAACTCTCAAAGCGGCGGTTTAAATGTTAAAGCCCGCGGCTGGTTGAAACCGTCATTTGTTTGTTTTCAAACGATTTACGATGGATCGAATCGACTTTGGACTTTATTATTTTCACTTTATTATCAGTATCAGCTTCTGGTATGAACGAAACGTTTTTATTCTCAATAAAGTTCACTCAACAAATTTAGAAACATTTACTTGACTTTTATTTCATATGTGGAACGAACTAACTTTTTGGTGGAACGAACTGACTATTTTATGGAACGATCTGACCATGGAACGAAATGACCGGTTACCGTCATGCACCTGGCAGACTACCAATGAACAAATTAAAATCTTTGTTACAGAAAACACGAAAAGTGACACTTTTTGTACGGAAGAGTATTCGGAAAAATACAACACTGTCGTCTGAATTTCAGTGTTGCGTTAAAAATAGAAAAGGTTTACACTTAAACAGGTACAGACTAACTGTAACAATGGGAAGTTTTTACTTAAGGGGCAACTCCAAAACTAGTTCGTAAACGAGGGAAGGTGCATCTGTCGTCTAAGCATCAAAGCACAGGCGATTTAGGTGGAATGAGATATCCAAATAGGCTTTTAAGTAACAATTTGCCCCACTGTACATGCAATTATCCATTTCATAGTGCTTACAACAGTTTGAATCACCGGGTTAATTTTGGCCAATTTAAGCTTTGTACTGATATAGATAAGAATCCAGGACCTTCAGTTTATGTAGATGCTACAAAAACAATTAATGCTCCATACTGTCAAGGAAATGTTACAGTATTTGGGGAAAATGCCGGACAACGATGGGTCGCAATAAGTCTGTGAGCTTTAATTTACAGTATGATAACAAAGATTACTTCAGTTGATGATATGACTCAAATAATGATTGTTGGTATTCAATCATATGTGCCTCTACTGAGGACCATGCTATGTTTATGCTTGCATCTCTAAAACTGCAGTTGCATGTCCATTTCTGTTCATGTTTTTCTGGAGTCTAACGTATATCATATGAATTTACATTCACTTCATTTACCGCGTATTGTTCTATAGTGCGCTTGATTACACTGTACTTCTTTAAGAGAGAGCATCACCCTCAATAAAGCCTGAGTTAGTCAGTTTTATTCAGGTTCTTTTTTGACTGTTTAAACAGGGGTCATTTTTGCATGAACATGCGTGACCGCTGAACAAGCAGTGTACATGGACCCTCACCACAGGGTCTGCCCTCATCAAAATGGCGTGTCTCAAAGCTATCATCGTGATTATTTTCCTCGCTGGTCTTGGCAAAAGTGCTCGTGATTTAACAAAATGTGTAGTTTGCAAAAAACTCTAACATGGTCTTAACAAAAGCGAAGTAGACTGGCTTTAACATACCACAAGCTACTATCAAATTTCATTTCCCGACTTGACCTGGACAACAGCGTGCACATATGTAGTGCTTGTAGGATTGCACTGACCTCATTAGTGTCGAAACATTTGATAATGTAAGTAAACACTTTCAATTTGATTTGTTTTAAAATGGGGAAAGGAGCACAAATATTAAAAAGCAGATTTCAGCGAGTGGGTTCGAAGTGCACAAAAGCTGGTGTTCAGTTCAGCACTTTAAAGCTACAAAATGAAGAACACATAAGACAGACATTTAGATTAGTCACCTGGTGAGATGTTGGTGGTATTCACTCTGTGTGTCTCAAATAATAAAAAAATGAATATCAATGAGACACAGTCAAAACTGCAATCAATAGGACTGATTTTGATGAACCAAACGACTGAAAGCAAATTCCTTTAAAAGATGCGTTACAGTGTTAGTCCCCACAAAAACAAGATCAAGTTCTGCAATTTTGTGATAAACAAATTTTGTATCGCTAAAATTCTTAAGGGAACAGCTTTCTATTCCAACTGATAACAGCGTGGTAGTCGCCCGCTGATCGTTATTAATAAACTCCCGAAACATGGCGAAATAAGCTATCCACAAATTATTGACAGAAATCCTCTATGGCATCAAGAAACTAATTAAATCGGATTTATAGACAAACACTAAATAAAGAACATTTTGCTTGAAAGCTCCCCGTCAACAATGCATTCGTTGCCAAAATTTGCGGTTCTTGAAGGGGAATCAAGACACAAGTCTAGCGCCAAACAACAATAATCAGCCATGTTCCTGTCAGACATCCTTGAGAAACTTTCTCTTTCACATCGTTCAACGCATCAGTGTCCACTTTCTGTAAATCATTAGATCTTTACTTCTTTTGGACAACGACGGTCTTTCCTAAGTTCCTGCTACCATTTGAATCTCAAGCAAGCTTTCAAAGTGAAGAATTTGGTTCCTATGACTATGCACCACTGTCGCTGTCGCTGGCCTCGTACTCTTTATCAAGTCTCAATGCGCATGCTCATGCAAAAAAGACCGCTGTTGATTGTTTATAACTCTCTCACACACTGTAGAATTCCTATGATTTAGTTCTGTTGTGGTTGATAAATTTACAGCTTCATTTGAGGTTTTGAGTGGGCTTAAAAAATGGTTTAGCTCATGGTACACAAGATGTGTGAACTGTGTGTTTCAAAGAGACGTTGATCACCACATTTAGTATTTTCAACATGGCATTAGTCTGTTGCAATGTATAATTGATACCAAAATTTAACTCTGCAATTTCTTTTTTTTTATTATTTTCTTGACTGTCTTGTACAGCAATAACCGCAATGTGCAATGTACCTGATTTTTACTTTCTTTAAACATTAGCAAGCAATGAATTTATGTACAGTGTGTAGCCACAATTTATACAAAAGCACTCGCTCATATATACAACTGTCCATGTGTTGACCTTTTTCTCTTAGATCAGTATGTGATTAGAGAGGTTTATGTTTGTTTGTCACGCCTTAAAGTAATTGGACAGTATGCAACATGGCATTGCGTCCAATCTTGAATGACTTTTTTTTCACTGCCAGCAAAAGCTGTCTGATTAAGCTTGTTTTTTAATTTTTTTTGAAAGAAATGCTTTAACATCACAAACTTTGTTAAAGTCATGATTAATTAGTCTAATATCATAGGTGACGAATTACTCCTTAATTTTGGCGCGAAATTTCAGCGTTAATTTGTAATTTCACATGTGAAATTACTAAATTGCCATGGCAACCTGCCGTACGTCTCCGTTTCAGGATGGCGACGAAGTTTTAAAGTGTCATGAATGAAGATGTCAGGGCATAAAAAGACGCTTTAGAAAACTTGAACACACGAAAAAGCACCTCAAGAAGGATTCTTAGAGGTATGTTGTCTAAAAATTCTGAAAACGTAAGCCAAATTTTAGCTCTAAACGTTTGAGAGAGTGGAGTTCACGATCGATCGATACGATCCAGGATAAACAAGTCAAAAATCCTCGATTGCTAACGTAATTCGTCACCCATGATGTTGATAGGTAATCAAATGGTATATACTCGTGAAATTAGGGAATAATTTCACTTGCGTTTTGTCCAAATCCTAATAAAGTATTAGGATTTGGACAAAACGCAAGTGAAATTATTCCCTAATTTACTCGTCACCATTTGATTACACATACTAACAGACTTCATGTCCTCTAATTCAGTCAGTAATCATACTTGTGATTAAACAAATCGGACTCCCGGCCTGCAGTTGTCTGATTTTGTTAGACATCTGTACATGTATTGATTGCAGACCGAAATGGACTCCACACAGTCTTACTGAAATCGAGAAGCTACATGTTATTTGCAGAACCTGTTATTCAGAGCAAATTTTCAGTTATTGATTGATTATTATTTGAGTCAAAAAATAGAAAGGAGATTTACTACCAAGTTCAAGCAGTGCCATGATGGGAGGCAACAAATGCAGCGAAGAATTTACACGTTTTAGCCTCTTTACAGTGTACTTAAACCTTCAACACTGCATTATATGTACACTGTATGTATTTTTTCATAAATGTCTTGCTAGCCTCCTAAATGCATGTTTAGAACAAGTACATTACTGTATTTCTACTTGTTAAATGGATTGAAAACTCAGGGTAATACCAGCTTTTGCTGGCAGTGAAAAAAAAATCATTCAAGATTGGGCGCAATGCCATGTTGCATACTGTGGGGGTGAGTTCGAGCAACTCGCTCGCTACACGACGAGGTACCAGGAATCTGATTTACATCTTGGCCTTTATTCTTCTTAATCTTCTTACAACTTCTGCTTACTTTACTTCTACTCTACTTCTCCTCTTCATCTCTATTAACTAGTTCAAGTATAGTAGCGGTTTTAATAGCCAAAGCTGGACATGTTTGGGTTAGCTGACCGGAAGAGTTTCTATTGTATTTCTTATCGCTAACATTGCAACAGGTTTGCTATTGTCAGGGAATAGACTAGCCTACGCACAGCCGCAACTGATAAGTACCAAATAACGAAGGTCAGTTCTAACACCACAAACACGACCACCTGTAACATTCCTAATATGGCAATAAGTAAATTCGCGAGCTAAGCATAACTTCAAATACAAGTAAAAACAAAAGATCAAAACAGGAAAACAGTACGTGGACAAAAAAAAGACTTAATGAAACAAAAACTAAACTTAAAAGACAAGGTAAATCCGTCTTAAAAATAACTTTCAAAATACTTCACAACATTCCTCCCCCCTTAGAAAAAGCATCGTCCTCGATGCAAAAGGACGTAATACATATAAATGGGAAATAAGTGCGTTAAATATCAAAACAAAACTTCCACACTACAAAATATTGATTAAAACAAGGTCAACTGTTCAATGTCAATAGTTCAGTGTCAATAGTTGAGTGTTCAATTCATTGTTCTTGAATCTTGAGACTTGAAAACTTGAGCTAAATAAATTGATGAGAGTGTTCTTGTGAAGGACTTGACTAGAGAATCACTTGAAAACGTTGAGAATTGACAGCATATATCATCCTGTAGTAGAATTCAACTTGAATGTAGCGGAGAACGCATACTTGGAAGACAAAGCTATCTTGTTTGTAAATCACTGATAATTCTTGTTATGAAACACAGCTCCAAATGAACCGAACTCGTCTGATGAAGACACAAAGTACTGACCAGCGATAAGTATCAACAATCACAGTTCTGCTTAACCGTAACAAAGAAGGGGTCAAACTCGACCAAACAGAGTAGCCAATGCCATGCGGAAACATCAAAGTGTGTTTAGACTTCTTGGAGACAAGTAATCGAGTAATGCTCAGATCCATTTCAGTAGTTCAAAAGCGACGAAAAATCACGGACAAGCCATCGAAGAACAACAGAAGAATCGGTGATTGAATACATGACGAAATACCAATGCAAGCAACTTTGCAAAATATCTATTACAAAGCACGTAATATATCTAATTATCTAATTTCCGACGTCTAAGGTTATAATGACTATTTTACACAAACAAGTTAATCAAACTAGCCAGAGAAACAAAACATGAATATAGAAGCTAATAGATCAAAAGATTTTAAAAAGACATTAGATGCAATAATTTCAGGTGCGCATAACTTGATACTGACCATTGAACAACTACTCAACTTGCTTAATGAAGAACTTAATAGCTGTGTTTATAACAACACTTCAGACACTAATGGAAAACTGACTAAAAACAGATGGTGAACTTCTGACTTCAAAAACTTATCAAATTCATGATATAATGTAAACAACAACTTACAAAAAGATTATTGACAAACTAGAAAAACGGAGAGAAGGCGTTCATAAATTCATGGACAATAATATTTTGGGCATTACCGAACTCAATTCATGGGTAAGAGAAAATCAAAGAAATATAAGCCAAACAGCGGACGAAAACTAGAATTATTTTTGTGACTGAAGATAATTATCAATGAGACGTCTATCCAAAATATGGTGTTCCGGTTCCCACGTTGATTGACTCTTAGGAAAGAAGAGCCACTTGACCAAGTACTCGACCTTTCCATTTCTCTTTCGATGTTTTAGAATTTTTTCTGCACTAAACACAGTTTCATTGTCGATAACAATTGCTTCCGGAGTTGATTCTTTTGCATTTTGAAGTTGATTCCTTGTCTTTTCTTGGTCTGATTCGTTGTTTGACTCTTTCTCTTTTTGAGGCTGTGGGGACAATTGCGTCTCAATACTAACTCTGTCTTCAGGATTCGCTTCAGCAGAACTTGGCTCCAAACAATCTTTTGGAATATCAGATTCATTAATGTACGGCTCGGCAGGGTCATCAAAAGGCGGAGGGTCAATTGGTCTCAAATTAGGATCAACAAATGGCTTCATACGATTTGCGTGACACGAAAAAGCAACTTTTTTATTGGTGATCGTGCGCAACTTAAAATGAACCGGTGACAATTTCTCAACAATTCTGTATGGACCCAACCAATTATGCATTAACTTTTTGGATAACCCTTTTCTAGTTCTCGGGGTATAAACCCAAACACGTTGTCCAACTTCAAAAACAGGTTGTTTTGTCTTTTGATCATAATAATCCTTCATTTTTTGTTGTGCACGTTGTAAATTTTCTCTCGCTAAATTTTGAGCCAATTCGACTTTTTCGACGACACGTTTTCGATAGTCAAGGACCGAAGTACTCAAATCATCAGCCGCAGGAGGCAAATACTTAACGTCAATTGGCAAGCGTGGCTCTCGCCCATAAAGAACGTAAAAAGGAGAATCCCCAATTGCATCTAAAACAGAAGTCCTATGCGCAAACAAAACAAGCGGTATAAACTCGTCCCAATCTTTCTGGTTTTTGGAAACGTACATTGACAAAGACTGACACAAGGTAGAATTAAACCTTTCTACAAGACCATCGGTCTGTGGGTGATAACTAGAAGTACTGACCTTTTGAATTTGAAATATCTCACAAACCTCTGCAATGACCTTGGATAAAAAGTTAGTTCCCCTGTCATAGAGCAACACACGTGGTGCCCCGTGTCTAGAAATAATTTCATCGATCAAAAGACGAGCAATAACGGTTGCTTCGACACTAGGCACTGGAAATGCTTCGACCCAACGAGTTAAATAATCACTAAAAACTACAATATACCTATTGCCTTTACTAGAAGGTGGAAAAGGACCTAAAACATCAACAGCCACTCTGTCAAATGCACCCTCGACTGGAATCGGAAGTAAAGGTGCCTTTTTCGAATTTCGTGGAGACTTCCTCATTGAGCACTCAACGCAAGACTTAACCCAATGTTCTGCATCTTTAAACATACCTTTCCACCAGTATCTTTGCTTAAGTTTACTAAAAGTTTTGTTCAAGCCAAAATGAGCACCGGCAATAGTAGCGGTTTTAATAGCCAAAGCTGGACATGTTTGGGTTAGCTGACCGGAAGAGTTTCTATTGTATTTCTTATCGCTAACACTGCAACAGGTTTGCTATTGTCAGGGAATAGACTAGCCTACGCACAGCCGCAACTGATAAGTACCAAATAACGAAGGTCAGTTCTAACACCACAAACACGACCACCTGTAACATCCCTAATATGGCAATAAGTAAATTCGCGAGCTAAGCGTAACTTCAAATACAAGTAAAAACAAAAGATCAAAACAGGAAAACAGTACGTGGACAAAAACAAGACTTAATGAAACAAAAACTAAACTTAAAAGACAAGGTAAATCCGTCTTAAAAATAACTTTCAAAATACTTCACAACATTACTGTCCAATTACTTTAAGGCATGACAAACAAACATAAACCTCACTAATCACATACTGATCTAAGAGAAAAAGGTCAACACATGGACAGTTGTATATATGAGCTATTATACCATACTCTCCTTATATGGTCGGTGTACGCGTCAGTTTAAAATTGGAAGCTAGCTGAGATTTTTTTTCCTCGAAGGATAGAACGGCGCCCGAAACAAATTGTTTTATGTCATTTCTTAGAATACTAGCAATGCAATTTCATCGAAAGAAAAAAGACAAAAACAAACAAAAAAGCCACAAGAGCTTGTTTGAAAGTTTGTAAAGTACCTAGACCAGCTAAGAAAGAAGACAAGTGCTGTTTCTTCATGATCGCGAAGCCATTCGCCGATCGAGTCACTCGCCGATAGATAATTGCGGCTTGTTTATCCGACATCAAGAATATAAATCACAAGTAACCAGCTACAAATACGGGCTATGCAGCCATTCACTAGAGCAATCGAGGCGGCAGTATGGCTTCTTTTCTCGTTCAGCAAAACCAGCGTGTGGCTTCAAACAAGTTCATAACAAGCGACGTAATAGTTTTTCTCCGTTGTTCTTACTTTTATAACTGCACCGAAAATCCAAATTCACAGTAATTTCGACGGCTGTCACTTAAAAATTCTTTTCCTTCACATTATCTGTCAGGTTTTTTTAGCTGTTCTGCTGTGTAAAATCCTAGAAACCCGATGAGTTTTTAAAAAACTAATGTTCATCGCTACAATGTTTTGATTTTTCATTCATGCAGTCCAGGCGAGTCCGTTCGCGCGTTGACAGTTTTGATAGACGTGTGACATGTGAATAGCGGAAGTCCCTCGTCTTTTCCGCTTTATTCTAGTCGGGGAGATTCAACGAGATTTTGTGGGAGTTTTTAATAAAACAATCATTCCACTCGCGCTTGTTGGATATGAGATGATTATAGCCAACTCGGCGCTACGCGCCTCGTTGGCTCTCGCTCATCTCATACCCAACGCGCCCTCGTGGAATAATTGTTAAATAACAGCTAATAATACTTCACCCATTATACCCAATCACAAGTTTGTTAGAGAATAACGGGATAATATTCTGCATTCCACAAGTGTGAATTTGACCCGTGAGGTAAAAATCTATTTCATGACAAGTCAGTGCATCATTCTAGAGTACATACTGGAAGGTTCCACGCAGATATGCACATTTGATCCATTAGCTGCCATGAACTCATCTAAAACTCTTAGCCGTTTTCAAATAACCGATAGGCTTGTTAACCCAGCACCTACGAAACAGTGGAATGTTCAAGAATAGAACAAGAAAATCAGAAAATTACTTTATGACCTTTGAAGAAGCGTAGCTCATAACAAGCATGCAACTATCCAACGATCTCAGTGATACAATAGTTGTGAATAGGAAACAGAACAAATCAACACTGTCCAGAGAAAGTTTATCAGTTATCAAGTGACAATTGCTGACATTCCAGCCCATTCCTACACGCAAATTTCTTAAACAATACACTAACACATTTATTTTCTTAAGTTGAAACGATATTTACACTTCCCTTTATTTCACTTTGATTTAACGATGAAATCTGTTTAGAATAAAAAGAAAGGCAAACTTGACGTCACCTAAGGAAAACCCGCCGTTTCCGTTTTTCATTTTGCACTAAGCATCAGTTTTTAAAGACATTATACGTAAAATGTATTAACTTTTATACAGAAAAATTTCGAAAGGCCAGAAAGGTTTTACTCTGACACGGTTTGAGAAACATTTTGTTTGACCGTCATTCGGCGATCGATCAGATTTAAAGGGCACATTTTTACGCACCCTAAAAAGTTGTTAGAAGAAAGTAGCGAGTATAAATTATTTAGTCATACGGCGGCGGGACTTGACGGAACGCAAAGAGAGCGTTACAATCTAATGGCATACGAGCGACTACAGGCATCTCATGACATGCCGACTTTGAGATAACTATCAACGGCTTTGAATTCTTTCCATGTGCGAGCAAACAAAAAGTATGTAGACAGGACCAAAGCGGGAATATGTTATGGCGATAACGGCCGATAGTCAAGGCACCATCAATTGTGATGCATGTTGAACAAATCTAATCTTTTTCCTGAACTTTTTAAACGGTATTACAAAACAAACGCACTCTCTATTTGAGTCATGTTTGTCACAAAACCCTTTCATTTTCCCATTCATATTAAACAATTACTTTCGTTGTTTTGGCGCCAAAGTTCAAGATGTATACTCATTGTTGTTGCCAATTTTTAGTTGCCTTTTTTTTCAATATTATTACTGTACCTTCAAAAATGTAGCATGTACTTTTCACCCCAGCTCTTGCTTCTTGACATGATATTTTAAACTTTATCACGAAAGCCAGGAAAAAACCTTGTTATTGTTTTGTCCTTTGTTTACATGTTTTATGATTTGTCATTGTCAACCAGGCTTACCAAGCTTTTAAAGTCTAAATTAAACCAGATTACTAGAAAGAGGTCTGGGAGAACCAGGCTTACCATGCTTTTAAGGTGGGAGATTTTTACCAGGCCTACCAGGAAACCCTGGTTAAACCAGGCTTACCATGCTTCTGAGGTAGGGGATTTTAACCACGCCTACCAGGAAACTCTGGTTAAACCAGGCTTACCAAGCTTTTGAGGTGGAAATTTTGCACCAGATTTACCAGAAAACCTTGGTTAAACCAGGCTTACCAGGCTTTTGAGGTGGAAAATTTCAACCAGGCCTACCAGGAAAGCCTGGTAATACCAGACTAACCAAGCATTTCTGGTGAGGATTTTTAAGTAGAGACCTGAGTTACCAGACATTCATGGTAAACTATAACCAGGCTTACCTTGAAAGCCTGGTAAAACCAGGCTCAACCAGACTTTCAGTTTTAGTTGATAATTGTCAAAAGCTTGGTAAGTCTGGTTCAACCAGGGTTTACCAGGCTCACAGGCTTTTAACCAGACTTTTGGTGCAAGGGCAGTGAAGTTACGCGCTTCAGTACAAAGACGTGCATTATCCTTAGAAAACAAGCTGGAGTTTAGAATTCATTGCTTTTAATTTAATTTAGAGTAATCATGACTGAGTCACTTCGAAATTCTCCATAGTTGAGTGTTAAGCTTCAGTTTAAGCTGCAATCCACTTCTTTGAGATTTGGATCTGTAAATCACTATCCGTGAGAATTATAATCATCCTCCTAAAAATGCTAACGAGATGGTCCCCGCGTGAAAAAACATTGCAGGAAAAAGTGACATTCACGGACAAGAGGAAAATCAGGGGCACTCAACGAGAAGATAGTTGAAAACCACTTAACATAGCACTGTTAAACGTATTTTAGTATTCAAACGGTAAATATAGGCACATTTTAATCCCCTAAAAATTTTTCATCTGTACGGATTTCCTAGCTGAAAGTTTAGTGATCCGAAAATTACAAGGATCAAAACTTACCTTTTCGAAAATTTCAGCCAGGAAAAAGGCTCCCGAAAATTCTGGGTGACCTTTTAGGGTAAAAATCCGTTAAAAATGGGCACTAGTTATACCATTTTTTAGATGTTCGAAAATCCTAGGAGAGGCAGGCAAGCAAGAATTTTACAACAAATGTTCCGAAAATGCTACATCTCAAATCGCCTTTCGAACAGATATTTTCAGAAAATTGACGTTGCTTGCTCCTGGAAAATAGAATTATTCAGATCCAGGAGACACTTTGGAGAAATTAAACAACCTAGCTAAAACCCTTAATCAGCCGCAATGAAGAGCTCTACATTTAAAAAGAGCTGGAAAATCAATGTGCGTGTCACGACCTCTCAGTATGAAATAAGCGGCAAAAAAGACACATTTGCTCCGTAAAAACGTTTTCCTCCAAAGCATAATCTACCCGTCAGAGAAACAATTCATTGGAACAAGTAGCATTTTGGCATGAGGTAGAAGTCGTGTGTTGCCTACCGACCCCCTCTTTTTTTACACTGTGTAAGCACAATTAAATATCACTGATCAATCGAGCATTGTTTGTTGTTGTTGTTGTTGTTTAAATCTTATTTTTGCACTTTTTCTGTTTTTGTTCATTTCTCATTATTTTAAAAAACTGTCCATGAACCCGGCCCATGAAAGGGGGTCCATGGACCCCTGGTCCATGTTTCTCACACCAATAATTCTGGTAATTATAACATTGAACTTTTTCAGGCTGAATCGAAGCAAACGCTCGAGGGGAAGACAAGTTTCCTTTCTAATAGAGAGAGAAGTCGTTACGTCACGTTGTCATGGTAGCAAAATTTCTGGATCTCAACAAACTGAGGTCCTGCAAATATGGCATAAAAATGACATATATCAGAAGCATGTAACCCCGATCGGGGTTATATGCTTCTGCATATATAAAGTCTTTCCTGTGCATGTTTGTACTCAGGAGACAAAACAGTAGCCCATACTTTTCTTCCATCGTTTGAAAATGCAAATGGCCGTCTCTATCAAGATCCAGAAATTTTGCTACCATGGTAACTTGACGTCACACTTCTCCTCTCTTTTGAGAAGAGCCGCTTTATTGATAATTATGCAAAATACAGCGGAGTGTTAAAAAAAACGTGCTGTATACAAAGATGAATGGTGTACTTACGTTGTTTTTATTAGCCGAGAGCAGTCAGGTTAAATGGTACAAATGTCTCCATCTCTAACCTGTAGCAAAGGAAAGTGAAAGACAAATTTGCAAACAAACAAGGCAGGCGGCCAAAAACAGGATTACCGGAAGTTCTAGGGTTTACCCGATACTAGGTTTCATAACCTTTTGAGAGTGTTGTGTCTTTGATTTGCATTTATTCTGACTAAATGATTCTACATGTTTGAATGGACTGTTTTCAGAATTTCGGAGAAAGGTGACGGTATAAAAGAGTGAAACAAAAAGCGATGAAATACCAAGCCATATAGAGCTACATTTATCAACGTCTGAGTCAACCAAAAATCAATTTAGATTCAATCAACTTTAACTTTTACTCAGAAATCAATTTTTTATGAAGATGGGACATTATTATGTCAAAAAAACTTATCTAGGTTCTATAGTATGTTCCTAAAATACGTCAAATGCCGTACAATTTTAGGTTTGACAAAAAAAATCCGACCTAGATCTAAGAAGTGACTCCAGTATAAAATACAAAATGATAAACTCTTGGAATCCATTTAACGCTGTTTGAAGTATTGCTGCCGATCTACAACCACGCCGATTTAAAGGTCATTAAACGCATTGAAAAATTGCAAGAAGAAAGTTAAGTGTAAAGGCCTTCGTAGCAGTTCTTTGGGTTGTTATGTGAAGGGCTCCTGTTATTGACCATAATTCTCCTATTTCCGGCTGCTTAGAAGTTGTGTGTGTCTCTAATCTGTTTGCTTTCAAATAAAAGACTGGTAAAAACAGTCAAAGTTTCACAGACAAAAATGGGTTAATATGATTTGAAACTTGATGGTCGAGTTTGCCGAACTGATCGAGCGGCGTACAAGCCCTGTCAGATGAAAAGGGAATATTAGTCAGATCTCAAATATTGAGCATGAATTCAAAGCTTCTATAGAACGTTTTTGGGATAATTCTTTCTTCGGGTTGCTCTTTCTTCGAGAAATTCAGCATTAAAGACACGAGCTATAATGGTACAAAAGGCCTTTAAGATAACCCTGATCCAACCAAGCAATGGCAATCTGAGCTAGACTTCTATCTTCACTTAAAATTGCATTCCTTTCTCTGGGCCAGGATCAAACGATTTTAAAATTCATCATGACTTAATACAGATCTATACAGAAATGGGTACGCGTTTCTATTAATGCTCAGAAATTGTGCTGTAAACTGTTAACTATCCTGGGCTTTCTGAGTACTCTTCGCTCCACCTAAAACAGGGGAAATTGAAAGTGAAATGTGCCAACAAAGCGCTATCAAGGTTCAGACGAAATTTATCCTGTTGATAGGCGTTTGGAGAAAGTATATTGACCTGATGCTACAGAATAACAAAACCCGGTGACGGGAGGTTAGGAAAACTTACTTGGGAGGTATCGACAGCACGATCCAAGATGAAAAACTAACGGTAGTTTGAACTGGTTTAGCCTGTTTCAGGCGTTTAGGTGTACATCCAGTTGGAATATAGTGGCGAGTGGCTCGAACTGAAGAGCACGGATGAAGTGGATATTAATCCTAGCCTGCGAAAACATCCGTTTCTCCTCGCTCTTCGCCACTGGGCACGTTTCGCGCGGAGGAACGTCTGCGACTCGGCGACAGAAATTCCATACTGATGACGCAGATCAATGTCTACTTAACTAGTAATAGTTGACACTACAGTATATTGTCTGTCAATAGCATTCTTGCTCTTTGTGTAGCTCTCTGAAATATACCGATTCATAAGGAAGATTTTCACACATATTCCATGCAATAGGTGCATGATAAATACAGGAAACGCAAGATTCCATGCACAGTTTCAGGTCGATTTACACAGCTTTGATCAAAACATTCTCAGTTTCGAGCATAGTTTATTCTAAACCATAAGAAAAGATTAAATTAGAAGTTGAATTTTTCGCTATTTCTCTTTCACTTTTTTCATTCAGTTCATTTTATTTGCCGGAAAGGAAGCCTTAAAAATTAAAAGGACGTTTGGTCAATTCACACTCGCGCATTCTAATCTTATTTTAAACTTTATAGCGGAAGGACATCTGTGAGCAGGGAATAAGGCAGCACAGAATTTGATTGTCAGCGAATTTCTGTAATCGTCCATCGTTCTGCTACTGAGAAGCTAGCCGTTGTTCACTCCTCTTGCTTGTTTGGGGCTGAGTCTTATTCTGGTCAAAGAGAGAGAAAGAGTGTCTGGCAAGGTTTTCAACGAAAGATTTGTGAACTCGTGTCTGGCAAACTCTCCAAGGTTTATATATACACAGTTATACGCACCTCTGCGCTTAACGAGTGTCGTTAAAATTTTGGACCATAACTTTCACTGAAACAACTGTTCCACAGAATGTCACTGATAACACGTAACGCAAGCGGTTCCTTGGGGATGATCTGTCTTTACGTCATCCTAACGATTTCGTACTTGCGAGCGCAAACAATAGAAACTTCATCATTACCTACCGATTCCTCGCGGCCCCTGTTTAAGCAAATCGAGGTTTTTTCTATATTGACTGTATAACTGTATATTTCAACTGTAAGTACTTTCCTTAATATACGCGCGAGTTACTAGAGTGCCTCCTCGGGATTTCGCCTTCTGGGCGAAATCCCTGCGAGGGTAATAAATCCGGTATTCATGGGGTTCCAAATGTAAATTTATTCAGTTTTAGGTTTCTCCTGCTCGATTTTGGTAGTGTTTTGTTCATCTACGAACGAGCTCAAGCAAACCTCAAATGCTTGTTCTAGAGAAGACTATATTCCACAAATATTGCCTGTTTTGTTAGAGATTCATCGCGTTTACATTTGACTTTTGTGGCCTTTTGTCTGTCATTCTTAAACATTAGCTAAAACAATGTAACTACTCCGTCGACCAATCAGGACTTCTGACCGGATTCTGGACATATTTTACGTCATCAGTATGGAATTTCTGTCGCTGAGTCACAGACGTTCCTCCGCGCCAAACGTCCCCAGCGGCGAAGAGCGTGGAGGAACGGATGTTTTCGTATTCTTGGTTTTCACATGAGGTCACCAAAATTCAAACTAAGAAACTATCGCTTCTTCTGAGTTTCTACTTTCATGTGATATTAGACAACCTTAAAACCTTTATAGAAACAAATTTTTCGGTTCAAAAGGGTTCTTTGTTTTGCGATACAGGACGCTTGAATTTCCAGGCTTTTGCGTGACGCGGCATTTAGCTGGCGGCCGGGAAAGCTCTTATGTGGGTAAAAACATTGCGGATTTTTGGAGATCTTGCTATTTAAACATTCCTTGTCTTAGAATAAATATTGCTTTAATCTTTATGAGTTCCTCAAAGGAAGAATTTACGCATAAGTAGGAAAACTCAAAAACAGATGTTTCTGTTGGTTTCCGGCGGCCATATTTGTGCCCCTGAAAGGGACACAAACATGGCGTCTCCATACAAAGCTTTGTAAATTTGGGTAAAACGTTTTTCCGAATATCTCGCACATGAACGATTGCATAGACCTGACTCTTGGCAAGGCTTTTTAAATATTTATCTTCTTTCATTTCTCATATTCAAGACTTTCTATATTAAAAGGTTTCCATTTTTATTTCTGCTTTCTCACGTGAGTGAAAACCGAGAATTAATATAAATCTAGACCCGTAAATGGACAACCAGCGTGGGAGAAAGGCAACCGCAAGCTTCCCTGCGGCCGGAAGGGCGTGTATGACCGCATGACAGACGCTAAGATAAAGAGAGTTATTCAGCCACGCTCCAGGAATGCGTGATTAGCATTTAGCTTTACAACGTAGAAGGCTAGCCAATAGCGAGACAACGAGTCTTTTCGAGTGTATTACAATTTGCTTTGCATTTGTAATGGTATTGTAATAAAGATAGCGAATCCAAGCGTGTGCAAGGTGTGCCGGTTGCAGTGAACCTCTCAACGAGCACCAACGGGGAATCGCAAGTAAATTTTGCGAGGGCAAATTCAAAAGTTCCCCAGCTAAGCCCCACGATCACTCGTCGATCCAGCAACCTTTGGAGACAGAAGAAATAGAGGCATTGGAAGGCGAACTGGTCGCTTTGTGCCTGGAGGAGGAGCGCTTAGCGCAGGAACGAAGAAAGATGGCCTTACACAAACAAATCGAGGAGAAACGGGCCAAAATCGCCTCGGCCACGTGCTCCGTTGCTCCATCAAAGATCTCAGGCAACTTCCCCTCCAGGACATGAGAACGCCGCTTGATGGCCTCCTAGACCTGCTCAATTCTACGCAGCCCGCCGAAGCCCAAGCTTCTTGGCACGCCTTTCGCATACATGCCAACTCTCCCGGATTATCCGGGAGTATCCCGGATAAGACAACAATCTCCCGGTCTCCCGTACGGGTCACCAAATCTCCCGGATAAAATCGAGTTATGAGCTTTTCTGTGCTTTAATTTGGAATTTATCGCATTTTCTCCCAAAATTCGAATTTTTTATGATTCAAAGTTCGGTTTCTGGGGTATTTTCGCACGTATTTTAACACTGACAAAATCGTGAATTCTAATTGTGATGGTCTATAACTCAAGCAAGACTTCGTAATAATGTCCTGAGCCGATTAGGGACTGGGTCGAATTGTGCTTATGGGGGGGGTTGATCATTGATATTTGGGGGGCTAATGCAAAAGAAAGAGTCTCCAGATTTTAGATTTCCAGAGGTTGGCATCTCTGCTTTCGCCCTTCACCTACCCTGCCCGGTGATGTGTCGTCCTTGGTTCCCCCTGCTGGTCACTCCAACGCTGCCATGGAATCAAGAGCCTCGGAGATGTACTTACGACCCGCGCAGCTGCCGAAGGGTGAGAAAGTTCTCCGAATAATAGACTTTGTAGACAATATCATTCCCCGGGAAGACGAGCGAACAATTTCAGATGGGGGACATACAAAATTAATTGTGTCGTACGGCCCAAAGAAACCTAAGCTAGAACAGGTCACGTTCTCTCAGTGGGTGATAGCTAATACTCGATTTTTTTATAACTTAATGATAAGTAGGAAGTTGAATTCGCTAGAGGACATCATAAATTATCCTGCTTACACAGTTAAAGTCATGGAATTATCTAATCGCTTTCAATGGCCTTCTGTCCTTAAGTATGATGATGAGTTTCGCTTATTGCAGGCCACCTATGGCTATCCTCGGAGTTTCGATTGCAACCATTTACACACAGTTACCCTGCTAGCAGAGTCGCTTCGATATTTCCTAGATAAGTCGGGAAAGAGGAAGCGACTCTGCCGACACCTTCAAGTTCCTTTATCCAGCTTTTTGGATGAGTCAGACAAGTTTTATACTGGATAAACCAGTTTTATCTGTGCACGCACGCATATTCTGGAATTTTGCTGACTCTTTCTGCCCCCACGCTAAATAAAAAAACAAATAGCTGCCGCTTCAATTTCATGCGGGAATTTTGAGAAAATTATACATTGAACGTTCAGTTTTAGAAAATTGGAAAATATACCCAGATTCGAGATGGATTTTGTTTGGGATTTAACCATGTACTTAGCCGATTTTATTGCGTGAACGGATTCACAATCCAGTATTGTGTTACGCGAAGTCTTGGAAGGATAAACAAATATATAAGAAACAATATCTATGCTTATTCTTCTGTGTTTGCGATAACATTAATTCAAAATAAGATCATGAGGCTACAGAATCCATGTAACTTGTTGCATTTAAATGATCGATGCTTTTACAGCTGTTTGTGGATAACAACACCAGACTTGCGATACCAAAAACGTCTTTGGATTTTGCGTTTTCCTAGGACGTCAATCAAAATGTGAAGAAGCGGCGCTTTCTTCCCTCTCTCGCATTTTATACATGTTAGCGAACCTCTTAGGAAACAAAAGGTTGTCGTTCGTGATTTCTGATAGGTGGATTTCGATCCGTTTTGTGTGTTTCTGTGTTTCAAGGTTAGATGCTTTGTTTTTGAAAAGCACCGTAAGTTTTACCTTAGCTCTAAGATTTTTTATCTTCTTTACACTGAAACATGGCAAGTTTAGATTCCAAAGGTGAAATTGTTCCTATACTAGAGCTTCCAAATCCAGAGGAAACACAGCTACGGAAGGGTGAAAACGAACCGGTACGTTGCCGCTGACATTTACATTTGCTGACAAACACAGTGGATGCTACGGTAACGGTTTGATTGACGTCGCAGAAAAATTTGAATTTGGAGCATGTTCAGTATGAATTGTTGAGGATGTCGGCAGAGGTTCCTTCCTCTTCCCGACTTATCTAGGAAGATCGAAGGAGACTCTGTTCGCAGGGTAACACACAGTTCTCCTACAGCCCATTCCCAAAACCCCTACCCCTACCCGCTCGACAAGTCGAGTCCCTGGCCCAAGCACTCAGTTCGCTGTGACAACTAGCGAGGGGCGTACCATTTGCCGTAGCTACAACTTCCCTCGGGGTTGCTCCTTTCCCAACTGCGTTTACGAACACGCTTGTAACCGACGCGTTCAGAGGGGTAGGGCGTGCGGCCAAAGCCACCCAGGTCGTAGCCATGCTAATTCTCTCCCCACTGCCGGGAACGAGGGCCACCCCCCAGTGACTACCCCTGACAAATTCGCTCCTTAATCAGAGTTTATGGTTATCCGAATTAGAGGGGGACGCAGATAGTGCATTTTTGAGCGATGGCGTATTATTTGGTTTTAAGTTAACAGGCGTTGACACCACGTTTAAAGAAGTAGACATGCCGAATTATAAATCGGCCACTAACTCTGCTGTGAGGGACACAGCAGAGGAAACGATTCGCGATGAGATCAGACAGGGAAACTATGTTATCTCGGCAACTAAACCGACGGTCGTAAGCGCCTTAGGAGCTATTCAAAAGAGTCCCCCCCCCCCCGGGTTCCCAAGCCGAATTCGATCTTTCACCGGTTGACACAGGCTGGGCACATGATGTTAAGCGCGGCTATCATGAAATCATAGTCTATTTAAACAAGAACGAGAAGTCCGAAAACTACAGCAAAGCTGATTTAAAACAACGCGTATTGTTTTTTATAACAATATTTCGGCTGGCCATACCAGCCTTCTTCAGGTTTACAGATGTTACTGAACTTATGTAGCAATCACAATATTATATAGATGGAGAATGTCGCAATAAAAGGGAGAGGCGGAAATGACGTACAGCATAAAAACTGGAAAGGATAAATACTAAGGATATGGATTACAATAATTCGTCACGGCGGTTTTTGTAATCCATATCCTTAGTATTTATCCTTTCCAGTTTTTATGCTGTACGTCATTTCCGCCTCTCCCTTTTACTGCGACATTCTCCATCTATATAATATTGTGATTGCTACATAAGTTCAGTAACATCTGTAAACCTGAAGAGGGCTGGTATGGCCAGCCGAAATATTGTTATAAAAAAACAATACACGTTGTTTTAAATCAGCTTTGCTGTAGTCTTCGGACTTCTCGTTCTTGTTTCTTTATATTTTGGCTGATTTGATCTCTTTTCTAGAGATCCAACGTTTACAACTAGCAGGATCTTCGTCCACGGTTTTTGCATTTAATTTAATAGTCTATTTAGATGATTTTCTTGTTATCGGAAGCACTTACCGCGATTGCAACGAAAAATATGACGCACTTTTGGTGCTACTTCAGGATTTGGGTTTCTCAATAAGCTGGCGGAAGCTCGTTCCACCAACGCAATGTCCCACGTTCTGGCAGGCAAATTAAATTGGGCTAAATTGGGCTTGCCGGGTGGTGTACGGCGGGCGCACATAATTCAATGGCAAGTACGGCCAAATACTGGGCGCTTTCCATTTAGTCGAAATTTCCGGAATTTCCGGTTCGGCGGTAAATGGAACACGTTTCGTCGGTTCGTCCCACTGGAAAATTCCCAGAAAAAGTGGAAAATCTAAAAAGGTGGTCCCGTACGTTTCTCGTAGTTTGCACCAGTTCCAGGTCCACGGTCGGGCACCGCCACGTACCGGGGTTTACGACCAAATGGAACAACTTGTTACCAATCGGAAATTCAACTTTCGCTACCACCGAAATTTCCGGGTTTTTTTCCTAAATGGAAAGCGCCCACTGTCTCAATCCTTTTACCGTGACCTACCGAGAATGATCAATACAAGCATTTGTCAAAGGTCGTGACTAGAATGGATACTCCAAAATCAGGTATCCGCGCGGAGACTGGAACTGAATAAAATTATTTTTGGGCAAATTGCTCCGACTCTTGAGATAAGTATACAAAGACTGAAGAAGGCTGAGATGAGAATGGTTACTCCAAAATATGGATCAAAGCCTACATAAAGGTTAGTTGTTTTTCACGTTCTTTGTAAGAGTTTAGTGCAAGGAGCAATGTCTGTTTAATTACAGTACCACTACCGCGATTGTCGTGTAAAGCTTATTTATAGCAAAGTATCTGTTTGGATAGCTCAGAATAAGATGGATACTTCAGAATAAGAATGGCCAAAATATGGAAGTTTTGGCCATCTGGATTATTATTACTGAACTTCCCAATACAAACATGATTGTTACGTTTACAAAGAGGGTACAAATACAGTTAAGGTCAGTTAATTTTATGGGTTAGTTGATTCCAAGTGTTAACAATAGTAAAAAACACCTAAGAGACCTGTCATTTATTAGAGACGGGGGAGGGCTGGTGCAATTGGGGGGAAGGTCATTAAATTTTATGTAGCCAAAAAGGGGAGGGTCACCAAAAATTTAAGCTGGGCTTTGGGGAGGGCCATACCATTTTTAGCAAACATTGCTGTTCACTTAAAATAAAAATAAATCAACAAATAAAATATATTATTTAACAAACAAGTCCCTTGCACAGTAAGCATTTTAAACTTTCATAATGATCAACCTGAACTACCCAACAACCCTACATATACGTCTTTTTCTTGATTTGTTTTTCAACAGCAACACACTGCGAAACATGTCTTTGCATTGATCAAGTTTCTCATTAAGATATTTCAATTCACTGTTTACTCTTTTTTAGCTTCATCAAGCCTTGTAATAACAGCTTCATCAAACGATTTAGAATACTCTTCTCCTCGTATAAAATTACCAGTCTTTGAGTGAAACAGGGTGTTAAGGTGAGCTTTAATGCGTCTATCCATATCTAATATGTTCTCTAGTAACTCACTGAGCTTCATAATGTTCGCCTTCAGTATTAACTAATCAGCTGGGACAAGAACATAATCGGTTGTGTAAAATTTTCCAGCAGCACCAGGATTGTTCGTGCTCAATATTGCTTAAATGCATGAGGTGATCTTAGATACCTGTTCCTGAATGTCGTATTGGGGCCTCCCTTCATCACAAGGTAAAATTTGATCTCTTTTAATAATACCTGTCATATCTTTTAGCGTGGGGAGGGTCATAACTATTTTGGGCCATACAAGGGGGAGGGTTACATTTTTTTCTGCAGGAAATTGGGGGAGGGCATAAAAAAAATTCACCTGGGAGAAAGAATTGCACCAGCCCTGCCCCCACCCTCTAATAAATGACAGGTCCCTAATTTACTTCAGGTCATACTTCTTGTAGCTTGGTGATCACTATTACAAGCTCAAGTTTCTAAAAAAAAAATGGTCCTGCAGATTGTATTAGTGTAGTGTCTCTGTATAGCTCTGATATAGGACCTGGAGCCTACAGTGGCAGATCGGAACCTTCAGATAAGAAGAGGGGTGGGGCCGGGGGGTTTGGGGAGGATTCTCACCAGACCTTAAGGTGGCGGGAAGGAACCACTCATTCAGACCTTAAGGTACGGAGGAGCTCAATCTAGAAAAGAATTTTCTTGGCACTGTTGTCCTCAATTTGAACTAGAAATATGGAGGGCCAGGGACCTCCCTAGATCTACTGCTGGCCTCTGCCAGCCCGCCCATATTCACCTGCTATCTTTTTACATTTACTAGGAACTCTAGTATCAATCCAAATTATTTATCCTAAATATTAGGATTTTTGCAAATTATTTATAGTTGCTTTTTTGCACTTGTATTTTGTTTTGTTTTGTTTTTCAAATCCTAGGAGCCTCATTGTCACCAAAACTCTCTGCCTTCCATACCCCTATTAAACACTGAACTTTCTGACAACAGTCCTCAGCCAAGTGGTACCATCATGGGGTTAAAAACTGTGGAAATAGGTCCTGTTGATCCTAGGATGAATTCTTTTTCTTTTTCTTCCCCCTTTCTCCACTCAAGGGGGGAGGGGGGGGAGGGAAGGTGTTTTCCTTCCCCTCCCTGTGAGCTATTACCTATTTCCTTGATTGTCTTCTGAGCTCCTGATGAGACAAGACCTTCAGCATTAAGCTGGTTATGGGCTATTTTTTGTTTTTCACTCAGTATGGTGAGCTTATCATAAATTTAAAATGGAATAAAAATGATCATGCAGGTATATCCATGTTGCAGCTGTAACAGGAGGAGGAGTTGGAGGACTGGAGGGTGTTGCAGTCAAATGCTTGTGAGGAACAGAGAAACCAGTTGGAGAAAGAAATGAAGAAATAAAGAAAATTGGAGAAGGCTTCAAGAGAAATAGCAAATAAAATGAAAAAAAAAAAAAGAAAAAAAGAAAAAAGAAAACAGGAAAAAAAAACAATTTTCATTGAGGCCAAGCAGTTGGCTGCTCAGTTGCATGTCTGGGTAGCTTGACCATGTTTAATAAAATTCTCAAAACCACAAACAAACCACTCTAAGAATTTGATAAAATGTGTAAAACACATTGTTTATTACTTTTATAAAAAGAAAGTTGTTTGTTTACAATTCTACAACCATTTTTCATTTCTTCCTTTTCCTATAATTCTTTCCTCTGTTTTATTTTCCTCTTACTCTTTCTCCACGTCCACAATGTGCTTTTATGTACCCTCTATACCTGGGGTGGAAAGTCACCTGAAAATTTGAAATTAGCCATGCATTAAATAAAGCTTCCATTATAATCATTCTTTCAGGAAATAAAGCTGCTACTTTGGCGGTAATTCTAAAAAGCACTGTGTTCCACGATACAGTGCCTTGATTCAGCAAAGAAGCCTTGACCCTTTTGTTTTAAAAGTTAAAGATTTTCTTTTGGTAGCAGAGAAAGGCCCCCAGTTCAGTGCATTACAAATAATTATCACCTACAAAGTGTGGTACCTGCCTAATAACAAAATGCATAACTAAAATACTGATAAATAAATAATAATTATTGAAGTAGGGTATATCCAGGCCGTTTTAGCTTAACAAAACAAAAACACAAGGTAAGTCATTCTCATTTCTATTTTTGTCAAAAAATGGAATTTAGGACGTGTTTTGTTTATTGTCATACATTCTCTTATAAATTCAAAGTCCAACAAACTCCTTCAGAGTTTGGCTTACCTGTGGATGGGGCAACATTTCATGACAGGATGGACAATAAAGGGGCTGCATTTTCAACACCTTCAATGTGACTTGAAATTACAAAGGTTCACACAGCAGATTCAGGAAGACAAAATGACTAACTTGGAATCACATAGTTTACATTTGCCAAAAGTAGCTAACATTGGGCCTTCTGGTCATAGAAAAGACTATAAAAGGATTTGGGTTCTGGTTGGTTTATTGTGCCAGATTCCCAGTGCACCAAAAGGTTGACCCAAGTATCCCACAGGTTGTGAGGGTCACTTTGGTTTTTATAATCTCATAAAGTACCCATTCTTCTCACACTAAACTAAACAGCAACTTACCACTTAAAAGTGAAAAAAAAAATCAACCATAATATATAAGAAAACAGAAACAGTTTATGTTGAGCCATAAATTCAACAACTGTCTGCTATCCCTTGGGGGGGTACTCCCTTATATGGCCTACATGGGGATGTGCCGCTGGACAGGGTATGGTTTTCGTCCTCTCTGTCCTGAACCGGGTATATAGTTTGGCACAAGTCTGTCCTAAACAGGGTATACAATTTCCTGCAAGTCTGCCCTAAACAGTGTGCATGATTTGTGCAAGTCTGTTCTAATTATAAACAGGGTGTTTCATGCATGATCGATTTCGTCTTAGGCATGGGTCGCACTTGGGAAAAGTTTTCATCTTTGCGGGCTAAAAAACCACAAAAATTCGAAACCGCAACCGGAAAAGAAAACTTTTAGTCCAACCGAGGAGGGTCGCATTAGTGGGAGTTAATAGTTTTTGTTTTGACACATTGAGAACTTAAGAACGCCAGATACCAGAAAACATTTTTCTCTTCTTCGTCGGAACCTTTGTCGAAGGATCATTTTCCTCCATTCCCAGTTTCAGGAGGATGGGACAGATAAAGAAGACCAGAAAGTGCTTGGATGCGAATAGTGCATTTGGCTTGAAGAATAACAAACCTGTGAAGTGTTTGCTTGTGCAGACGGGAACTGGTTCGCCTTCAATAGAGCTAGTTCCCGTAAAAACCTTAAAATAGCGAAGGTTTATAAGCGAGTGAAGTCCTTGCCTGTAGAGAGTTTTCGAAAAAAACTTGAAATGGCGAAGGATAGCCTAGTAGAAGCCTCTTCGCGAAGGTCTGAAAATTCGACCCCGTTTATTTTAAATTGATCGTGTTTCAAATGGATCACGTTCATGACCAGGCGCTGACAGTTACCGCTGTGATTCCTATTGTTTAGCTCGAGTTTTCCAAAATCTGCCTGCCCCACCCAAGCATTACGGCGTCTTTGATGTTTTTGCCGATTTTCAAAGTTTTTTCTAACTTGAAAACTCGGGTCGCACTTAGCAATGTCCACCGATGACAGATTTCTACCGCAAGGTAAACAAATTCTTCCAAAAATTTGCCAAGTGCGACCCATGCCTTAGTGCAAATGTTTGCAGATATTTAGTACGTCATCACCCAAAGCATGTTATTGTTCTTGGCACCCTGGTCTAAATAAGATAAGTACAAGTTGACAGGTGTGCTTGATAACCTTGTCCCCATCTGAGGGAGTTGTCTTATCTGGGTACTAAAGTTGAGGGTGTTATCCTAGACAGGGTATGGGTTTCAAACCCTCAGCGGCTCACCTACACCCAAACATTGGTCGAGTTCCAGTCTCCGAGCGGATACCTGATTTTGGAGTATTCATTCTAGTCACGACCTTTTTATATTGGGAAGTTCAGTAATAATAATCCAGATGGCCAAAACTTCCATATTTTCGCCATTCTTATTCTGAAGTATCCACCTTATTCTGAGCTATCCAAAACAGATACTTTGCTATGAATAAGCTTTACACGGCAGTCGCGGTAGTGGTACTGTAATTAAACAGACATTGTTTGTTCCTTGCACTAAATTCTTACAAAGAACGTGAAAAACAACTAACCTCTATGTAGGCTTTGATCCATATTTTGGAGTAACCATTCTCATCTCAGCTTTCTTCAGTCTTTGTATACTTACCTCAAGAGTCGGAGCAATTCGCCGAAAAATAATTTTATTCAGTTCCAGTCTCCGCGCGGATACATTTGTCAAATGTGTCAGAAATGATCGTATTGAACGGCCATGCGCCTGGATGCATGGCGGATGTCGTGATTCAGCATTAATACGAAACTGTTTTGTGAATTGCAATATGGCGCAAAGAGACGGTGGAAGTTCAAAGAGAGTCGGAAAAAAATAAGATCGATCAAGGGTCCTCGCTGAAGCAGCGGAGTTTCTCGCTGCTTGTGAACAAAAGCGAAAGAAGCCAAAGAATAGGACTGGCTCTGTTTTTTGGAAAAACCCGTCAACCGGTTTGAGAACGACTCACTCAACGTATCGCCCCTAGAAAAGGCCATAGAGCTTCGTCAGTTTAATATTCCTAAAGCAGGTGAATATTACTTGAAATTCTTAAACATTTTACTATTATATTAGGTGGGCTAATTTAGATGGTTTGTATCGGCTTTTTAATATAAAAACAGTGGAGCCAACATTCCAGGAGATGAAACGGATCATGCCTCTCAAGGTAGTTAATACATATTATAGTCAATCAGTTTTCTTTTTTCCGTTTCGTTCTATGGCCAAGGTGTTAAAAGATAAACGCAATATGTCCTGTTAAGTACGAAGAGTCCTTTTTTTCAGTCTGTGTTTGATGATCTTTGTGAACTAGGTTTCTTTGTTGGAAAGATGGGACTATTAATTGTTCATTAGCCCTCGAACAAATTTTAAGAGTTTTTCTATAGCGTGCTTGCTGATATACATAGTAAAAGCTGGACATACTTAACCAACAGGCTGTCATTGTGCTTTGACATTGCTAAGAAAATGGATTAATTGCATTGTTGCGTTTCCGAAGTTACCCATTTACACATAATTATTAGTTTTTTTCCTAGCAATTATGCTTTGTATGTTGCTGGTTCTTTAAGCAGGCAATGTAAAGCCAATCCTAAGTGGGTAAGAGTGGCTTGATTTGCCTGCATGCAATTTTTTTCCCCACAAGGAAAAAGTCCCCTTCATTCGTGAAGTCAAGGTGGCTGGATATTGTTTTCTGTCATGGCCCCTACAGATGCCCAAAAAATAATTTGGTTACATAACCTTCCATCTTTCCCTCCTCCTTTGTCAACAGAATGCATATATGTTTCTAAAATGGAAGTTAGGAGTAATACAGTCAACTCTCTCTATAAGATGGACACCCTTTTTAGAATGGACACCTAAAGTGTGTGCCTGCCTTTCTTTACTCCCTTTATTTACTCTCCATAAGACGGACATCTCTGTAAGACAGACACTTGGTGGTCCCAAAGGTGTCGGTCATAGAGGTAGTTGTCCAGGCATATTGTTCTGCTCAGCCTTAATTTTGTACCCAAATCTCCTGTTCACCAAGCTGAAGGCAAGATCTGCTCAAATCCAATTTGTACACGTGATCGCCTGAAATCCTCAATTTTAGATGTTTTTAACAACAAATTTCATAAAGCTGTGAAGTTTTCTCTAACAAAACGTGTTTATAGCCTTTTTTTATGATTCAACCAACTAATGTTATTATGTTATGTATGGAAAACTGTTGGTCCATTTCATTAGGTTATTCTTTTTAAAAAAAGAAATGTTTATTTAATTTAATAATATTCATGTTTTGTTGCTTTTTCTAGACGTAAGTCAAATTTTGAGTGAATGCACTGCCTTATTCACTCAATCTCTTCCATCAACACAGTGGAATGAGAGGATATCAAATGTAGGTCAATCTTGGGTAAGAGTGCGCCCCAAAAAGACAAAAGACTTCCAGGATCATCTGAAAGTGGTTTTTTAAGATCTCTGGAGTATTTCTCTGTTATTAGAGGAAGGGTAAGCTCATTTTACAATGCTTACTGAATAAGCAATGGATAAATTTACAACCTTGAACTTTCTCTGCCTTAAGTTTCTGTTCTTTTGTTTAATGGCCTCTACAGCAGAAGTGATTCCCGTACAAAACAGTTTCGAAGTAACTTACAACTCCGCACATAATACTTCCTTTGTATTACCTTTGGCAGTAGCTAATTACCCTTGATAAAGATGTACCAATGGTTCATTCATATATTTTTGCTTAATATGTACTCAGCCTCCATGTGTATGTATGTACATGTTCATGTAGATGTTTTATTCATAATTTCAGGTTGGTGTGATAAATGACACTGCATTTAGCGTTGCCTTCAAAGAGTGGAAGTTCTGTCGCCATGAGTTAGACGTCCTGCAATCCAAGGATTTCATGGAGTGCCCAACTTGTGCCGTCTTCCAGCATTCAGCTCATGTTGATGGGAATGCTAAGCTTTATCGATACAAATCAGCTGGGAGGTAACTGTTATTGAAGAGGAGTCCATCTGTTAATAATATTTTTATTGCTGCTGATTTCAGACACATGTATTCATAGGTTGCAAAAAATTAATGTGGGACGAACTTCAGATGGTGGGTGCTCTTTGGAGCCATTTCCAAGAAATTCAAGAGCTTTCCCGGGTGTGGCATAAGAGAAAATTGAATTTCCCCTGGCATGTTTGCAGACGTGGTATAAAACCACTACATCATAATCGCAGCCCTCATGCAAACAATCAGCCTATAATGCAAAGTTTATATTAATAATAAAGTTTTTTAAAACTTTATTATTAAAATATCAAATATATCCAATAATAAACAAAAAATAGAAACCTAAGTGATAGCCGAAAATACCAATGATTGATTTTTATTGCTGCTGATTTCAGACACATGTATTCATAGGTTGCGAAAAATTAATGTGGGATGAACTTCAGATGGTGGGTGCTCTTTGGAGCCATCTCCAAGAAATTCAAGAGCTTTCCCGGGTGTGGCATAAGGGAAAATTGAATTTCAGCAAACATACATACATACAAACATACTTGTATTCTGGGTAGACTGTATTTCGTAAAGCGCTCAATTCATTTAATTGAAGAGCACACATGCATACATACATGGCCTTTATTAAAGTGTCTAATTGTTCTAGTGCCTCTTGGCACTAACTGGGGACACAACAATAATTTTATTTTGTTCTTGCCACAAGTATATTTTGGCTTACTTCACAGAGGGTTTTTGTTTAGAAAACAACACCTATGTACATAATATGGGTGCTTCTCGTGTGTCACAGATGTTTCTCCTAGGGAAACATCCCGGGTGACAATTTGAGCTAGGAGAAATGACTGTATTCGCAGGCCTCTTATTTTCTAAAATCTATAACACATTTTGTAACCTTGGCTAAAGAAGATAACTAAGCATTCAGGATCCTCTTTGAAAAAATAGGTGTCTTATAACTGAAATATTATTGCAATGTAAGGGTACATAGATTTTGTATAAGGAATAAGTTTAAATACCACCACATACTCTCAGCTAAAATGTATTTTCTTTCCCTTCAGAAAATGAGAACCTCTTTAACAACCTACAATGTAAGTGCTCATTACCGTTTATGTAAGAACCTTTTTTGGCTAACTTAATTGGGAAAGTACAGGTTAGGGAACTGGTCAAAACTATATTACATGCTAGGGACCCACCACAATAAGTCGAGACTACTGTCTCTTCCTATAGCCCCCTCCCCCTTTCCAGATATCCATGGCATCTTCCATAGCCCCCCTCCCCTTCTCTTAACAGTGGCCCCACTTTCATCATGGGGAGACCCATGGTATCTGCTATGACCCCACCTCCCTTGATAGGAGACCCATGGTATCTGCTATGACCCCACCTCCTTTCAAAGGAGACCCATGGTATCTGCTATGACCCCACCTCCTTTCAAAGGAGACCCATGGTATCTGCTATGACCCCACCTCCCTTGATAGGAGACCCATGGTATCTTCTATGACCCCACCTCCCTTGATAGGAGACCCATGGTATCTGCTATAACCCCACCTCCCTTGATAGGAGACCCATGGTATCTGCTATGACCCCACCTCCCTTGATAGGAGACCCATGGTATCTGCTATGACCCCACCTCCCTTGATAGGAGACCCATGGTATCTGCTATGACCCCACCTCCTTTCAAAGGAGACCCATGGTATCTGCTATGACCCCACCTCCTTTCAAAGGAGACCCATGGTATCTGCTATGACCCCACCTCCCTTGATAGGAGACCCATGGTATCTTCTATGACCCCACCTCCCTTGATAGGAGACCCATGGTATCTGCTATAACCCCACCTCCCTTGATAGGAGACCCATGGTATCTGCTATGACCCCACCTCCCTTGATAGGAGACCCATGGTATCTGCTATGACCCCACCTCCCTTGATAGGAGACCCATGGTATCTGCTATGACCCCACCTCCCTTAAAAAGAGACCCATGGTATCTGGTACAGCCCCCCCCCCCCTGCCGCCTTACCAATTAAAAGTTATGAGTTTTCACTGTTTTTTTTTTTGTTGGAAAAAAATGAAAACTAATTTTTATGAGTTGGGGACCACTTTGAAATATTTAGGAGGCAAAAGACTCTTGGGGAAAAAACCTACTTTCATACCCTGTGTACATGAGAGTATAAACAACCTTTTGCATCTATATGAAGTTATGTTTTATTATACTGCTTCGCAATGATGCATCATTGTAATGATGTTGGATATAATTAACTTAATCTTCGAATATTTATACAACGATTTGCCAATCACTTGTTTGCACATGAATTACTATACCGGTCCTCACCCTAAGGCGATACATTAACATCATCATATCTAACATCGATAAACAAAACTGATTATTTGATAATGTTACTATACAATTAGCAGTAGCTATCAATTGCTAATCCTTCACTAGCTGTTCCATATTGGAATTGAAGGGCTGCCCGTACGCTTCCTTTTCATCTTAAGATATGTAAACCAGTGTAACGTTTTAAGGCGTTATTAGAATTGAAAGTTAAACAAAGCAATTGCAATATGTACAGTGATAACAGAACCTTCTCAATGTAATTAAAAATGTCACAGAGTTAAAGTTTCCCTGTGCTCTCGTGTGACAATAGTTACGTTTTCAGTTTGGCATAGATTTGTTACACACGTATGACTTTTATAATCCTCTACCTTGTTTACCAAGTTATAATTCTTATTCCTCACATGCTACTGATACATCACAAAACTTGGCAACACGGTTACATGTATAGCATTAGATTCGGGATTATTGAAAGCAAATTTCAATAAAACATGTTATTTATTCTAAACAATTTCCGATTTTTTGATCCCTACAAAGTTGCGCTTTGATTTCTTTTCATCAGCAATTTCACTGGAGTTAAGTGAGACGCAGAAGGTCAAGAAAAATTGAAAAAAATGAAACAGCAAACTTTGCAAACGTCTGTAAACTCCTTAAATGTTTCGTAACTAAAGTTTTGGTATTTTGTAAAAAAGCGACTCTCAAACTTGGTCATTTTGCAAATTAAACGGTTCTCTTTCGAGAATATATTCGTTTGGGTGTTTACCCATAAGAGACCACATGTTAATATTCCCCTGTGTATTTATATTTCTTTTTAACTGCTAACCCTAGCCTTGAGATGATACATTAACATGGTTGTGACTCAAACAAAGAATTTAACTCCCAACTGAGAAAGTTGTATTGGGTAAACATTTCGTCCAAGTGAATAATATAATAAGGTCTATTTTCGATGGAAAGTGCGCATGACTAACAAAGTAGTCAGCGCTTTTACGAGGATTCTATAACGGTGTTTATGACGGAGGAAAGCAACAAGAAATCTTCAGTCAGCCCGGTATTACTCTGAGCTGTGCTTTGGGCCTCCTGAATCGGTTTTGGTGGAAGCCACTTCTTTTCTCGAGCCCTCGCAAGCCGCTCTTTCACGTCTTTGGTACTTCCACTTGTTGGTAAAGAGTGGACGTCTCTGAGCTCTTTTTCCACGGAAACTCGGTTCATTTTCTCAATTTCTCTTCCTACGATGACTTGACATTTAGTTGAGTGTTCCATAATTCGTGAAACTAAGTCGTATTTGACTCCTGTCACTCTCCACGGACAAACCACATTGCAGCAACTGCAGATTTCTCTAAGAGTCTCTGTTAACCTCGGAATTCTTTCACTGTGAAGTTTATCGGGAGACAACTTCTCATTCAGAGAAATTGGCAGCTTCTGCCTTTCCTTTGCTTTCTCCTTTTCTAAGTGCTTTCTTACTTCTTCTTTTAGACTTTCCTCAGGACAGGGAAACACCTTCTGAAAATCTTCCATATCCTTTTCAGTCAAGCCGTGTCTGTGCGTAAACACAACTTCAAGAGCATTCGATGGTAAAAAATAGTCCATTTGACGATAGCGCTCTTCATCTACAGGAATTTCTGCGAATAGGTTAAGGCCAGCTAGTCTGATTTCCAATGCTTCCTCATCATTCAAAAGTTCTTGTACCAATCTTGAATTTTCGTAGTGTTTTATGTTCGTTGTTGATGGTTTTGGTGTCTGGGGTACACCAAGGGGCAACATTCTTGTGCCACAACAATTTGTATCACCGCATGCTCTTCTTTCCTCGTAGTAGCCACTTGTTGAAATTTGAGCATGTTGGTCATACCATTTGAGGTTTTGACGGATCCAATCGAATCTTTCGGATGTTTCCTTGTCCTCTCTACTAGCTTTACAGTACGCTTGGATATCAGCCTCCAGAAGGTGAGACAGTGGAAGTTGATAAAGCTCAAAGGAGTTTTGGCAAAATGGTTTTGCCAAAACAGGGAAAGCCATTCCATCTACTGGCTAGTTCTTTAGCCCCGTACCACATATTCATTTCTGCCAGGAACTCATCGCCTAGTGAGGTGGCTATGCTTTTAATTTTCTTAATTTCATCTTGGTCAACAGATCTTTCCTGCAAGTCGCCTTCTAGCTTCGTTATACAATCTTCAGCAGTCTTGAAGGTGGTATTTGAGATGGAGGATCCTATTGAAGCAGCACGACCCAACATTGAATTTCCCTCTCTGCTTCATTAGCCACACTGTCCCTTTCCGCTCTTCTTTGGATACAAGCATGGGCGTTCAATTCCATGCGGAATTCTATTGCTGCTGCGATTTTTGTTGCAAGATTCGACTGCTTCTGATCTGGTCCTCCATCTACTAGGCGATAGTTAAAAGGCCTTGGTTCGCAGGCTAAATAGATTTCTCGTCCGTCGGCAAGGCATTCATAGCTTGACAACAGCTCTATGACATCCAGAGATGAGGCAGAGGCTTGATCAATGTTGTCCTCAAGGAAAAGATCCTCACTTAACTCCAGGCGTTCTGCAATTTCCAACATTAAAGATGCTCCATTCATCTCCCTCAAGTAAACCATCTCTTTATTGGCGTTTGGGCCAATTGAAAAGTCATCCATCAGTTTAGTAGTTCTTTGCAAACAGGACAATCCATCTAGTGTTACATAACTTGTGCCTAGTTCATTTAGCGGGAAACCGCTTGTCCTAATGATGACATGATCAATGACTCTTTGGAAAGCATTAATGAATTTAATTCGACCCACGTTCTCTACTTCAAATGCACATTCTTCTAATCCATCTTGTGTGAGAGCGTTTTTCATAGCGAGCATGAGTTCATACGCCTCTTGTTCCGTTCCAGTCGCCAAATCATTGACTTGAATGGATAACTGCTGCAGCCTTTCTTTTTTGTAAGGTATGTAGAAGCTTCTCCAACATTTGTGACGGATTCTTCTCGTAAATCGGAATAAGGGACAGTGGTGGGGTTGGCACTTGGATAAGACGTCTTGACAAACTTCTAAGAAACGTGGATAGTTTCGATGCCTCTGTTGCATCAACGTCGGTCACATAGTTTTTCAGGTTGTCTTTTCCTTTAACAGACTGCAGCCAAGAAAGTATTTCTCCAAGTAGGTATCGGAGTGAAACTGAGGGAACATCGGTGTGAGCAAGTGTCATTTTCATCTTTACTTCCTCGTCGCCGAACCGCCGAAGTTGATAGCGCTCATTCACATGCGTGAGTGCTCCACTAGAGTATTCAAATTTTGGAGAAACGATGACGGCCAGTTTTGTCCCTGACCAACACACAGACTCGCGTCCACTATGACTATCCACACTGAATGTCTTCTCTATGAATAGATTCGTGTTTGGAACTATTACATCTCTTCCTGAGTGGTAGTCGTGGCAAGGCAGCGCTTGAAGTGGCACAACCTTGTCATCAACAGCCTTGTCCCTTTTGGTACAATCCGAAGAAACTTCATCCTTTTCTTGCAAGGGACTCCATCGATCATCTTCACTAACGTAACTCATCCATGACCGACCGACTTTGAATGAGTTTTTCGATCCCAGAATGACTGGAGCCTTTGCATCGGTGCTGTTAATTGTAGAATATTCACGGAGATGAGGGAATCTTTCGTCAAAGCGAAATGGCCTTCTTTGCTCCATTTTTGCAAATGCTCTACAATACTGAATGTTGACAGAAGGAATGCTGGTACCTGTGTCTGGTACTTTCCCAAATTTTATTTTCGCCTCGTTGAAATAGTGTCGGCTGTTGTTGTGGCCTGAATGAGTTGCTAAACATCTTCTTTTCACTGTGGAAATGCTAGCTGTAGGCATTCCAGTTTCTCTAGCAATTAAATTGTAGTGTTCGCGTAAACGTCCTGCTGAGAGTTTCTTATTTGTTTCTACGGATTCCTTGACGGAAGCGATGTATTTCACGTCATAATGTCTTTTAGAGTGCGTGAGATGACCTGAATCGGAACTTGTAGCTGAAATTTCAACGATAGTTTCCAAAATCTTGGGATCGAAGTCCATTCTTGGCCTGTGGGCGAGCTCTGACTTTTCCCTTGCGAGTAATTTACTTGCACAAAGTTTCTTCATAACTAGTTTGGCCTTTGGCAGTAGCTTGCTGTCCGATCGCCCAGGGTAGCGGGACCTCACCATATCAAACGCCTTCCTCCACATTTCAGGAAGCACGGTTTTTGCAGCGGACACTTTATCGGTTGCTCTTTCCATGGACTTTTTGCTGAAATTAAGGTGTTTCCGAAGATTGGAGTCTGAGAATCCAGCGCTCTTTAGAATAGCTTTTCCAATCATTTTGGATTTTTCGTCTTCAAAAAGTTTAAATGATTGTTTCATTTCAGAAAAGTTTGGGTCTAAGGTGTGACGAGAAAACTTTTGGGCGATCTTGTTTTGTATTAGTGCCGCTCTTTCAAACGCAGATTTTTCCGAATCTTGTTTTAAGATGACAAGAGTTAATTCCTTCCTCAAGGATGGCTCTGTTCCTTTGGGTGAATCTTTAATGTAAACCGGTAATGCGTTGCTTCCTGTTAGGAATGACCGTTTAAGATGCTTCCGGAAGGCAAGGGCCTTCTGGTACGTAACAATCCCTATGGCATCTGTCACTTCCTCAACCGTCATCATCTTAGATGGCGAAGAACTTAGATGTTTAACTATTCGCAGGCGTTGTTCAATATCACCCGAGCAATGTGTCCTTCTAAGTTTTTCTTCTGCTTCCTTTTCAAACTCCCTCACAGTCTTCGTACACGACGAGATCCAAAACCCTTCGTATTGAGTACTTTTACAATCCGCAAGGGCGGCGATACGTCTTTGTTCCTTGCTGGGTCGTAAAGCAGACTTTTCTTTGGCTGATTCTGACGGAAACAACGAAAACAACGATTTGTTGGATCCGCCAACACAATCAAGAATGCTGCTGGCTATCACTTGCGAGCCAAGTGGTCCCTCGTCGAACAGATCAGCCGCTCCAGCTGTGACTTTTTCCCATCGTTTTTTGTCGATCAAAGCCAATGCACACAAAAGAAGACCGATGCAGCAATTTCCCACCTCTGAAAATACAATTAGGATCAAAATAAATTTAAAACTAAGCAACAAATATTGATAAACATGTTAAAGTGAAGCTGCAATGAATTACCCGAATAGGCGCCAACCCAACTGTCGAATCAACACGGGGATGAACCCTATTCCCCAACGAAATAATCGTAAAGAAATATACCGTGTAGATCCAAAAGTAACGATCCCCCGATACTGACGTCAAAAAGGTTGTGGCCGCTAATTTTTCCCGAAAGTAGCGACAGCTTCTCCTCCCTGGAGCGAGCCCACTGCCACTCCTTGGTTTAAGAAGGAGAAAAAGAGACATTCTTTGTTTCTATGGAATCAGTGTCAGGTAAGGAAAGAACTGCGAGAAAAATTTGAACAAATGGAGCCGACCACTGAGAACAAGGTTTACACGTGAAGAAACAATGCATGTCGATTGGAAGCAACAGGAAACTGGAACTACCGATTTCATCTCATTTTTTCCAACTGTTCACGGAATTCAGCCAAATCTTTGGAGGAAAAAGCTTTTTCCAGTAACGCATTTGGGTTCCCTAAGGTAGCGACCTTCTATAAGTTACGACCCCGAAATAAGTAAGCCTCGAAGGCTCCTTAATCGATCTGAAAGCTACGAGGGTAGTTTCTTTCGGGACGTTATGGGATACCCTGTTCAGGACAAAGAGATCAAAACCCTATACCCTGTCCAGAGGCACATCCTCGCACAGCTCATATAAGTGAGTACACCACGCTCCCCCCAACCCAAGAACATTCGGGCACTACGTAAAAAATTTTTTAAAAAAAGGCAATTAAAAAAATTAAAAATAAACAAATAAAATTTTTTGCCCGTTAAGTCAAGTCAGCGAGATGTTTTCAGTTCTACAGAAAAATATCTTTATCCAAAATAAAATTGACGCCCCCGCTAGAACTATTTTTTTTTTAATAAATGGGTGTTTAATCTATTTTCGATTGGAAATATATAAAGAGCGTTTAAACGTCGACTATAAATAGCTTATAAACTCTCATTGGGCATGGCTGGCTCTCTCTCTATATGAAGTGATATAAAATCCTTTTCGTTGAAAAGAAAAAAACAAGGAATAAAAAGTAAATTATCTTTACGATGATTATACAGTATCATTACTTTTACTCGACATACCTTCTTTATCGTCGTCATCTTTAATGTGACTTTTGAAAGGGATCAGAGAGGGTCTCGGTGGATATTTCGTCATTCGTGTGCCTGTTGTCAGCTGCACCACCTCTTCGAAGACAGGGCGGAAAAATTGCAATAGATTGCTCGGTAGATTAGCGCGAAAGCTTCCGTACTTTGTCGACTCCAAATCTGTTGTTAACGACAGATATCCCCCCACCGCTGGCCTTTAGCAGAGACGGCGCACCTTGTTTTGCCGTTGGTAGTCGGCACCAAATCCTCCACGCGGAAAAGGAAATGCATGTCTTTGTGCTTTTTAGTCCACATGTTTTTACTAAGTCCTTAAGTTGTCGCGGATCTTCATACATGGAGCCGGAAACAAGAAAGAACAACTGGTCGTTGTTATCTGAGTTCAAAATGTTAATAAACGATTTAGCCTGTTCTACGGTGATAAGCTCTGCTTTTGACGCATTACTCTCTGGTCCTGAAGTTTTACTGCAACTTTCATTAGACAATACCCTCTCATGATCGGTTGACATGCCATTCGTGGGGGTTTCTGTACAAGATAAATGACAAGATGGCAAAAAGATAAGAGAAGAATATTAAGGACGTCGGGCTATAAAAGTAAATAAGAACTCGTAGACGTTTTGCTCGTTGCATCTCAGCAAACTGGTTATATAAAATGAAGTGTACTTCCAGTGTGAGGATTCCGACGGGCATAAATGTTATTCAGTTGAATCTCTTGTGAGCAAACTGCCAAATTATGTGTGTATTGGAAAATATGGACATCGAGTTTAGTCAAATTGAAATGTGTATGCATTCGAGTTTAGTCCAGGTAGTCAGTGACAAATTTATTTTTTTTTATCCAGGCGTTCAATGCAAAATCGCGGCTTTATAAAAAGGCAGTGGCTATTCCTACGGCACCCGTACGCGGACTTCTATTTGCTATTCATACGGGAGTCCGTCAATTTTGCCGATCCAAAATATTATATGTTTGTTTAGATGCACGGGGCGATTTTTGTGAGCGATGTTGATTTCATTTACACCAATTTGTTCAGCCTGTGGTATAGTACGCGAACGACTGTTTGCGACACTTGGTTCTTTTTTTACATAATCATATAACTCCCGTACCTGGACTTCTATTTGCTATTCATACGGGACTCCGAAACTTTCAAAATTTCGATCCAAAATATTATATGTTTGTTAAGATGCACGGGGCGTTTCTTGTGAGCGATGTTGATTTCATTCAGAGTAATTTGTTCAACCTGTGGTATAATACGCGAGCGGGAGTAATATGATGACGTAAAAAAAGTCAAGTGTGGCGAACAGTCGCTCGCTTACTTTACCACAGGCTGAACAAATTAGTGTGAATGAAATCAACATCGCTCACAAGAATCGCCCCGTGCATCTAAACAAACAGATAATATTTTGGATCGGCAAAATTGGCGTTTTAAATCGAAATTGTTTGAAAATGTCCGACTCCCGTATGAATAGCAAATACAAGTACGGGTGCCGTACGAATAGCCACTGCGAAAAAAACTGGACCGTTTTTCGCGCTCTCATCTTATCGAAAATCATTTAAACGGTTTAGTGTGTCTATACGTGGATGAAAGCAAAAAATAAACGAAGGGGAGAGAAGTAGAAAAACAGTAGTTTATCGAATCTTTGTACATTGTGTAGTTTGCCTAACGGCGTTTGTGAGCAGCGCGCGAGACCCACAGGCAATTTCGCGATCCGCGCGCGAGGCACGACACCCAAAGAAAACGTGAATAGCCCAATTTCGATATATTAAAATTCAAGTTGAAACAAAAGACATCACTACGATTCTTGGGGAATAATATAAGGATTTATATGGTTTATTCCCCAAGAATCGTAGTGATGTCTTTTGTTTCAACTTGAATTTTAATATATCGAAATTGGGCTATTCGAGGAATAGATATAAAATAAATAAATCTAATGATGAGCATCATTAAGCGTGAAGTTCAACACATTCACAATCTTAGCTTAGCAAATAAAAAAACATCACCACTGAATGGGGAAACTACATGGTCACAAAAAGGCACTGATTCTCATTACCGTCCACTAACATATCCTTGTTGGTGTTCAATGGAACTTGAGTTTTGCATACTAGTTCAGGCTGTTCTGCACTAGGTGGCTCCGTTTCTTCGAAGCACACGTTTAATGGAGGCTGTTCTGCACTGGATGGTTCGATATCCTCGCAGTATTCGCTGGGGATGAAAATGAAAGATTTATTTAACACAAGGTCCGTCATGACCCAAGGTTACCCCTAAAATTTTAATCATGTTTTATCAGTTTACAAACCTCAATCTTGATGCCTTGATTTCATCGGCCATTTCCATCCTAAATCTAGGCGTGTCATTCTATAACATAACATAACATAACATTTCAAGAATATTTACATCAGGAACTGAACTTGAAGTTGGTCTTAAAAGTTATGATCTTTATTGAATGGTTTAGTTCTGTATTTTTCTGCATGAAAATTATCATCAGTGTACTAAATTCCAGTATATATACAGCTATGGACATAGGCATAGATTTGCATCCTTGCATACTGTGACGGAAAGATATCTAGTGAGACCAATAAAGTTACATTTTTTTCAATTATGCATTTATTAGAAAATAGTCAACTTGAGATGTTCTTACCTGACTGAAGGATAAAGGTGTACCCGAAATAACGTGGTCAACAAACTGAAGGATAAATGACATATTGAAAATAAATGAGAAATTTTCGGTGTGTGGCCGATCTGAACAGATATTAAAATACTAAAAAATAAAGCAGCATAAGGTTTAAATATCTCACCTTTAAAGAAAAAATACCACAATCGAAGGCATTCAACTGCGTTGGAATTTCTTGTGCGATTTCCTGTCTCCATTCACTAGGAACCCATGTATTTCCAGACATTTTGCAAATGCTTTCGATTAAATGCCTATATTTTTAAAACAGTGAAATATACATTAACAAGAGCAAATTTTATCACAGAGAGGTATTTCAAAACACTTTAGACAGATTATGGTATCGATACCCGCTGTGATCTCATCCTGGTCCTTACATTGTGCTTACATTATCCTGGTGACTCATTATGGTGCTTACCTTATAGTGGAAAAATGTCTTTTTTCTACAGTCCCTTCAGTTCGGTGTCTGGCTATAGAATCGTAGAGACACATCGTCTTTTTGTTAACGTTCACTATCTAAAGAAAGACACAGTGACATCCTCATAAATCAGATTGTATTTTCTCAACTGATATATAGTAAACTGAAAACTGAAAAACTTGCTGAAATTGTTCAGTATATTTACCATGACTTTCCAATGCTTGTTTTGGTTGATAGGAATGACCCATATCTCCTTTTCCAATAACTTTACCTACAATTATTAACATATAAAAGAATCTTGCTAATCGAGCACATCGAAAAGGTTTCCCATAATAATGATGGTAACGGTGGAGTAAGCGCTAGCGGTCGGGCTCAGAAGCATTAAAACTGAAGAACAACAACGCATTCATTGGATACAAAGAAGGAGACAAGACCAAATTGTTGTGTATATGATTCCTGCCTTCTTATAGATACTACATAGTACTTTTGATTGTGGGTACTTGAGGTAATGGTAAACGAAGCATATAAAACCAAAACAATCTTGTTTTGTTTACGTTTGTACACTAAATGAAAACTCTTACTGTAAGAAAAATAAATTAATTAGCCAAAGCCAGGCAATAGTTCAAATAAATACAAAATTACCTTGCATAAAGATTGAAGTACTCTTTCCGGCGAACTTGTGTGGAATTTTTCCCATCGTGGGAAAAAGAAAGAGTTGAAGATGTGAACGGATTGTCCCTAAAAAGAAAGCCGGGAAATAAAAGTATGTCTGTTTGATCTTTCTTTCTGCTACGAGACAAATATCCAAGTCGGAAGACAGCGTTTGTGATAAAATGCAGGTAGATTTATAGTTATAGACAAAATTTTATAGAACAACACAAACCCGCTTGATAACATCCTATACATCGATATCCATCCTTTGTATTAAAACATAACTGTTTTGTACACTTTTTGAGACACTGTAACAAGCTGACGTCCGATGCGCCATGAGACGCATGTGTCGTATAAGTCATTCATTTCATAATTACTTGCAATGCTTACCATCTTGTCAAACTTTCTGGCGAGAATGGCGTTGTATGTGTTGATCCCCTAAAAAGTAAGGATCAATATCATTAAAACTCCGGCCTTGGTCTGTGGCTCTTGTTTGTTAATTGCAAGTGCCTGTATGTTCTTGTAAAGCTAGTTCTTTGCTCAAAAATTAAAGAACCGAAAGAAACAAGTGTGAGCACTATCAAAATAAATATCAACTATATTTAAACCAAAGAGAGCAATCCTTCATTAGGCTAGCGTCGTTCTTTGCTACAGGTAACTCATACTCAAATGATGCTCGTGCTCACCTCGTCATTTAACCAGCATTCCTCGTACTGTAAGCCCGTCTTCCACTGCTGAAAACGACGCAGAGACTCCGTAGAAATATTTTCCATGTGCTTTGGCACGAATGTTGATATCTCTGGACCTTTTATGTTTGCTTGGGAGGTCGTGTCATCATGTTCGTGGTGTTTGTTATCTTTGATTTCTAATAGAGATCAGTAGGAGAGGGTTTGATTAAAATATTGATCGATAGAACTAACTCATTTTTATATCAGTATTTTAAGCAAGTCACTTCCACGTATAAGTACGAGAATGTAAAGTTCATGTTAGTTACTGATAGTTAAATTTGATCGTGTAATTTTCCCCAAGCGTAAATCAAGACAACGGTTTGAAAATGTTTCCCCTTGGGTGTTCTTACGCATATGAAGTACTTTTTTAGTACCTTTATTATCTTTGCATGGATTCTGTGAAGACGATTCCGCAGCGGACGATTTCTCATAAAAGAGAATATACGAATCTTTGCTGTTTTGTAGTACTTCGTCAATTTCCACAGCTTCAATCTGAAAAATGCAATATCGATCATAGAACAAAGTTATATTCTATAAAAAGGTTTTTTTTTTTTCAATGTTAATTTCAGCGAAGTGAGTTGTTGTCCTTGTGAGATGCTGCAGCAAGGTTTAAATTTCCTTGCGAACATTAACCCCTTCCCTCTCCTTTACCAACATTAAACATAAAAATATCGTTAATGTCCATGATATGGTTTGGGCGTGCAGCAAATGTAGAAGGGGTAAAAGTACACTTTGTGATGTTTTATACTGTCGTACTCTTTCTAAAAAAATTGTTTAATATTTTTGGCTCTATCTGTTCATTACGTGTTTGATGATTCCAACCCATAGAATTACAGAAAACAATTCTAAAACTGTATGTATTAAAACTACAGACTAACATTTTGATCATCTACAAGGAACCAGCCGTCTCTTTTGACGTATGCCACGTAATGACCACTTGTCGCCAAATTTCCTTTGTGACAAACTACACCAAATAGGTCGAAACACACCTTCCATAAAGGAAAAAATGACAGGTGTAAGTATAAGCATCCGACATAATGGTTATTTATGTATACCAATGGATAAACAAAGCAGCCCAGAAACTCTCCTTCGGACATTAATCCGTAGTTATGTGTAATTTGTACATTACCTGAAGAGATTTGTTTGTTATTCTCTGTTGAATTGTGATAGCCCTCGCGTCTTTCGTTGGCATTCCATTACGGTATCTAAAAGGGGAATATGTTGGAAAACGAAAGGAACTGATTTTATCAGTTTTGCTTTTCAATTTACAATGACTAAGTTAAGAACAGGATTATATAACAATTGACACTATTTGTGTTATGTTCTTGTGCCCTTTACAGCTTTTTACAGCTTTTTTTCAGTGACTGAAGTATTTCTCTTTGTTCGATACGACGATTAACACTTCTCTTTTGTATCCTCCAGGTTTTACACGGTTTTCGCCATTGTAAACTGCTTACTGGGGATTGTATCATGCACTGGGGATTATGCACCTGTGTGCGCTTGTCAATTCTTTAATAAGAGTTACTTTTCATTGTATCGTCAGTACACACCTCATTAAGTGAACAACCAAAATTTCTGGTGCTTTTGTTAGCCTCTTTTTTTTGTTTCGCTGGGACATCTTGCTGGCATCTTTGGGCAGCAAAAGGAGACAACCATGCAAAACAAAAAGAGCGATACTCATAAGCAAAAACATTACAATGCAAAACATATTGTAATGTTCCAAAACATTACCTGCTGCATTTGTAGCTGTGCGCCCCGCTTAAAATTTCATCTTTAAAGAACGTTGCCAGTGAAGCTACCACATGTTCCTGTAAAAACAAAACCATGTCGCAAAAGTTACATCAAGTCACAACTTAATCAGTTAAGCGGGCGATAAACTAAACAATCTTAAAAGAATTACCTTAATCTCTAATGATAAATCGACCATGTTATCCAGGCGTCCAGAAACACCACCACAGTTTAGACACTCCACTGCATACAAAGAAAATGCGGATTAGTTAGTTCCCGCTTCAAAATTATGAAATTTTTTAAAACAATATACTTATATAAATCTTTGGTTGCTGGAATTAATATAATGTACCGAACTCACCTTCAGAGGTTATATTTCCGGTAAACAAAGACGTAATTGCTTCAGTTCTGAAAAAAAGGAGCAGATGATTATACTGAAATCTCAATCAGGAATTGTGTCAACCCTTTGTCTACTTTTAAAAAGACATCATCTACTATAAGACGAACACTTACCCCCTGGCCATGTCAATGTTGTTCAAAATTCCTAGCAATAACTCATGGGCGTCTTCTTGACGGCCGGCAGAAAGAGTGTTGGACAAACCTGTATGGTAACATTACATGTTGATTAAAATACGATTGCACATAACATCATAAAATTCAAAGATCCTAAATATGCATCCTACAAAACTGTTTCTAACAAGGTGTGCGGATACCTGTTTCGTAAAATGTGGCTTCGCAGCTTATTAACTCTGTGAGCCTGAGCATAGCTATGAAGTCGCCATGTTTTCCGCCACAGTTAACTCACTGACACGTTAATGGCTTTTGTTTTCTCTATCATTCCCTAGAATTTCTGTTATTTTTTTTATTTGATAAAAATGGTACATATTGTATGGTATACATTGTATTGTATTGTGTACTGAATCACAATTCAACTTTTTTTTCAGTAAAAAAAAAGGAAATCTGAACAAAATTTGTGCTCATGGAATCCGAAAAAATATTCTTGATACCAAGATGGCCGCTCGATCCGTTTCTTACTAAAAATGTGTAATACCTGTTTCCTTATAACCCTTCACCGAAATGCCGTTGCGCTTCAAACTTGGTCAAAACACTTTGAAAAGGACACACGAGAACTTCAGTGTTACATTACACGTAACGCGTGACCAAAAGTATAGAAATCGTCACGGAAAGGTCCGCGTTCGCGCTAAGGGTCAGAGACGAGAGAAAAAAAATCGCTGTAAAAGATAACAGGCCCTGCACGCTCGTCGCAAAAAACAATATAGTCCGGCTTTAGAATAGTGCTGCCTCAAGTACGTACCCGAGAAATGCTTTCCTTTCTGTAATAGATCCAAATTTAAAATTTCTCTGTTGTAGCTGTCATACTAACATTTGATATTTACACTTTCCAGACCCGTCGTAATGCAGGATCAGTAGTAGTCGCTGAATGCTCCAATCACTGAGTAAATTTCTCAGCCCGTGATTTTGATTTTGATTTCTCTATCACCGTGACAGAAAAAAGTCTAATTAATTTAATACGATTCAAAGAGCAATGGTTTTCGGTTCCTCAGAGTTTATTTTGCGGTTAAATTGTGTTTGGAGCTAGGGAGTACTTTCGCTGATAGGCGTATGGTGTTATTGAATGTAGCATGAAACATTTGTTTTGATATTCATACGAATGCAACTGTGGTTACTATTCAACACAGCATTTCTGAGAACTGGCTATAGGTCAGCAGTACGATTTCAACCTCACTTCAGTCCTTTAATTCTAAAAGTCGGATGTCGACTGGCATGGCTGGCTCCTTCAGCCGTCCACCGTTACGACACCAAAACTGCGAGTAAACTCGCAAAATACAGAGATACTGATAGGCTGTAGCGGAACAGTTAGATTTTCTCAAAGTCCCTTCCAATACTCGTTTTCCATATAGTCAGGTTCTTCGTTGGAAGGGACTTTTCCCACTTGCAGCGCGGGAAATTTACCGGTGGATTTTTCCACGGCAGTGACGTAAGAAGCATATTGGCCAATGAACAAGCAATTTCTGAACTACGTCATAAACTCGCGCGTGGTCAAAGCGCTGAAAATTTTACTCAGATATGAAATCAAATTTTAACTCAAAATTATGGTTGCCGCGCTCGTAATGTACTTCGTTTTCAAAATCGTATTTTTGTATTATCGGAGTTATAACACACATTTCAAGTATTTAAAATGGCATGAAAAAGTTACAAAGAATACTCAGTTGCCGGCATGTTGGGAAAGAAGAGCTTAAAGCGATGAAATCTTCCTTCGAGGAACTTCATGTTTAAATCAAAGTAGGGCGATATTTCTGCCTTCGGACGCCAGAGCCGAAGAAGCGGAGTTTTAAAGGATTTTGGAGTGAGTGGGTGAATAACGTAGACAATTTGGCTGCTGTGCCAGAGGCATGGGAGTGGCCTTTGAATGCTATTCTGATCGCAGAGAAAATAAAGCCATATACGGTTGATCAATCTGTCCCTGAACACCTGCAAGCTCTACAGGACAAGGAATGTCGGCCAACAAAACAGGCAAGTTGAAATTGTCTGAGTTGGTGAATTTTCTGTTATAAGTCTACTTTCTAAGGGTTCACATGTTACGACTTGGCAGCTCTTTAAGTTAAACATTCTCTCATATCTGAGTTCGTCAGTTCTTTAAGGTTACAGTGTACCTTAAGGGGTGGCTCCAGTTTAACGGGTGTAGCGCCTCTCGGTTACATCACAGATACCCAAAACCCTATATCAAATTAAAGCTTATGGAACTGGGTATTCAAATATTTCATTGCTTTTTCAAGAAAATAAATTCCTAAGTTTTCCGCGTAGTCTAAACTTGAAGGCACAGATCGTCTTTCTACAGTTCCAACTCAATGCGATTTTTTCATTTTGGAAGTTTTTTTTTTTTTTCTCACGGTCAGCATCTCAAAGGTTAAAAAAAACGTGTCAGTGTTTTCCTTAATTCGATTGCGTTCAAAAGTTACGGAACATTTTGAAAACTGCAAGAAAAACATGCGGAGTGAACGCACGGAAATGGCTGTCAAGGAAAGAGTTTTAAGAATTATCGAATTCCCCGACACGTCTCTGTTGATTACATACCTTTCTAGCATCTGGCCAAATTTTACCGAAATCGGCCAAATCGTTGTTGAGTTGTAACTCTTGAAAGTGTCTCCTTGAAGCGAAAATTAAAGTTCGAGAAAAGAGCGCTCAAAAAAAAATTATCGCTACAGAAACAAGTACCGCCCCTAACGCCTTTACGGGAAATTAGGCAATTGTTTCGCAAGGCCCTTTTTCTTCCGGTTACCTGCTGTGATGATTTTCTCGCAATTTTGCACGTACTCCCGTTACAGAGTAATCAATTCCTTCGCCATTTTGTTGGATATTTGCGGTTTTTATTTTCCGTCGATATTGCATTTTGTATACATAATCATCGTGAAAAAAACTAAACGAGGAAAGACCTCATCAAGCAAAGCTGTTGGGCCCAAGCCGAAGCGACAAAGGCGGGCTACAAATCATCAGCAGAAAGAGCGGCGGAAACACCAGTACCGGTGAACCATCGTGACCGCATGATTACCTTATGCTGTCAATCAAAGTGGAGTTTAACTTCCGGTGGAAATCGCTTACATCCCAATTTCTCGGCAAATATTCACTCTTTTGAAAGATCTTGCTGCAAAGTTTATTTCCAACTTAAAAAACGAAAATCGATTTTTTTCCCTCTGAACGTACACGGTAACCTCAATTAACCTTTTCTGATTAAACTGTATCCTTTTTCAGATTTACACTGGAAGGTATGTTGCCCCCAGCAACAGAGAAAATCCTGTTGAACGTGTTGACTCTTTCTACGAAGGGCTTCAAATTGAAACATATGCAGCAGTTTTCTTATCAAACTGTGAAGAGGAGCCAGTGATTGGTGTTTTAAAAGAGATCAGTGAGGATCATTTCAAAATCCATTACTGGAAAGGCACATACAGAGGAAAGTGGTCACCTTTAAGCCTTCCAAGAACAAGGGAACCTTGGACAGAAGTTCTTCTTCAAAGGAGTGTATTATTCTCCACTCCTTTGAACTTACTGAAACAAAGAAGCTGCAGGTGACTACAAGAAGGCACTTAATGGAAAAGTATTCCTCACTGAGGAATAGTACAAATAATTCATAATCACCAGGATGCACACTGTTAAAACCTTCACTCCCAGTGCCCATGTAAATATAGGAGAAAAAAAATCTAATTCATTTTTTGTGAAATACTAAACACTATAAAGCACCATGTGAAAGTTCTACTGAAGAGGCTTTATCTGAATGGTTAAACCAAGTATTTTCTTCGAGACTGAACAGTTACAAAGAAATAACTGAGAAGATTTTGAATGATCTTATCATGGGACACTCATCCAATTCTGTGTTGATAACACCTGGCTGTATTCTCAAACCGCATTGGGCTTTGAAAACACCTAACTATCTGGTTGTTAAGTATTGCGTTTGCTTATCTTTTTCACTTCAACCATGCATTAGTAAAAAGTAGATATATAATATTTTGAAGGTTTTTTGGTTTCAACTAACAACTGTATGCATGGTGCAATAGCGGTTAGATTAATTTTATGGAGTATTCAATATTTAGCCGCAGCTACGGTTATGATGCCATGTTTTCGAGAATTGTCGCCGCTGCACTAGTTATTGACAAACCCCGTGTGATTTTGATGCCAGGGAATCAAGTCATTAAATCTTGAACGATTTTTTTAGTTATTTTCAGCTGTAGCCATCGTATCACGTGCGCGAGGGTGGCTACCCGTGATTTTCACCATGCGCTGGCGACGCAACCATGCATTTAGAAAAAAAAATCGCATCACCATTTCCAGTAAACTGAAGTCTATTTGAACTATTGGGCAATGTCTTTTACGAATACTGCTTATTTAGTCTAGTTTCTGGCGATGTCAGCAGCTGAATTCAGTCATTTTTAGGCCTGTTTTAGCCACTGAACTTGGTTTCTGCATCGGAGGAAAATAGTCGCTGCTGATGTAGTCCAGTTTCTGTAGATTTTCACGGATTTTACCGCGTGCAGAATTTCTGCATCCGTAGCTGAATTAAGTAATTTTCACGGATTTTACCGCGTGCAGAATTTCTGCATGGTAGCTGAATTCAGTACATTTTAGGCCTATTTTAACGACTGAACATGATGCAGAATTTCTGCATCGGGGAAAATAGTCGCTGCTGATGTAGTCCAGTTTCTGTAGATTTTTACGGATTTTACCGCGTGCAGAATTTCTGCATGGTAGCTGAATTCAGTACATTTTAGGCCTATTTTAACGACTGAACATGATGCAGAATTTCTGCATCGGGGGAAAATAGTCGCTGCTGATGTAGTCCAGTTTCTGTAGATTTTTACGGATTTTACCGCGTGCAGAATTTCTGCATGGTAGCTGAATTCAGTACATTTTAGGCCTATTTTAACGACTGAACATGATGCGGAATTTCTGCATCGGGAGAAAATAGTCGCTGCTGATGTAGTCCAGTTTCTGTAGATTTTCACGGATTTTTTACCGCGTGCAGAATTTCTGCATGGTAGCTGAATTCAGTACATTTTAGGCCTATTTTAACCACTGCACAGGATACAGAATTTCTGCATCGGGGGAAAATAGTCGCTGCCGATGTAGTTCAGTTTTAGCAGATTTTCATTCTGCATGCGGTGAGATCAAGTTTTCTTAGGGTCAGCATATTCAGAAGTTTTACTGGCATGTTTAACTGACTGCCAAATTGTGACGGTCAAATAAAGGCTTTCTTTACTGAACCGGTTTCGTTGTTGTTAGGAATGATAAGATTTTCAATGAACAGCGTATAGGCTCCGAGGAATATTCACTTTCTCAACGGAAAATACTGGTTTTGGAAAAACCCATTTTAGTTTGGAACGCGTTGGGACATCACGGTAAATGAAATAAGACTTTTCGATGGGAATTTCTGTTGATATAAATTTGTGATTGACTTTTTCTTTCTTTTTTTTTTCATTAATTTTTGAGAAATGTTTATAAAACGTGCTAAATTTCATGAATTTTGTTTTTGCGAAGACAGTTCCTTGATGCACCAACGGTACACGTTTTGCTTTTAGGATAAACTAACGGATATTTGAATAAAACAGGATTTTGCTGTCTTTTCTTGTGTTTGCTCATTCATTGGATAGGTTGAACAGCGATTTTTATGTAAAAAAGATAAGACTTGCGCGCATTTTACAGTTCTAGGCTTCACGCGCGTTGCCCTAGCAAAGGTAAGCAAAGATGTCCGGCAAGTTTTTGAAATTTCGATTTCCAAATCAGTTTCTCGGGTGCCACCATTGATGAAAGTGCTGTTTTGTGGCCTGAAATGATCAGATGTGAAATCATTGACAAACATGAATTTTTTATACGATAGCTCTTGAGTACGGCTTGTGTTGTCCATAGATAAAAAGACGCTTTGAAAGGAGAACTGAAAACTGTGGTATAGATAGGGATTCAAAAATTTATCGGCAAAGACGCGTTTCTCGGGGAATTTTTTGTGTTTTGAAAGCACCGTTATCATCGACTGGTTGTGATGTGGTCTCCTGTGTGGTCCTATATTAAAGACCCAAACGCTATATTAAGTTAGAACAGTGTGTGTCATTAAACTCATTGAACAATCCTGCTCCTCCATGGGAAAGCTTATATTCTCGAGGCACGTATTTTCCCGCTTATAGAACTATTCGGATTCAAGTTATCGTTCAATCGGGTGATTTTTTTTTATGTATTCTTTTTATTGTAATAAGTTGCTGTTTGTCGTCGCTTTTCAGCCAAGAAAACTTTCACGGCGTTGAAACTTTCCCGTTACTGACAACAAGCTTAATACTGCTGTCTTGTCACAATCTCAACGCCTCGAACAGGCGAAATTTCCCCATACGTTTGTATGTCTTCGGGTTAAAATTCTAGTGGACAACATATCCGTTGCCAAGGCCTCGAAATCCAAGACAAAGTGGACTATTGAAAACAAACAACCAGTCGTCTCTTTCTTTCTCTCTTTATGCGCTTCAATTTGTTTTCTTGTTTACTTGCTTCATTCTACCTTTTATTTTGTCACAAATAACTATGATTTCACTTACAATTAACTTGATTCTTGAACATGATTCCTCTTGCTTCTCCAGTAAGACCAGATAGTACCATGCTGGCGATCTCGCATAAAGCGCAAAATGGTAAATTGTCATCAATCCCAGAACCTATATTAGGATGACAAGAGAATATTATCTCACAATATCTATATTAAGGATGCCAAGAAAAATTGCTGGTGAATGAAGAATGACGGTGTTCACAGCTGCAGAACATTAACGTTAACTTACTTGAGCATTGTTGTACTTGATGGTGCTCCAAAGCCAAAGACACAAAGTCCTTGTTGGATAACAAACACTGGAGAACAGAGTTAATATAGCATGTATTGCCCTCGTTGGGTATACCAAATGGTGTACTCAGGTCCAAACGCAACATTTTACTATCCTAGAGCTTTCTATAAATATAAACCCGTATAAAAGCTTTTAAGATTTTTTTTCTCAAAAGAGAACTAAAACGGAGCAACGTGTTTAGTCTGATTCCCCGCGTTGACGCAGTTCCGGCCGGATACCCAACTGATTGACAGGCAGTTATTTATAAATTAAGCTGCCATCAATCACTTGAAAAGAAAATCATATACGCACCAGTTTCAAGAGTAATGTGACAAACTTTATATCAGTATAAAGCGTAATAACTTTGGTCTTTGCAAAAATAAAATTTCAGGGACGTTCTTTACGAATGGCTAGGAGCCCATAAGCCGACAAACGATCCAAAATATAGTATCGAATGGCACTGCAATAGCGCGAAATTTGAAGCGGGCCATCTTCGCATTTAACTTGGGCTTTTTTCAATTCTACCTACATAAAACCGCAAGAAAATACAAGTGTCGTTTGCCATAAGTTATTTCGCTTGCAAAGGATAAACTGATTTAGAATTGCTCAGTCGCTTCATACTAGTAAAATTTCCATTCGATAGCGAACTGATTTTTTGCGAATGCAAGTGCGAATGTGACAAAACAATAGCGCGGAAACAGACCAATTTCAGTAGCTTACTCAAAGCGGTCCAATTAATCTATAACACCTGAGCCACGAAAAAAAAAAAAAAAAACACTTTGTGAAATTTCTCAGGGCACTGAGTCATGCATGAGAAGTCGATGGAAATTTGATGGGTTTCCAATTTAAAATGGGAATCGCGCTGCGCACAATTACTTAAAATAGATCTGTGATGTCATTTGTACACAGCGCTGGCGTCAAGTTAGAAAAATATGTCTGCCTCTCAGCAAGAATTTAAATGCATCTTCTGTCATCGGTTATCCGATGAAACTACTTGCTCGTCGTGCGGCAGTGAGTGCAGGAAAAGGAAAAATGCTCAATTGTTGCAAAATGCCCTCAGATGGTCCTCCGCTTGTAAAAAGACCAAATTCAACGTACCAAAACAACTTCAAAGCCTGGTTAAAAAGTGCCCTCAATGGGAAGAAAGAATTGTTGCTCTCGTTAAATCTAGCGAAAATTACCGGCACTTTACTTATAAAGAAATGGAGCAAGAAATTACTGGAAGAGAAATTCTGCGATGTACTTGGAAGATGCTAGAAGGCAAGGCAAATAATCTTGTGAACGGCATTCAAAGCCGCTCAGATAAACTGGACAAATCAACATCATGCCCTCTGTCGGAGCAAACTAACTTTGACAGCTCCATCGAGAACAAGGTAGCTGACTTCAAAAGGCTTGTAGACATATTCCTCTTTGGAGGGGAAGTATACCTCCGCTCACGCTCCACCAAATGCACCACAAAAGGCCTTTTGGAATGGAAAGATAAGGCCAGCAAGATGCGAGATGTATCTCTTCACGAGGAACTGGTTGGCTACTTCAATGATGCCACCGCATTTAAAACATTTCTGGCCTACGAATTGCCAGAAATTACGGAAGCTGTGAGAATGAAGGCGACCATAAAAAGAGAATACAATTTGGACTTGCAGGCCAAAGGAGTCGCTGGCGCAAGAACGAGGGCAAATGCGAAAAGGAAACGTGACGAAAGAATGTTGGCGATGGGCGAAGGAAAACCGCATTTGTTCCTCTGGTAAAGACATTTCTTCGCGTACGAGGAGAAATCGATAAGGTAAAAATTGTTAATTTAGCTTTTATTAAACTCGATGACCCAATAGGTTAATTATCGAATCCACCGAAAAATTCGATTTTTTTTTCTAGCGCGAATTTACCCAACAGCTAAAAAAATAGCTTAGTAACCGCACATATTTCTTCACCATGTGCTTTTATTTAGCCTGGTTACTGAGGTCAACAAAGATGGCGGTTTGGTTTATACTGACTCTTTCGTTCAGTTTCTTCAGCTGTTTCGTTTGCTTTGGGCATTTGTTATATTCGTACGGTTTTAAAGGGAACAGAATTTTTGGGACCATGTTCCAACCATTTTGCTACTGGTTTTAAGACGCATCCCAAGTTTAATAGATCGGAAAGTTTAATTCAAGTTTAATTACATGTATTATGCCAGATTATGCACATGGATATATTGTCATTTGATTATCACTCATGTGTGCGCCTTTCTGTTTAAGAAACAAAATCACAGTATTGATGGAAAATCCGAAGGTGAAGGTGAGGGTGAAGGTGATGATTATGGTATAAAGGAAGATACATGTAATGAAGTTGGCAAGGAAATCATTAGCGATGATGACATGCTGGTAAGTGAAATGGCTAACGCTTGTTTGTGAACTTACACTGTACATCTATTATTATTTTGATACAATAAACTAGTTAGTGTTACTCGAAACTAACGCCAGTAAGCTGTTTATTTTTGTCTGCCAGTGGATTTTTGTAAGTCAGAAAAATTCAATCCAAGATAGATAGTTTTGCATTTATGTTATAGTAGGATATATAATTGCTACATATATTTTTTTATATAGTAACATATCATTTGCTTCAAGGAATTATTATGCAGTGTATAAAAATGTAGAGTTATTTTCATTCCTAAGTTCAAGAAAATTTCTGTCCAAATTGTTAGGTTGCTACCTAGCAAAAACAAAAAACCGCACCACAGTAATATAGAAGAACTGCTCAGAGCCATTCATAACATTGGTTGATTAGCTGTTGCAGTTTGCAGTTCTTATTCAATCTGCATGTATGTCATACTGGTGTAGTCCATGGCCTACCACTGGTTAATTTTCTACAGTAAAAAGAAATCAAAAAATCCTATATTTGTGAAAAGTTTATTATGCACATGGCTATACAGGGTACTTCCATTAATTTTGATTTTCTCTCACGAGTGTGACTTTTTGTTTAAGGAAAAGAGTCATGAACAAGACGAAGAAGAAGAAAAAGTAGAAGAAAAAGATGAACAAGACGAAGAAGAAGAAAAAGTAGAAGAAGAAGAATATGAACAAGACGAAGAAGAAGAAAAAGTAGAAGAAGAAGATGAACAAAAAGAAGAAGAAGAAAAAGTAGAAGATGAAGATGAAGAAAAAGAAGAAGAAGAGGAAGAAGAACCATGGGGTGAATGGTGCTAATTGGCATGTGCTCAACATGCATCCATATAAGGAAGTGTTCATTATTTATTGCGAGGGGGGCTGGCAAATGGGGAAACTTAATGTTTCGAACTTTTTGTACCCCCCGATGATCAAGGCTAACTTTTCTTGCCTCCCCCAGCGAGAAAGTAAAAACTTTTTTGACTCCCTCCCCCCACCTATTGTAATGATGCATTTATTATAAAACCATACTCACATCCTCCACTTTAATAGCGTTTTACCCAGCTGCTTTTGTATTTTTAATAAGTCGGACATCCACACAGCTGTTACTTTCAGCCAATAAAAGATCAACTGTGACAAAGGCTTTCTATAGCATTCACATTATCATGGTCAAAATTGTATGCCCAGTCATCAGTAGCCTCGAGTATTAATGAAGTAACTGTAGAGTGAGGAGATTGAAAGCCCGACTGGTGGCTAGAGAGGAAATTATAATCCATGAGAAAGCCAAAGACCTAATCGTAAATAATTCTTTCGAACCTTTGCCAACACTGGGATCTAATAGAGATGGGGCGTTTAATAAGTCAGCCTGATCCCCTTGTTTGAATATCATCAGCATCACTTTTGAACACTTCCATTCTTAGGGGGAAAGTGCAATTTGTGAATTTAATTACACACTTGTAAGTTGTTTTAATAAGTATATTTTGTACATAATCTTGACACAGAGATCAATAATATCAGGCGTGGATATAGGATAAAAGATGAGCGATTGACTACAAAACTTGCGCCCAAGGCGCAAGCTCTAAGGGGTCTGGGGGCATGCTCCCCGGGAAAGCCCCAATTCTTACTTCCTAAAGTCCCCTTTCCTGGGTTTTTTCGAAAACCGATTTTACAGTTCACTTTTATTTAAAAATTATGTTTTTAGGAAAATTCTGACCGATTTCCATAAAATGGTGGAAACCGGTATACATCCACGCCTGAATATTAGGGTAGCATTGTTGTATATTAATTAATACTGTGTTGCATGAAGGATATAAACCATCAAGCTTTTTAGCCCCCCTCTTCCTCAGAGTAAAACCTTTCTCCCCCCCCTATATAAAGGGGTTAAACCTCGCTTGCCCACCCCTCCCATTTGCCAGCCCCCCCCCCATAAATAATGAACACTCCCTAACATTGCATGAAAAACATTAGATCATTTTTTCATCAGTCATTTTGAGTTTTGTTTTATTAGATTTCTTCAGCAATCATACAGATGTAAATTACTAAAAAGGTACTTGAAGCTCCCATAACACATGCCATGATTTGGTGCAGAATATCCATGCTTGAATGCAACTGGTGGTATTTGTTTTGATCGCTTTCAAATAAAATAAATATGATACTGCCAAAAGTATTTCAGAGTTCAAATAAATACACAGTTAATACACAGATAAATAAATTATATCAATTTGTTTCATTGCATCAATGATAGTGAACCATATTTTTACTCGAAAGACCACTGCAACTGTTACAGATTTTTGGGACTCTTTGATATGAGGCTCATTTAAAGGTAGGGCGAAATTGAGGATGGCACTTATTTAAAACTGAACAAATGAAGATGCATAAATAAATAAATAAATGCATTTCAAACGGAGAAACTTCTGTAGTTTTATTCAAATTTGTTCAAAATATCAACTTTTAAATTCATAGTTATCAGTAACACTTTTTAGTGTTATTGAGTACTTTCTTCTATTGCAGCTTGATTCTGTGAGAGTGATGCAAATTTACAAATAAGCAGTTAACTGATATGGATTGAAACTTGCTCAACTTGTTGTGCATTTAGCCTTTAGATCGTTTGTGCGAGGCTCTTACTTGTACATGTAGAACATTTTGCAGTTTTGTTCACATAAATAAAGTTATTTTTATTATAATTTGAGTGACAAGACGTCAATCAAAATTACCAGTGTCTTTGTACATATATGTCATGCTGTACTGTAAACAATTTGTTGTTATAAGCACTCAAATCTTTTTTTTTTAAAAGTAACAAATCATATACACATGGAAACATAATTATATATGCATTGTACATCAATATTTGAAGAAGGCATATTATGATAACAATAATAATTGATCAAGATGCAACTTTAAGGTAACTATTTTTACTTTTTAGCTTTTTTTTTTGCAGAAATGAAAGCTATCCTTTTTGTTAATTATTCATAAATTTTGTTAGTTAACTTTTTACAGTAGTTAGTGTCAACTCACTGTATTTTTTTCCTTACTGGTTTCCATACATTTCTCATACTTGTGAGGAGAAGTTGTTAAAACATTAGGGTGTATAATACTAAGTTCTGTTATAAATACGTATTGTATTCTCAAGGTTGATGTACTGCTACTTTAAAATGGAAGGGGTGTGCGGAATAAGGCCCTAAGTGACTTTTGATCTAATGTCAAACTCTCCCTGTGTTTCACAAGGGAATACAAGGCAATTCAGAAGGAGAATCTGGCAGTTTATCAGAAGTCACTTAGGGCTTTTTTCACCCCTTCAATTATGTTTTGTTTATTTTATGCCTAATAAAAAAACAAACAGAAAAAAACCATAGTGTGTCATTACTGTACTTTATGTCAGTTTATTATATCCTGACTGATTGGTTCCCTGAGTGGTTTTTATTTTCCCAATACAGACTTTATGCTATCTCGATAAGATCTAGTTTTGCTCCTTAAGAAAAATAAAGTTTTTGCTGTGCTAAATGTTTTAAATACTGTCAGATTAAGATAAATTTTGAATAATTGTTTTCCTTTTTTAAAAAAATTTATCTGATTTACTTGTGTGTCTATGCCATTAAGTGCTTTTATTCACTGTTAATAGTTAAGGTGATGGACTTCCAATTCTGGAGGGGGTGGGAGGGAGGGAGGTTACACCCTTATATGGGCTCATATATACATGACTGACCCTAAAGGGTATGGTTTCTTGGCTGTTTTGGTCTGAAATAGGTTATAGGTTTTAGCCAGTTTGGTCTGAAATTGGGTATGGTTTGTGCACTCTAGTCTAAAACTGAGTATGTTTTTTGAAAGAAGCCACTCTTCATCATTATCGATAAGTCCATCGACAAAAGCCCTTCTCAAATTATGTTCCACGCATGTGTGTGCAATAACAGCTTGTCACATGGGAAGAGTTAGGTCTGAAATAGGGTGTCAAATGAAAATTAAAGAAGTTTTAAAATCTGAAATAGGGTAAGGGTTTTAGAAAGTGGGCTACACAACCCCACCCAATTTTTCTAGGAGTTATTGTACCTTAGTAGCTTATAGACCCATAGTCTCTCACATAGCTTGGGAGACCCATGGTCTCTCGCATATCCCTCCACCTAGCTTGGGAGACCCATGGTCTCTCACATATCCCTCCACCTAGCTTGGGAGACCCATGGTCTCTCACATATCCCTCCACCTAGCTTGGGAGACCCATGGTCTCTCGCATATCCCTCCACCTAGCTTGGGAGACCCATGGTCTCTCACATATCCCTCCACCTAGCTTGGGAGACCCATGGTCTCTCGCATATCCCTCCACCTAGCTTGGGAGACCCATGGTCTCTCACATATCCCCCCACCTAGCTTGGGAGACCCATGGTCTCTCGCATATCCCTCCACCTAGCTTGGGAGACCCATGGTCTCTCACATATCCCTCCACCTAGCTTGGGAGACCCATGGTCTCTCACATATCCCTCCACCTAGCTTGGGAGACCCATGGTCTCTCACATATCCCTCCACCTAGCTTGGGAGACCCATGGTCTCTCGCATATCCCTCCACCTAGCTTGGGAGACCCATGGTCTCTCACATATCCCTCCACCTAGCTTGGGAGACCCATGGTCTCTCACATATCCCTCCACCTAGCTTGGGAGACCCATGGTCTCTCACATATCCCCCCACCTAGCTTGGGAGACCCATGGTCTCTTCCTTACCCTGTCCCCCAAAAAGTGGGTCCCTAGCATGTACTATAGTTTTGACCAGTTTCCTTATTACTTGCTGGTTTTTAGTGTATCTCTACAATGTAAATACCTACTCTGTATTCAAGTTTCTCCCTCTCGTGTGTGGGGGAAATCACTCCTCGCTTCTTCACCCTCTCCCAGTCCTTCTTTTTCTTTTCAAACGTATATAGTCACATTCCCTGTTCCTGCACTTCTTCACAGCTACAGGGCAATCTTCATAACAAGCTGGGCAGCGCTTTTCCCAAAAAAATATCGTAATATGATGAAATGAAAAAGAAGAAAAATAGCAAGTGCAATAACAACAAAAAGAATTACAGAAATTACACATATTACTTGCAAACCTCGTTCAATTGATTTATTGATATTTAATGCCTTTTTACACATAAATGAAAGGAAAAAACATTACATTACATGAAAAATACACGAAACTAAAAATAATCTCAAGAAGCCATGAACACTTATAGGTGAGACTTCCTCTTTACATTAGTTGTTATTAATGACTTATATACTTATATAAATAAAGAACAGCATATAATATTAAAGTAGTTTACAAGTGTATAGAAAATATAAAGAAAAAGTTAATCGTCAGTCTGATAACTAGTAATAAATTACAGACCATATATTGAGTATTCTGTAAACTTATTAAATTTGATTAAGTAAACGTTTACAGTGATTTTACTTGACCTGTGAAAGAGATAGTAACCAAACTAGTAAACAATAGCAACAGAAAAACAAAAGAAGACAACGGAATTAGTGCATACGAGTGCTCAGTATTGTACTACCTATTTCAGGAGTCAAGTAAAATAACTCTAAAGGTTCTTATGTTGTTTGATCTAATTATTGAGTGAGGTAAAGAGTTCTAAAATTTCGGTCCCTGGTATAAGATTGTAAATTTTTTTATGTTTGTTCTGCAGGTATGAGGACGATATTACTTGGCATATCCAGTAGAATAATCCTTGACTTTCAGTTTGAAATAAAATTTGAAAAGAGAGAGGTACCCAAGTTTTTGAAAAATGTTTTTTTTGTTTTTTGTTTGTTTGTTTATTTATATATATATATGTTTATTTATTTATTTATTTGGGTTTACTGGGAGCCCTGTAATCTGCAGCACAGATTGTTTGAACAGTTCTTTTCTGTAACAAGTAGATTCTAGTGATAATGTTTGTAGGATATGTAGAACTCTATACTATGTTGCAATATGTGAGATATGGATACACTAAAAAAAAAAACAAACAAACAAAAGAAGCGATTTTTTAGTTACATAGGACCTTGCTTTAGACAACATTCCTCTTGTTTTTGAAATTGTTGTACCGACAAATCTCGCTATTGACAAAAGAGTTAACAACATGCACTAAGAAAAAAAAAATAAACAAAAAAAGACCAAAAAGAGAGAGAGGTCAAGAATAGAGGATGGCCACCACTTTCAATAAGGCCATCCCCCCCTTTTTTTTTTTTCATTTAGCGTCGAATGCGTTTTCTGATATTGGGTTCGTCGGTCGGATTAAAAAAAAAAAATTTCACAAGAAGTCTTGGAGGCCCTGGTACCCCAGGGTGATGTTAAAGGTTAACATTCACATATTTGGATTGACAAAATGCACAATATACTGTAAAAAATGCCCCTGTTTTTGTTCCTGTTTTTCTCAATGCTGTTACTGTGCTCATTTTTCAGACCAAAAGAATTATTTGAAATGAAAAATGGTGTAACTACGTCGACTCGTTACTTTTTTTTTTTTTTGGAAAATGCCAAAAATTTGGGTCGGTCGGACGATGCTGAACGGAGAAAAAAAGGGTGGCCTAAGCGTCATGATAAAAAACATTAATGAATAACAAATAATATCAATACAGTTTGAATATCAGGTAAATGACTGACTCCTATATATTGTGACTACCATATTTTGCTATTGTTGTGGCAGGCTAACCCAATAGGTAGAGCACCTGACTACAAAGAAGGTTGCAGACCAGATTGCCATGGCTGGAAAAGTATTTGGGGTCTCACAATAACTGAGAAATGAAGGTACTGCCTTTGGCCTGCAAGTGGCTAGACCTTCATGTGGTTTGTATGACCACTACAAGGAAAAATGGTGGTCCTGTCTCTAGTAGAAACAAAAATGCTGTCCTTAATAAACACTTTCCTGTGTAATACATTGACAAGCAAATAAAGTGCCTTTATCGTGCCACCATAGTTGTTAGTAAAATGGCAATCCACTGTAAAACCTTTGGTGACCTGTATGTGGCCAACTCAGGAAAAGCTACCTACATGATGAAAGCTCAGTATGACAGCAAGTTAGTAGCTGTTATCTTGAATAAGTAAAATCCTGAAGTGGCGTCTTGAAAAGGTTACATTGCTCCAAGGACAGCTGCAGCAGATCAACAAGAATGCAAGGTAATTTAGAGTAACGTGATAAAAGAAGTATTTAAAAAGCATTAAAGCCACAGCACTACGAATATCCGTAGACGTAATTTGAATTTTTGTACATATACTAGAAAAAAAGACTACTTTATTTATTGATAAGGCGAACTATGCATCAACATCAGTGTCGAATAAAAATTAGTAATCAAACAGATAGAAAAGAATTGCAATAATCACTATCATTGCTTAAATGCCGAAGTAAAAAAACTATGCTAATAGTATGCTGATTGAAATTTGAATGCGGCCTCTTTTGGAGTTGTCAGCCTTTGAGTTACGGATAATTGATTATCTTTTGTCTCTCTCCATGTCCACATTCTAATGATCATAAACAACCTTTAAACCGAGAAACAGTTAAAGCAAATGTCAATGGATGGCCACCCCAACTTAGTATGTAGCGTACATTAGTTACTACCCCTGGATCTCCAAAAGTGAGTCTAGCTGCAGTGCACGGTGTGTCAGAGGTGTGGCCATGCAATGCTTTAATTATGAGATAAGGATACGAGCGAAGCAAGGGTTTGCTTCCAGTATTATCGAACGATTATTAAGCTTACCATGCGAGTTTTGGATGAAGAAACAGATTTCTCTGGAAAGCAACCAGATAGAAAGTTACTTCTGAGTGACTTGTTAATTTTGACCGGTAACGGCTCGATTGCAGTGTCGCAAGGGCTGGCGGAGTTTTCCCCTCGGCTACCAAAACGACCTACTTTAAGCATCGTTTGCGTTTTCAGCTATAAACCATGACCCACTGTACAATATTTTGATATAATTGAACAATTTTGAAAAACCTTTTGGAGCAGAATCAGCTTGTGTAACTGTTACAGGGGTTTCTGAGGGATCCGCCATTTTGAATGAACCATCAATAGAAAATTATAATACTACTAGTAATGGTTGACACTACAGCTGCCCCCGCCCTGTATATAGTATTCTTGCTCCTTGTGTAGCTCTTTGAAATATACCGATTCATAATGAAGATGTTCACACATATTCCATACAATAGGTGAGATAAATACAGGAAATAAACGCAAGGTTCCTGATGCACAGTTTCGGTCCGATTTACACAGCTTTGATCAAAACATTCTCAGTTTCGAAAATAGTTTATTCTAAACCATAAGATAAGATTTAATTAGGAGTTTAATTTTTCGCTATTTCTATTTCACTTTTTACGTTTAGTTCATTTCATTTGCCGGAAAGTAAGCCTCTTCCGATTACAACAAGAATTTTGCGGCTCTTGCACTCCCAACTGGACCACTCTGTAAGCCTCGATTCTTCGTTTTGGGCCATTTGTCTAGTCGCTTTTTACGGCATGTTTCGAAAATCGCACCTTTTGCCTACCATCTCATCTTCGTTTAACCCAAAGAAGCAACTCACCAAAAGCGATTTCAAGATATACTTGGGGCGCTCTTGTTACCATATAAGGTGGAGCAAGACCATCCAGTTCCGGGAACGAGTCGTTGACATACCCCTCCCACGAATCCCTGGCTCCCGACTTTGCCCTACTTCGGCTCTTTACCGAGCTTTCAGTTTCACTGCCCCTGTTTCGTCGGGGGACTAGCAGGCTTTCAATTGGGTAGATCAATCGTTTTACACCCATACGTTTACCTATAATAGCTTTGTCGAAAAATTGCGCCACCACCTATCTACATTGGGCCTTGACCCCAAAACTACGCGGGCCACTCCTTCCGCAGTGGGGTGCATCTTTTGCCTATTTATCGGGGTTCCCATTGAAATGATTAAGGCCTTGGGCGATTGGCGTTCCGATACGGTCCTATTTTACCTCACCATGCCCCTGTCAGTTCGCTTGCATTCTGCTAATATGCTGTGCAAAACCATCCTTTATCACTCTCCCACACCTTCTTGATGTTCTCTCACTTTCAACTCCGACTTCTTTGGGTTTGGGCCTTGGTTTTCAACCAGGTTATAATTAGTTAGTATGACCATTTTATGTAAATAAGTATTATAATTCTACAATAAACTGCCTGAACCCAACCGTGTTGCAAGTCTGTTCAGTGGAGTTTAGAAGAAATGGAGAGGGAATATCTCCCGACCCCTCCCCCTCCTCTCCCTACCCCAACTCCCCTGGCAGTTTTTTCCTGCTCACTTTTCTTTGTGAACAGAGGCCCTTCGATCCCCTCCCCATTATCGTCAAAGCCACTTTGTCCTGAGAGCTCGTGAGTCTGGGGACTATAGTTGTAAAACAACGGGCAGCAAAAATGACTTACGTGGAGTAGAACCACCATATTTACTGCCTCTACTTCCCCTAAGTTCAAATATTATTAGAGTTATGGTCAGGAATGTTACGGTCTGGGAAAGTTATATCACACATCTATCACATGATAGATTCCGTGCAGCATATCACTTCCGTCTTGATACATGATCTTTGAAATGCAAGTGAAAACAATCTCAAAAAATCAATATCACGATTTTTAGTGCAGTTTACAGTTGACCAACATATAAAAACATCAAAGGGATCATGATCAAACTGAATGTTGAAGGATGCCCATATAAACATTGAAAGGCCAAAACCGTAACAGCACTCCCCATAGAGTTTATAGACTTTATACTGTGTATAAGCGATCAGATTAGTGATTAGCCTGCGAGATGAGGCTCATGCTACTTGTGTGAATTAGGGGAAAATTTTGGCGGCCGCCATTCATGAACCCACTGGATGGCGGATCCGCCACAAACATTTCGCCCGAATTCGCACAAGTCAGCCCGCCAGCAGGCAAATCAGCGATGGGCAAGCTTAAATTTGAAAACTCGATCTTGTGAGTGCTTTGGATCCAAAAGACAAAACATGGACCAGGGGTCCATGGACCCCCACTTTGGACCGTTCCATGGATCCCCTGTCATGGACCAGGTCCATGGATACTTTCTTACTTTTATAGAAAGGTTTTGGACCGGGTCGATGGACACTTTTTTTAAATAATGAGAATCGAACAAAAACAGAAATAGTGCAAAAATATGATTTGACGAGACGCTGTTGACTGCTAATTTAAAAGTTATCACCAAGGGAGGAATTACGCGCTCCAGTACAAAGACTTGCATTATCTTTAGAAAACAAGCTGGAGTTTAAAATTCATTGCTTTTAGAGCAATCATGACTGAGTCACTTCGAAATTCTCCGTAGCTGATGTTAAGCTTCAGTTTAAGGAACAATACACTTCTTTGAGATTTGGATCTGTAAATCACTATCGGTCCTCCTAAAAATGCTAACCAGCTGGGCCCAGCGTGACAAAACATTGCAGGAAAAAGTGACATTCACGGACAAGAAGGAAATTCAGATCCAGGAGGCACTTCGGAGATATTAAACAATCTAAAACCCTTTAAAATCAGCCGCAATGAAGAGCTTCACAAAGAAAAGAAAACATGCGTGTCACGACCTCTCAGTATAAAATAAGCCGCAAAAATTCACATTTGCTCAGTCAAAACGTTTTCCTCCAAAGCATAATCTACCCGTCAGAGAAAACAATTCATTGGCATGAGGTAGAAGGCGTGTGTTGCCTACCGACCCCCTCTTTTTTACACTATGTAAGCACAATTAAATATCACTGATCAATCGAGCATTGTTTGTTGTTGTTGTTGTTGTTGTTGTTGTTTTAATCTTATTTTTGCACTTTTTCTCTTTTTGTTCATTTCTCATTATTAAAAACAAACTGTCCACGAACCCGGTCCATGACAGGAGGTCCATGGACCCGGTCCAAAGTGGGGGTCCATGGACCCCTGGTCCATGTTTTGTCCTCACCCCAATAATTCTGGTAATTACAACATTGAACTTGTTCAGGCTGAATCGTTGAGGAGAATCTGGGGAGAGGGAAGACGATTACACAGTTTTTCAGTATTTCTTTCAATCGAAACGAAATGTTAAGATGTATCTTTGAGACGTGATTATTCAGACCATTTCAAGAGCTATCTTTAACTCTATATTCTACTGTAGTTACTCACGAAATTACCTGATCTTGACGAGCAATAGCCCGCCGCAGACGTCCTTATGGGCTCGTTCGTCACGCATTCAATCTCCCCCACAGTCCCTCCCCCCCACGGACCGTGGGGGAGAAATGAATGCGTGACGAACGAACCCCAAAGGACGTCTGCGGGGAGGCTAGACGAACAAGAGCGATTTTCTCACTTTCATACCCAGACTCCTTGTTAACTGAGGTTAACAATAAAAATTGTTTACCTTGTTTCATACCCTGTTCGGCGGTAGAAAAAATGTCTAGGCCAAATAAGGCAGTGCCCCCGGCACGGAAATCATCTCTCCCTGCTCAACCGCAACCAAATTCCTTTTTCTTGTCCTGTCAGTTAGAACTTAGAAATTACGTCATAGTGCGACATACAGATTTTTATTCACGAGTTTTGCAACGAGTGAATGAAACTGCGTACGCGCTCTTTCTATGATGTAATTTCTTAATGATTTAATTCAAACCGAGAATTCAACACGCCCATCAAACGTCTGTACCCAAGGTTTCTGTACCACAAAATCGAGTTTACGTTCAAAACACTAGGGGGTAAAAATTCAAAGATTATAAATAATAGCTGAAGGCATGCAGAGCACAGAGTAACGCAGATTTTTTTGTGTGTGTGTTTAGAAATAGCCTGCTGAACATGGCGCCGATTATTTTTTGGTTCATTTTAGGCGAGCGAATTGAAGCGGCGATGGCTCGCACCCATCTCGCACTTGCCTTTGCGGGGGCGGAAGGCAGCTCTTCACAAGGCCACACAGCATTGGCTGTGAAAACAACAGCCATAGAAATATAACAGTGACTCTGTCCCTAAAACAATGACGGAGCTGCGTGTTATGGAGAACCAATGAAATTAGAGGTTTTTAGGAGCTGCGTACTATCCCCACTTTGCGGCGCCCGAAAAACGCGCAAATTTGACGAGTTTTCATGCTTAGCTCCTGGTTTAGGGCTCTTGTTTAGGGGCAGTCTGGTAAAAAGCCTTTTTTGGTTATAATTTCTTACCTTCTTCTTTCAAAACTAGCCATAACCTCGACCATTTAATCAATAAATCGAAGTCATGCATTGGTTAAAATAATAGAAAATTGGAAATTATTGGATTGAAAAGGGTTGAAAATTCAAAATGAAGGGAATAATTGGTAAACAAATAGCAGATAGTCTACAGGTGCCCCTGAGCTCATTAGCGTACTTGCTGGTTTATTCGTATACCTTTTCTAGCCTAATTCTTTCATTCTCTTTCATTCGACAACCCCCTTAGTTACCCTTTCGGGTGTCATGTGACAACTTCAATCTCGGTATGTAATTACAGTCAAACTTCCTCAACACGGAAACCAAAGCGACACAGCCAAGAGGCCGCTTGGCTTCCTATATAATAAGGGGCTTTAGCAACGACGACGGCAACTAGGACGTCAAAAAAGCAATAGGTTTATTACGCAAAACAACAACTTTGCACGTGCATCACGCTTTTTTGTACATTTCTTTACTGTCCTTGCACGACTACGACGTGAAAATGCCTAATTACAAGTTTTATGTTCAAGGACGTAAACAAGCGACGACGAAGCTCTTTTTCTTTCCCTAAACTTGAGTGCGGTCCTCAAGAAATCAACTCCAGAGAAATTCGCCTACATTTGCCTTTTTCAGCAAATTGGAATAAACGCCACAAAGATTGAAATAACGGAAATTCATTTTAAAACTGACGTTTTCGCTGCCGTTGCCGTCGTCGATGCTAAAGCTCCCTGGCTAATAGAGGTGGAGGAACGAATGGCATCAGTCAGGGCTCAGGAGAAGGTATTTTAATTTTAATGCAAGCCTTTCCATATCTGATGATAAATTCCTTCATTCTCTAACATTAAGGCGAGGTTTATATAAGAGGAGATTCTTTCGGATCAGTTTGACTGGTTGCTTCAATTTTGCCATTTACACGCACAGGCGTGAATTCGAAATAAAACGTTCCAGTTTAGTCGCGCGTGCGGAGATTTTGAACCCTGATCTAAAGTAAATTTGTATCCGTTTGAATATTCTTGGATTATCTCAGTGATGTGTGCATACGCTCGCTGATCCAAGTATATACCTTAAGTTTAATATATCCGCAGAAGTTTATGAATCCGGGAAAATGTCTTCTATAGTAAACCTAGCCTTTGTATTCGAGTGAAGTTCTCGAATTGAACTGATGAATTAATTGCGTATTAAAACACCTTCAAATCCGAGTACCATAAATGTAATCATTCCGGAAACATTTATGAATTCAGAAAATCTCCTCTGGAGAAAAATTGGCCCAAAAGGAGAAATATGGCTCAATATGATAATAATCGGTATTGGGGGTTCTTAAAAGTTGAGGAGTCTTGCATTGCTGTCCCGTTTTTATTGCCCTCTAAGGGTAGCGATACTTGAACATCAAGATAAGTTTATGATGAGTTTTCCTGCCATCAATTTAATGCTTGCTCAAATTCCTGGCATCAAGTTCCAACTGTATTAACTCTCTTTTTAACAATTCTTACTTTGCATTGAACATTTCTCTTTAATTTCCATTTTAATTCCGGCGTGTACGAATAATGTGGCGCATTGTTTTTTATCGTGGGTCAGTTATTATTCACTTAAAAAAAACTGTTCTTTTCCTCTCTTTGTAATTTTTCATTATTTGGCCATGAAAATCTCCTCTTAGGCTTCCAGTATGTCCATAACATGCTTTTGTCGACTTTTTTCCTCGTTGATTGCGGAGTTGTAAATGCTGGCCTTCTGCAACCCGTAGGCGTTGAAATTTTTATGCTAGGTGAAATTTTTGTTTTTCTTCGAGGCTTGGATAAAAAGTCGCCAGGTTCAGCATTCTGTGGTTTGCTTTCTTGAAAAGGTCTTGTTAGAAATGATCCCATTGATTTTCCACTTTAAATCCACGTTATAGCAGGATGAAACCTAATCATAGCCTAAACGGTTTAGGCATGAATAAAATAACAAGAAATATATGCAAGTTTTGGGAACAATTTTTTTGTTATTGTGACAGCTTCCCCACCTTGTTTTGGCAGCAAAATGATTTTCACATTAAAATTAATGACCTGAACCTGTAAAAGAGCCTTTAATGATAACGCAAGTGGTTAAAATTCACCAAAGAACATTAAATGAGCACTGAGGCTATGTCCACACAAATCCAGGCATTTTTGACAACGCATATTTTTATCCCGATTTGTGATCGCTCTCCTGGAAAGCGATTTCCAAACAATACAGGGGCACCCAACGAGAATATAGTTCAAAACCACTTAAACATAGCATTGTTAAACGTATTTTACTATTTAAACGGTAGATATAGGCATATTTTTATCCCCTAAAAATTTTTCATCTGTTCGGATTTCCTAGCTGAAAGTCTAGTGATCCGAAAATTTTAGGGATCAAAACTTCCTTTTTCGAAAATTTCAGCCAGAAAAAAGGCTCCCGAAAATTCTAGGTGACCTTTTTAGGGTGAAAATCCGTTAAAAATAGGCAATTATACCATTTCTTAGATGTTCGAAAATCCTAGGAGAGGCAGGCAACCAAGAAATTTTACAACAAATGTTCGAAAATTCTAGATCTCAAATCGTCTTCCGAACAGATATTCTTCCGAAAATTGTCGTTGGGTGCCCCTGACAATACGGTTTCGGTGTCCGGATTTTTTAGGGAGCTTAAGCAACGCACCGGACGACGGCGACGTCAATCAGAACGGCAAACTGCAAAAGGTTTAGATAAGCAAAACAACAATTTTGCATGTGCATCACGCTTGTTCGTACATTCCTTTGCCGTCGTTGCACGACTACGACTTGAAAGTGCCTTGTTTCGCGTTTTGTGGAGGACTTAAACACAAGACAACGATTTTCTTTTTCTCTTCCTGAACTTCGATCGATGCAGTCCTTTAGAATTCATCTTCAGAAAAAGTCGCCAACCTTTGTAGGATTGAACGAGGTGAAATAGACGCATTACAGTTTGAAACTAAGCGCAAATTCACTTTTTGGTGACCTTTAAGCCCTAAGAGTGATCAGCATCAAATTTCTCCTTGTAATATCAATGCTTTTTAAGACACAGTGGTCATGAGAATTACGGACGTGATCACACGAGATGAATTTACTTGATATTTTATCCACTTCTTCCCACTACTTCTGAGCAAATGAATAGGGGCAACAAATGAGAATTCAAATTTTGATCTTAGAATTTAAAGGGTTAAGCTCGAGTAGTCGGAAGGCCGATTCGTGTGAAAGGGAAGCGGTTTCAAAAATTTAGGAATCCCTGTGGACGTAGCGTAAACGATACGGTATCATACAAAAGAAAGGTACTTCTGAATTGTCAAATACGACTTCAGACATAAACGCAAAATGTAGAACCATCGTTACTCTTCGGTAACAGATCCGGTTAAACCCTCTCCCTTCTGTTGGGAAATCCGGATTTCGGATTTTGCAAACGAACACGAAATCCGAAAACGGATTTCACCTCCGAGAAATCTGTCCTAAGGGTGGATTTCAATTAAGAAATCCAAATCCGGATTTCATGGATTTCCTTTTTGCCGTTCGATAGGAAATCCGAAAAAGGATTTGCAAAACTGTTCTCGTGAACAGCGGTGTTCTCTTTGTTAATTATGCGTGCGCGTGCAAGACCGCTGTTCTTAAGGACAGTTTTTCAAATCCTTTTCGGATTTTCCAAGCGAAGGGTAAAAATGAAAATCCAAAAATAGATATCACAGCATGATCTCAGGGTTAAAACTAAAGAACTGCATTCTTGATGTGAAAGGGACTGCATGTATTAAATTAACTAACGCTCGTAAAAGTGAGGGGGAGTCGTCCGCGATAGATGAATGACATTCCAGAACAAGTTCCACATTCAACTTTAGCAAGCAAAGGTAACATTAGGGTTACAGCTAATAAACTGATTTATTGAGAAGACTTTGTCTTTTTACCGAGTAACACAGCACATTTAATCATACGATGCACTTTAAGTGCTTAACAAATTCTTCCAACCATTCACTGTTTTCATGCCGGTACTTTTCTTCTATGAAAGAGACAATTAATGCAAATTTCTTCGTCCGTGTTCAAAAAAACTAACACAACTAAAACAGTAAGATATCTAACTTCTTGCGAGCAAGCCATTACTAAGTTTAGTACCCCTAATTTGTAACAATTAAAACCACACCAATTTGAAGTTAAACAGCTTTGTAAAAAAGTTGTTAAGTATCCTTTTGTTTTAAATTCAAACAAATTTATCTTCTTTTCCCATGGTTAAGACAGTCTGCTTCGTCGTCACCTTTCTTGGAACATATCTTATGAACAGGGCATAACCTATGCAAATATCCCAGTCAGCCATAGAATGAACGCCAACCTACTTAAATAAAAATATCTACTCTTTTTAAATAATAATAAACTTTACATTGACTTTTGCAGGTTCTTACAAAAAGCCTTAACTTACAATTTTATAACGCCATCTATCTTTTTTATAAAGCGCTTAAGCTTAAAAATAGCCTAGACAAAACCACTTAAATTTTACCATTAAAATTTCAGGAATATTTTCAGGATACTTCCTTTCATCAATACCAGGCCATAAAGGTGCTGAAGTTTTGCGACCTTTATGCATACAGGTCACAGGTAGCCAACGGAATCTCCTCATTTACTCAACAAAACGCCAACCTACTTCAACAAAAATATCTACTCTTTTTAAAAAATAATAAACGATGTTAAACGCCGGTTATTCCCCCATGGCCGATGCATAGCGCTAGGATAGAAGAGGGTTATATGCTTTTTTCTCAGGTAAGATAGATATCGATATTTACCACTAATCACCTTCCCCTAGGGGGATAGCTGTATACTGTACGATAACCAAGGACTCTGTCTCAACGACAGAATCTTTCCAAATACGTCAGAAGTATCTCATATGGTTGCCTCTATGATTCAACTCATTTCAAACCACCACTGACATCTTAAGTCAAAGATACGCAATTTCCCTCCCACACCGCTTCCACATTTCTGAATTTCAACGGCAAACCGTGCGAAGCAAACAGATTTAAATTAACATCACAATGACTGAAGATAAGATCATACACTAACCCAGTAGGAGTCACAGCTGATTGTCCCACATGAAGCGCACTGTGGGGTCCAATCGCTGCATATCCACCATTGCCAACTTTAGTGTGGTATTCATTCTTAACTGTAACTTGTGCTGTTGTTACATACATTACTGAAACAACAAAATAGTGTCAGCTACAAACAGATTTTGATTCAAGTCAGGCTCGATTTTCACTGCTCTCTAAGGTCCGGTCTGGTTCCTCCTCTTTTCGAGGGGAAGAAACGCAGACTTATTTTTCGAAAAAAGGCTGGAAATCTAGCTTAGTCATTGCAAATATATCGGCTGAGGCCAGTTTTTTAACCTGTGGGGTATTCACTCATGACCGCGCTTGGCTGACTTCCAAATGCTCACCGAGATATGATACAGTTTTGGTACAGTGAGACAGGCCATCGCGTGATACATAGAGGTTTAATTCACAATTTTTAATCAATTCTCGTGCTTCTTGTGCCTTTGCAAAAAAATCAAGAAGTGCCACACACTAAATCTACTTACTATTAAAAAAATATCATTATTTCATAGGTTTAATGCAAGCCAATAATTAAACCAACTCGTGACAGGAATATCTCGGTGAGCATTCGGACGTCAGCCAAGCGTGGTCATTGCACGCGTGCTGAACAAGAATGCTGTATAGTGACAGACTAGAAACAATAGACAACTCCCAAAGCACAAACTCAGCCAAAACGCTAAAAATCTTCAATGTTTGCTCAAGTTTGGGCTTATAGAAGATAATGTCACAGTTTTTCAATGACCATGAAATTCAGAGTTCGGGTAGTTAGTTAATCATTTGTGGCCCTGAAAAAATTTGAAGGAAAAAAAACTACGAATTTTTAAGAAAATGCTTTTTTCGTGAGAAGGACTCTTAAACGTTGACAAACGTCAACAAATAGCGAAAACTATAATTTCTATATGTTTGCTTTGCTCGAAATCGCGCTCATTTACAAGGCCCTAATGCGTTTTGCTGACTTGCAAGGACCCATCTGTCATAACGATACCAAAAATAAAGAGATGAATCTCATAGTTTATTAGATATAATCCGTGTAAAGTTTGCTTATCGTTTTCGCATAAATTATGACCTAAATTTGGAAACCGCTGAATTTCTCGAATTGGGTCTTTGCGATTTTGGTGAAACTCTGTTCAGCGCAAGGCACTAATGCGCACTATGTGTAGCCGAGAGATTTTCACGAAAAAATGCCGGCAACAGCAGATTTTCGACTCAGACCTCAAAGGGGCGTGGCATTATAACCACGTGACATTTACTCCGATCGCCAAAAATTTTATGTTATATTGTAGATTGGTCTATATGTTATCCATTTTATGTGTTAGACTTACGATAAAAGTAAAGGTGGGGATACCAGAGAGCTTCAAAGTAGGATGGTACCCCCCCCCCCCCAAAAAAAAACTGGGTCGAGTCACCTTAAGAAGGCGAAAAACTACAACTGACTTTCTCGAATCCCGCGTTAACTGGCACCAAAACCGCATCATAAATTTCCTATAATTTTACCCTTAGTAACCCAAACCTTCCTGCTAACCCCAAATGATATATTTTTTGCCCCAAGGTTATTTTTGTTATACTTCAACCCTATATAAATCGAACTAATTTTTAAAACTGTTGTAAACAATAATAAAACATACTCCAAAACAACCACTTGACAGAAAAGAATCAAATAAGACGCTCTAGGGACAATTCATACAAACTCTTAATATATTATTTAATATATACATTTTGTAACACTCATGTATACAGTAAAAACCCGCAACTAAGAACCTAAAAATTAAGAACCTGTTAGCCTAAAATTGGTCATTTATACCCCTATAAACAAGAACCTATTTAGCCTAAGAAATTTAAAACAGGTTCTTATTTTCTGAAATAATACTAGTACATTACAGCTGCATTGCAAGAATCATATTTGAAGCAAAGTAAGCAGATTGCCACTGTTGTAAAAATGTTTTTTTAAAGAAAAATGCGTGCAAGATATGTAGACTTACAAAGCATACTAACTACTTTTTCTCCAGAATTAAGAACCCATTTTAAGAACCTAAATAGTAACTAATTTACATTCGCATAAAAGCCACCTTATACCTTTTGATAGATAAGTTATGGGTGAAAAATTTTGCATAAGGCATAAGGTGGGCTGATAGAGAAAATTTGCCAGCGCCGCTGAAGGGGAGGAGGGTGGGGAAACTTGCTTGCCCGTTGTAGAGTAGACTTGCGAGAAGACGGTGAATTTGTTTGCTAAGGCGTATAAAAGGCCTAGGGAATTTCCCTGGGGACCGTAAAGGACCAATAGACTGCTTCCCGAGGGAGCACGCAGTAATCTAGTTGATTAAATCGTCACGCGGCGGCTTTTATACGAATGAGAATAGCCTAAAATTCTGTTATCTACCATTTACATAAGAACCTGTTTAGGCTAACTCCTAAAAATGTAGGTTCTTAGTTGCGGGTTTTTACTGTATTATTAATTAACTGGTGTAGTTATAATTAAATTTCGACCCTGCTTGTCGCCATAGGGCCGGCCTTCAGTATAGGTCAGTGGTTAGAGCGTCCGAACTAAAACTCGGAGGGTCGTGAGTTCGATCTCACCCGGAGCTCGGAATTTTTTCTGAGCTTTCTGGTGCTAGAAAACTCCTTCTTCCAAACTATACTATTTCTGTGAAAATAAAGCTTTGATACTGCTGTACAGTGGCTCTGAGTTTAATCACTTCAAGTCAGTATCATGTGATGAACTGTCTGATCTGGTTCCTACATCGACTTTGCATGCTAGATCCGATTCCCGCCTCAGTCCTCAAAAACTGTTATGATCTGCTTCTTCCGTTTATCACGAAGGTTGTGAACTGTTCTTTGCAGAACTCCACGTTGACCTCAGACATGAAACGAGCCAATGTTAGGCCCTCTCTCAAGAAACCATCACTTGATTACCAACTGTACAAGAATCACAGACCTATCTCCAACCTGATGTTTCTCTCCAACTGCTGCGAGGAGGTAGTCGCGAGTCAATTCATTTCCCATCTGCGAGAAAACAAACTTGAAGAAATCTTCCAATCCGCTTATAAAATGGGCCATAGCACTGAATCAGCACTGTTGCGAGTGCACTACGATGTGCTATGTGCATTAGATGATGGAAGGTGTGTGATGTTTGTACTGTTGGACATGTTGGCACCGTTCGACATAGTGGATCATGGCATCCTACTATCGCGTCTCTCCCAGTGCATTGGTGTTCAGGGCTCTGCCTACACTTGGTTTGAGTCTTACCTGTCCAGTCGTTCACAGTTCTTCCAAAACAGAGATATTAGTTCTTCTGATCGTCAACTGACCTGCGGTCTTCCCCAGGGGTCCGTGTTAGGCCCAGTCCTATACTTGGTCTATACCTCTCCTCTCGGAGCTATCCTGCGTCGCCATGGTGTCGGGTTTCACATGTACGCGGACGACATGAAGACCGCTAAAATGGAGGACGTTGTGTCTGCGCGCACTAGGGTCGAAGTTTGTTTGCGTGAGCTGAACCAATACATGCTTTTAAACAATCTCCGGTTAAACAATGTTAAGACTAAACTCCTGGTTCTGCACGCTAAACATCGCCCTAAGCCACCATTAGATTCGATTATTGTGGGTGATACTACTTTGGAGCCCACATCTAGCGCACGGAACATTGGTGCCGTCTTTGACGATATCATGAGTTTCGAGGAACACGTCAATGAACTATGCAGGACTGCTTTTTATCACATCAGAAACATTAGTCGTATACGTCCATGTCTTAGTATTGACTCCACCAAAACACTAGTGCATGCATTAGTAACGTCTCGCTTAGATCATTGTAATTCGCTTCTCTATGGCCTAACCAATTATCTTATTCAGAGACTACAATATGTTATGAACGCGGCGGCCAAAGTGATCACTTGCAAGTGAAAGTTTGATCATGTCACACCACTACTTATTGAGTTACACTGGCTCCCCGTCCGTCAGCGTATTGTTTTGAAGATCTTAATTGTACACCCTTAATACACTCCATGGTGCGACTCCAACGTACCTGACTGAGCTCATCAGTCCTTATGTTCCTTGGCGAGCTCTTAGGTCTGCTGACCAACTTCTGCTGGAGTAGCCAACGCACAAGCTCGATTGATTGGCTTGAGGGCTTTCTCAGTGTGCGCGCCTTACCTCTGGAACTCGCTTCTATTTGAGATTAAAAGCAGCGCATCTGTCTCTATCTTTAAAGCTAAGCTTAAGACCTATCTTTTTCGACAAGCATATTTTTAGGACTTTTAGACTTTCGAGTTTTTCGATTCTTAGGATTTTTTTTACATTTTTTAGTGTATAGATTATAATATATTTGACACTGTAAAGCGCATTTGGGCGTTAGGAGAATGCGCTATAGAAATATATTATTTATTATTATTATTATTATTATTATTATTATTACTACTCCACGGTAGCTAAGGTTACAGAGGCGCTGCTCCAGTTTTTAATAAATGCCTGATAAGGACAGGCACGACAGAGTTTTTGAACCATTTCTGTTGAGAAAACCAGTCAGATGTAAAGGAATTTTAAAGCTCTTCAACAGAATAACTGTTGCTGTATTTTGTCCAAAAAAGAATCGGCTGCGTCTTGTGGTTAAAACTTCAAAATACACTCTTGCTCGTTTTCAATTATTATTTTATATACTGAGGTAAAAAGGTAAAGGATTCTAATTCTACAAAGTCAACATTTGACTCGCAAACTTGAGGTCGACTGTGTGCTCATTTTGAACCCCTGTCTTTTCATCAGCGATCAGTGCTCCGTTCGACGGGTATTAGAGAGCTTTAAATTTGAGGACGAGTAAGAGCCGACGAGTTTTCCCTTAAAGTTTTTTCGCGTATTCTCGAAAAATATTCAAGCCGGAAAGCTTCATTGTACTATGTTTCACCTGAAACGTTTGTGCAGTTATTTTTATTGGAGAAGGTTTAGCACTCTCCCGTTCGCAAAATGATTAAACTTCTAAAATTTGATAACTTGTTCCGCCACTACGACATTCTCGCTAAAACTCCTTGTAGAATGGAGACGGCTATCACGTTTTCCCGCCAAAATGACGCTGGTTCACGCGCGATCACAACTCAGTATTGAGAAAATCTCGTAATCGTTGTGGTCCTTGAGCGCTTACGGAAATTTTGGTGAAAAATTTCCGTCAAATGGTACTGGTATTTTTTGTGGCACCGAAAACAGGAACGGAATTGAGTTGTACCATTTACAAAATACCGGTAAATTTTTTCGCTTTCTCTCGACTTGAAGCATGGCACTGATAATCCAAACAAGTGGCACCACAAATTTCAGTCGTTTCAGTAAAAACGGGAAAAAGGTAATATCTCGAAAGGTATTACCTTTTTTCCGGAAAAATTCCACCGGGATGAACAATTCCATTTGAATTCTCCCCGGAATTTCCTGTTTTTCCATAAAAATGGTAAGCCCTCCTAGTCTCAGAATCTAAAGCTCTCTCTCCTAACGCAAGACTCAGAAGACTGCCTAGGAAGTGCGCTTTTCTCACTCTCTAGCTTTACACTTTACCCCTGGTCGCTTGTTTTTACTAGTTTAACAAAAGTTATATTAACAATCATTCTGTTTCTGAAATATTTCTCTTTTTCTGATTGGCTCAAATCCCCTGGATGATTCTTGGATGAGTCGCTTGCTTACATACAAAACTGGAAAATAAAGCAGATTGAATTTTGAAGGTGATTTATCACCTTCATGTATAAGGTTTATGAGATTTATAAATCTCATAAACCTTGCACATACGTTGTTGATTGTCTCTGTTCAATGACCGCACTATAAATACTAGAAACAAACTGAACACTCCTTCGAACAAAAAACATAGTTGCCTGTGAAAGCACATGATCTGCAAGTCATGCAAGCCCGAAAGGGCTGATTGGTAAGCAACAGAAAACGCGCAGTCCAACCAATCGCAGCGAAGAAAAACAAATTGATTAAAAACTAAGTTCCCAAAACATTGAATGAGTAATATAATAATCATTGCTTTCTAGTTTTCGTATGATGTGAAGAATCCGGCTGATCACAATCACTTGATCTTCATAATTGTTCAGATATACTCACCCTCATCCAATAATTAATAATTGTTTCAGTGTTGAGATAACACGTTTAAGAGCCTTTTTAAACCACGTTACGTCGAGCACATGGGTGAAAATTAATTACACACCCATGGTAGAGTACCCATCCAATCGTATGAAAATAAAAAGTATGGAGAAAAGTATGATTTTAGGTTTGTCTGTACTTCTTCATTGTGGCCCTTCGCCCACCTTATATATTGCAAATCGATTTGGAATTTAGAAATGTTAGATTTTTAAGAGAGATGAAAACTGACGTGGTGGAAGACGACCCGCTAAAAAATGTAACATTCACATCATGCAGTTGAAGAGCTGAGAGACTAAAAAGAGAGGAAAAAATTGCATTGACTCAAATCACAGCCCTTTTTTTCTGAATCTTCCCGAACGGAATGGCAAGGACCATTTAATTTTCCCACCAGAGTTAAGTGTTCCCATGGAAATGATAACTACCCATGGGAACGCGACCTCTGGGTATAAGTGGATAAAATCCTCTCGACGAGCAAGAGCCAATCAAAAACTCAACTCATATTTGGTTCGTCGCCTACAGGATTCGAACCCAGGCCTCATTGACAGCAATGCTCGCCACAAATATTGACTTTTCTTTTTATGTCACACCTTACTTTCCATGTATCACTTTCTTTTGCTCCAATAAATCTCTATCGTAATACTGCAGGTCACGCTCTTTTCATGCGTAAATGAACACGCAGTCTTCCTGATGAGAAAACAGGCAGGGCAACGGTCAATTATCTTTGCCACTCACGCAGCCTCCTAAGGTTGAGCAGTAGTAATAATTTAGCTAATACACTTTAAAATTCTCCCCGAATTTTTTCTCAAATAAATACACCAAAACCATAGTTAATCATAGTTAAATAGGGAGGCTGCGTGGCCGAGTGGTCAGCGAGTCGGACTCGCAATCCGGCGGTCCCGGCCAGTTCTAGTCCCGCTTTGGGCTCTTGCTGGATTTGTTCTCGTCGTCCTGAGTTCAAATCCTCGGCCACGCTTGTAAATAGCCCACTAGCTGTCTCCTGCCAGTTGGGGTTTTAAATCCTGTTATGTTGTATTTGAATTATTTGTTTCCTAAGTACTTACTGATTGTAAAGCGCTTTGGATCACTAAGAGAAAAGCGCTATATAAGTGTATATTATTATTAAATCTCCCATGAAGAACTTCAAGAACTCACAAACAGACAAATGAATTGTTTTTAAAACACTCGGCGATTCTTTCAGAATAATTACGAGATAATAGGAAAGCATGTGGCGAAAAAAATCGAACAGAACAGGTTTATCTTATCAATAATTAATCTTAATGGGCAAAGTGAAAATTTATGGGACAAAATCTGTTAAAAATATATCCACAGCGTGGGTTTTGCTATAAATTTTATCCATCTCTCGATTTTCCACCCGAGTGTGTGACTTGTTTTAACTTTTTCACATAAAAACCCAAAGGCTTGGTTTTTGCCATGACTGAAAGAATACGACTTGAGTTAACTTGAATTGCGAATAGAGTTTTAAATTATGTTCAAAAAAATTCTCTGATAAAATATTTATAAATTTTCGATTTACCGCAGAAAAAAGAATGTCGCCCTTTTGATAGCCACTTGTTAAAGGCGAACTGAAATTCTACGGCGATGGCTATTGCCGACAGCTCCAAACTTCTCTTGATTAGAATGACTTTATTTTCAATCTACGTTCTACTTGGTGCAGTCATCTTTCAGGCTATTGAAAGCGAACCTCAGATGAAAGAAATAGATCGAGTTCGCGCCACGCGAATGGAAATTTTGAACAGGTATAACATTACTGCGGAAGACGCTGAAAAATGGACGAAAACATTCGCCTCTACGTCGATGGGAAATGAGGATTTTCTGCGCTGGAATTACGGAAATTCTTTTCTGTTTGCAATGGTCGTGGTTACAACTATAGGTAAGATTTTTATAGTTTCGAATTTCAGCTCAATTTAAATGCAAAAATTATAACACATTTCACCAAATTGTGTTTGAAAAGAAAAGTTAAATGTAGTTGCCTTTCTTTAAAGGTCTGAAAAATGTTTGTATATGACTTCAGCTATTGTAGCTGTAAAAAAGGACATTTTTACTTATTTCGAATTGGTGTTAAATTCAGTTTAATCTGTTCTTGAAATTACACGCTCCCTTTTGAAATTAATCGTTCGTCCTTCAGTTCCAACAAATCTTACATGGGGAGGTTCCGCCCAGAGCTCCAACCCCTTACCCTTTTATATGCCATTTTTGATAGAAAAAGTACCCCTTTCGTAAACCTTCCATTGAAAAAATTACCCCCATAACATACCTACTTAACAAAAAAATCGCTAAAACAAAAAGTCTTCTTGTCGTAATCACGAAACGTTTTATAAGTTAAAATGATTGAGGCATAAGGCGCATCTTTTCGAAACATTTCAAGAGGGAATCCACCAGAACATTGAGTAAATTTGATTTTCAGTGGACAGAAATCTTGCAACAGAATAATTTAAAGCATATTGCATTGTTTCTTACATTTTTCAAGGGCTAAAGATGTAATAAATCATCTGTAGTAACACCAAAAAAAATTTCTTATGGGAGTCCGAGAAAATGATTGTCAAATTTCACGAAATTACATCTTACACATAAAATTTTCAGAATTTTACCTGTATAGTACAATCAAAATTCTTGTGAAATATTCATTAAATTATTTTGATACAAGCGCAAGATTTTCGTCCACTGAAAATTAAAATTACTCAATGTTCTGGTGGATTCCGTCTTAATTAAAGGCCCTTTTAAGGTGGCTCGATAGGGTGTTTCGGGTCAATACCTCCCACGTTTTAGTGTAAACTACGTCGTCATAAACAGAGATTTGGAAAAATTGCCACCACATTTGTATTAGATCTCTCTTGATTAGATAAAGAAGAAAATTTGTTATGATCAGGGTGGAATGACATCGGAGTTGTCATAGCAACGAAATGACGCAATTACTCATTGGTGACGTAGTTTATGCCCAAACTTGGGAGGTATTAACCCTGAAAAACCCTATCGGGCAGCCTCAAATACTTGAATAAAAGATTTCCCCACCTTTTCATATTCCTGCTTTGCACGTGACGTCACGGCGGCCATGTTGGTGGTCAAGAACAAGAGCATTACTCTCCTCTGGGAACAAAACTCTATTTTCATGTAAATTCTTCCAGAAAAAATTCTATTGTATTGACCCTCAACATGACCGCCCTATCACGTGGTTGCAAACAAAGAATACTTCAACTCGTGAATTCCCCACTCTTTGATATATAACCTTAAGTCTACGAAAGCCCTGTCGGTCGGAGTATCCCCTTATAGATAGAGAATGGCCCCCGGGTTTCAGTTGTACTGAGAAAAATAATTGTACCTGAGAGAGTGAATTATAGAGCTTAATTTTTCTTTCATTTTTTCCGCTTTTATTTGCATACATTTTAAAAGAAAATCACCAAATCTGAGCAGACTTTGAACTGATAAAAAAAAAATGTACATTAAGTGGTTCACACTGAATTTTCGTTTGGTTAAAAAAAGAAAAACTAAAACCATATCATACATTTTTGATTTGGAGAGGGTAACAACGTTATAATTGTTATGTGTATTTTTGTTGTTTTTTTAATATATAAATAAAATGCATCCCGACAAGGATATCACAATATGTGAAAAAAGTGAAAATGACAGCCTTTAATAGCGTTTTCTTTGGTAGATTAATCTCGTTTAATGGCCGTCAACATGCGTACAGCAAGAAACATACAAATACGTTTGAATACATCTTAATCAATTTTGCGAAGCCGATTATTTAGGAACACAACGCTAGGGCCCTCTGTCACTTTACTTTCCCTTAAGACAGGCTCCTATACTGCCATTTTTACATTAATTCCTTGAGCCGCGCCTTGAAGCCTTAAGATAGCTACAATCATGCCTTCTTGCACTTTAGTAGCTTTAAGTTGATTAGAGCAAATACATCGAGAAGACATTATGCGAGGGAAAACTCCTTCAAGCAATTTCAGTTGGCCTTGGCGTTGCCCCTTATTGGTTAAAAAAAGTGGTGGGAACTTTTTTGGCAATGCACCGCGAGGTGACCTGAAGGAAAAGTAATCACGAATTTTTTCCTTATCTTACAACTGTTATGATCCTCCTTGGTTGTGACTTATACAAACATGAATTTTTTTGCAGGCTACGGTAACATTGTCCCAAAAACAGTTCAAGGACGTCTGTTTTGCGTGTTATACGCACTGATCGGAATCCCTGGGACATGCTTGACTCTAAAATCCATCGGAGATAAAATAACGGAACTATTTACAAAATTAATTACAAACTTTGAGAAACGCGTATTGAAAAGATCACATCAGGCTCAAAAAGTAGAACTAACAGTTGCGATGACAACGATTGTGGTAACTGTGCTTTGTCTACTACCATTAATGGCTCTCTTAGTTCACGTGAGACACAATGAATGGTCATATATCGAATGTTTTTACTTTACTTTCACGACTTTGAGTACAATTGGTTTTGGCGATTACTTACCGCAATTTAAGAACAACGCTGATTATTCACTTGTACTCCTGGCGTTTGTGGGTCTCGCTTTCGTATCGAGTATATTTTGCTCAATGAACAATGTGCTTGAGCAGTATGGGCCGAGTGCGCGCGTTGTGCGGTCACTTCGCGAGAAGAGCGCAAAGAAGTCTTGGGAAGAAAAATCAAGTAATAACAACGAACAATTACCCTGTAACGGGAACGAAATAATGGCGGAAGCATATGGTGATGGCAAAAAAGGCGATTTGAACAACAGCCTTCTAAAGACAGGCGACAGTACTAAGTAGGATGATGTGCCAATTTCAGGTTCAGGAAGAAACAGTTTTGCAGAAGAAACAACTATGAAAAGCAAGAAGCGTGAAAGCTCGATCAGCCTTGGAATATTTACTTGCTAAATAGGATTGGTTACTGGGTCTGCAAGCTTTGACTTTTGACCCGGCTGTAGAAATTTTTTCTGGGTTGTTCAGCCTCGCTTTTGGTGGACTTTCTTGCAAGGTATTACTGATAAGTCGATTGAAGGTGGATCCAGGCCGAGATATGGGTTCGAAACACAAGCATGACAAGAAACGTAACCTAAGAAAAGTAAGCAAAGCAAGAAGAAGTAGTAACAAAACTAAATGGTCACGTTACGCGCTGTTTGCAGCTTAAGATGTTCTTTCTTGGAGCAAAATTTCTGGTCTTGATCTGTGGATCACTTCAGGTGTCTAAAAAATCCTATTGGGAATTTGTCGGAGAGTTGTCTAATACTATTGTGGAAAGCAGGAACAGGAGAAAAAGTAAGGGGGTCAGAAAGGCTACAAAAAATTAAGGCAAGATGGCGCTTTTTCCTCGTGCGCGCGTTCCCTCCTCTCTCGCATGTTTATCTCGCGCGTTATTCTTCTAAGAGGCCTGTAATGCAGACCAGACACAGGCTAAGAAGAGGGAGGGGTGGGGGAAGCACTCTCTTATTCATGTTAAGCCTAGTAAGTGTGTGCAGTATTAAAGGAGCTGTGTCACGAAATTAAGCCAAATTAGGTAATTACAAAATGCCTGTTAAATTAAGAGAAACATAAAAATAACCGCTTAAAACATTAAAGAAAGGTTAAATAACACAACAGAAACAACAGATGCCACGAATGGGCGAAACTGAAGAAGATTGAAACCGGGATTGAAATTATGGTTTTTTGAAAACTGTGCAGCCTAACAGTTTTTCAAAGTTGATTCGTGCTGTTTGCAAAATCAAAAATTATGCTCAGGAGACATATTTGTTTGTCTCGGATCCCTGATTTTGTCATTTACATGTAATTTCTTTGCTTACTTTAAGTTCCATAGCGATTGAGGTCGAGTAATTGGCAAAATTAAACAAAAATAAACTGGACTGCCGTGACACAGCCCCTTTAAAGAGGGTAGGTTTTGAGCCTGTGTTGTTCTTAGGTGCAACTTTAATCTATTGATCGTGTTTTAAAGTAGGTTAGTAAAAGAAATATTCGTCTGAAGTTGGGAAGGAATTTTAAAAAACGCCCCTTTTTGTCTCTTCCTTGAGAAATCGGTATGATTGAAGCCATTGTAAGAGTAATGTTGACACAACTCAAAGCTGCTTCTGGGTAGCTTGGAACATGTACAAGAGTGCCCACCGTTGTGTGGACTAAAATAGATAGGGTATCAAAGATTGCCTCCGATCAAAAATAGGCTGGGGATCCGAAAAAGCAAACCTTCAGTGTAAAATAAGGTAGGGTATTCTGGAAACATGCCGTACAGCCCCGCTACTAAGGTAACTGCATAAGTAAACAAATAATGTACATTTAATTTGAACTGGGTAAAGTCGGAAACGAGCCAAGGAATAGGGAAGGCGAAAACGTTTCCCAAGCGGTCGGGAGGGGAGAGTGATGGGGGGAGGGGTGGGGCTGCTAATGACTTGAAGGAGGGAGGCTGAGAAGAACCTCTACGTATTAAGTCCTTTTGTTTTATATAAGGTGAAGTGGGGAAGGGGGCTAAAGCCTTTTTTTTTCAGCCCCCCAGGGCTCTGCCGTCCCTGACAAAACCCATTCATCTGGAGCCGTAACGAGGTTTTTGCAACATGCAGCATACTCCCCCCTGAGTGGGATGTTAGTGCAAATAGTCCATCGCAGTGTTACCACCTCCCCTCCCATTCCTCCAATATGTCGCCAGTACCTATTTATTCACCTGGGCGAAGAGAGGCAATGTAAGGAGCTAAGGCAACTACAATACCACTCGTGATACTTCAAAACTGTCTCATATTTTACCCGCCTGACGGTTCGTGAAATTGCGTATAACAATTTTGAAATATCACTTGTGGTATTTATGCCAAATATCACCACAAATCATGCTATTACCTTTACTAACAATTTATTACAGTGTATTTCTAAATAGTTGCTGCCCTAAGCACATTAAATTAAAAATAATTATAATATTATTAATTAATTTTGATCACTGACTATGTTAATCAAAAATTTACAAAAGCATTAGCTTTAAAAAAAGTATATCCTAGAACTCTATCTAGAAAAAATACAAAAAAGATAATGAAAATCATGTCTTCGAAAAAAATGAAACAAACGAGAAGAAACACTTAAGATATTGCGATTAAATGCATATTTAAAAAGATAAGTTGTGTGACTGAATGACTTATAATTTGATTGAGTCACGCCATACAGGGGATTTACGTCAGTTGCTGCAAAACAGGTTCACACCGGGGCGGTAAAATGTGCAACGTAAACATGTACAGATTTTTTTGCAAAAAGAAGAACTACTTTCTACAACAACTCTTCGCAACTTGCAACAACCTTCTGATTTCTTGCAAGGTTTGAACAACATCCCGATGTAATGCCCCGCAAAACAAGTTTTTGTTGCCCACTATAGTGAGGCGAGCCACCATTTGGACTTTCGTAATGACATTTTGTTTTCACGACGTATTTAAATATTACGGAGCCTGGAAATGTGGTCGATTCAGCAGAAATGATACATGCGCTATCACTTAGGCTTTTGACGCGTCTTTTATTTAGTTTCTATATAAGAAAAGCGATTCTTGACAATGGTGCTTTTTCAAAGCCCATATTTTCGAAGTGGTCTAAATAAAGCCAGGGGCTCCTCATCGAGTCTCGACGACAGAGTCAATCTCCAAGATTTCTTTTAAATGAAAGAAAAAAGTGACATTTAACAAGTGAGGATGAAACGTGCTATTTAGTAGAAACCCAAATTTGTGCGTCTTTGGTAGAGATACTTGTCTTTTAACCTCCTGTCGTTAGTAAGTTCTAGTGCTATATCTTCTTGGTCTGCAACCACGTGACAAGGCGGCCATGTTGAAGGTCAATACAAAACAATTTTTTCTTGAAGAATTTACATGAAAATAGGGTTGCAAGAGGAGAGAAATGCTTTTTTTCTTCACCTCCAACATGGCCGCCGTGACATCACGTGCAAGCAATTGAGGAGGAGCCGCCTCTTCATTGCTCTACAGTTTGATGTCCTCAATAAGCATATTCTATTCTCTAGCAGTTGAACAGGAGGGCATTTTGCATGCGCATGCGTCGATAAGGTCTACTGAAGTAAAGATTGGCCCGTTCGCCTCGGATACGTCACCGAAACAAATTGACCGAGAGGGACTGGGAAAACGCCGTACAGGGACTAGGCAAGGTACCCCCCATCATCAACTGTACCCCCTCCCAATCTAAATACCCATGTCCCCGCTGCGCCACCAAGCTATAGTTTTATACCTTTTGCCCAGCAACAAGGTTTTGATTGGTTCAGACTGCAAAGTGAAGAGTTTCAACTCGCTCAGCAACAAAGTTTTGTTTTGTTTGAAGAGTTTCCGTTCTTGCTCAGGAACAACGTTTTGATTGGTGCAAAGTGCACCCTGGTATGTTTTTTAATCATAGCACTGCAGATGCGTAGGTTCTTTACCTTGAAAATGTCATTACTTTCTTTCTCTCAGATCTGCATTTTTTTTTTCATTTTAGCCCACTGTAGATCATTAGCTTATTTTAGGCCATAATAAACCTCGTACAATGTCATTTCGTGTTTTAGTATTTAAAAAAAAACCTAATTAAATCACCCTTCAGGCGCTGGAGAACCCTTCTTTACCGACCCGAATTGAAACATGCTCACATTTCCATTTGGAAACTACCTTGTGCTTTGACCTTTCTTTGTACTAATCCAATTTGAAGTAGCTTAAACTACACATTCTTGTTTTTCTACGCCTTCCTGTCCTAATAGCACTCGCACGTAAAAATGATTTGAAGACGTTAACAGCAGCTTAGTCCTAGACGCAAAATTCTCTCACACTCCAACATTTCATAAGTCAGAAGATATATTGTACATTCCCAAAGTTTCTATGAAAATAAATAATTTATAAGTATAGCAAGAAAAATATCAACTTACTTCGACACATTGTTCTCCCCCAACGTCTCGTGGACTTGAAAGATGTATCCACTATGCTTGTTAAGTGCACCTTGGAACTGAACAAAACTCTCGATCTCAAACCAGAAGTCAGCAACGCTCTTGTAATCGCCACGTTTAATCTTCTTGTGAATGCACAATAACCCGTCTGCTGTTGTTTTAAAGCTTTACGATTTTTAAACACTTGAAGGACTAACCAAGAAACTTACTAATACCCATAAATTTCTTTGGTTTCAATACAAAAAATGATAGAGTACCTCAACTAGGAAACGACATAAAAACCTTCGAGAGAAAGATTGGTACATGTATATTGCCAAGTACCTGAGAAAGATTTCTACATTTGCACTAAATTTCAAGTACTACAAAAGAATCTTAAAGGCTTCAAAAACGTACAAAGACTGCGCTAAATACAAAAAATTCAATTATTGCGGGGTTTCATTGTTGCTGCAAGCACTAAGTTGGGGAAAGGACATGGTCGCCATGTCTGGCAGTGGCCCAGGATATATGCAGACTATCATTACTACGCTATAAATAAAAGTGCATAACATGATTTATCATGTCCCACAAATGATGAAAAAGCATGGCAGTCTGAGGAAGTTTAGTGGACAAGGTATTTTTATCAATTTATATAAGCAAGTACATGGAACACGGAAAATTGAATCACCTGCTCTTCCATGACATACGATACAAATGAATACATATTTCCCAAAGTCTTGGTTCTCAAAACTCTGATTATTCAAACAGAAACTTTCTCCCCACAATACAATACAAATACCCTTTTGGTGAATTTGCATCCTTTCATTTATTTTGAGGTGAAGACAAGAAAAATGATGACCTCCGTCGGTATTTTCACCGAAAGAGCAATCGCTGGGTTGCAGTCACCAACATTCTCCTAGCTGAAAAAAGCCAGGAAGAACTACAAGGACAAGAATGGGTGAAACAGGGGTATGAAAAAAAGGCATGAAGCGAAGCAAGTGAGAAGAATTTGAACAGCACCACCTGTTCAAGTTAACATGAAACCCCTAGCCATTTGACGATAGTGCGTTTTGAAAAAAAAATGAAGATTTCAGTATTTATTGCTCTCGAAACTGCAAAGACGGGAAGGGTATTTAACACAAAACAAGAAAGCAAATCTGATTGGCTATCAAATGGCCTGTTTTCAGCAAGAATAGGACAGTATAAAATCGTTATTAAAGGGGCAGGTGTCACTTGAACGACACACACGTCCCCGCATGTACTAAGGATATATTATATAGACTTGATTGGAAATTATTAGGTTAAGTAACTATTTTAAATAATTGTTATTTAAGGGGTGGGTGTCACTTGGACGAGCTACACGTCTCCGCATGTTCTAGGTATAGTGCCCTTAAAAATTATTTGAGACAAGGCGATAAGCTACTCTTTCGCATCTATAGAGAACTTCCTAATTTCACGCGCCCGCTCTATAAGGAATTTGTGAACACAGCAAAAAAATTTTGGTTTGTTTTCTAAGGTCAGATACGGTCAGACTTTCGGATTCTTCTTCAGAAACATTTAACGAATGAAATGAACCTGAATTAGATCGAAGTTTGAAACAGTTTGAAATCACTTTGTAAGAGACGTTTTTGGTACGTTGTCATCCAAAAGTTTTGCTGCCATAGCAACATGACGACTTCTCCTCTACAGTCCGTCCTTTGTGAGAGTACAGCAAGACACGCCAGACTACGTACTACGCTTCTACGCTACTACGGCCTGCGTGTAAACAATATTGATTTTCTTTTTGTATAGTAATAGTCGTCATACAGTGTACTACGCTACTACGCTACTACGGCCTACTTGTACTTAATATTTACTTCCGTTTATGTAGTAAGATTTGTGATACCGTGTACTAGGCTACTACGCTACTACGGCTTACTTGTACTTAATATTTACTTCGGTTTATATAGTAAGACTTGTGATACCGTGTACTACGCTACTACGCTACTACAGCCTGGTTGTAAAGAATATTGACTTCTGTTTTTTTTAATTATGGTAATAGCCGTCATACAGTGTACTACGCTACTACGCTAGTACAGCCTCCTTGTACTTAAGATTTACTTCGGTTTATATGTAGTAAGACTTGATACCGTGTACTACGCTACTACGGCCTACCTGTAAGGAATATTGACTTTCTTTTTTGTATAATTGTAAGACTTGTCATACAGTGTACTACGCTACTACGCTAGTACGGTCTACTTGTACTTAAGATTTACGTCGTTTTATAAAGTAAGACTTGTGATACAGTGGACTACGCTACTGCGCTACCACGGCCTACTTGTACTGAAGATTTACTTCGGTTTATAATTATAGTAAGACTCGTCATACAGTGTACTACGCTACTACGCTAGTACGGCCTAGTTGTACTTAAGATTTACTCATGAACTAGATGTTAGTGAAAAGCTATTATAACTGTTTTCTTTTAGTAACAAAACTTTCTTTGTTTTTGGACAATAATTAGACAACAACAATATCTGTTGAGGAAAAGGTCTTACAAGGTTTACATGGCTTAAAAAGGCTACTAGCTAAGTTTACTGTAATGGGAAGTATAAAAGACGCAGCAAACAGTAGTTACAAATGCATATCAGTGCTCATAAATTCTTTTCATTTAACGCAACAGTTTGTTACGTACTGCAAAGAACGATTACTCATAAAACCACGCCACTACTCGTAGTACGGATATTTTTTTCAAATTGTTGCTCATATTTCTCGCCGGGTATTGTTTTGGCAATGCACCGCAAGGTGGCCTGAAGCCAAAGTAATCACGAAATTTTTTCCCATCTGAAAACCACTCAGATGCCTCCCTCCTTGGTTGTGACTTATAAAAAATGATTTTCTTTTTGCAGGCTATGGTAACATTGTCCCAATAACAGTTCAAGCGCGTCTGTTTGGCGTGCTATACGCACTTATTGGAATGCCTTGAACATGTTTGACTCGTAAATCCATCGGAGATAAAATAACGGAACTATTTACAAAATTAATTACAAACAGATTACTTTGAGAAACGCGTTTTGAAAAGATCACATCTGACTGAAAAAGTGGAGCTAAAAGTTACGTTGACATCGATTGTGTATCTGTGGTTTGCCTACTATCATTAATGGCTCTCTTGCATGGTTTACGTGAGACACAAGGAATGGTCATATATCAAGTGTTTTCAATTTACTTTCACGACTTTGAGTACCATTGGTTTGGGTGATTACTTTCCGCAATTTAAGAACAGCGCTGATTATTCACTTGTTCTTCGAGCGTTTGCTTGAGCAGTAAGAGATTAGTACTGCGCGTGTTGTGCGGTTACTGCACGAAAAGAACGCAAAGAAGTGTTCAGAGGAAAAAAAACGGTAATAACAATGAACAATTTCCCTGTAACGGGAACCAAATAATGGCGGAAGCTTATAATGATGGCAAAAAAGGCGATTTGAATAACAGTCTTCTAAAGACAGGCGACAGTACCAACCAGGAAGATGTGCCAATTTCAGGTTCTCGAAAAACAGTTTTGCGGAAGAAACAACTATGAAAAGCAAATAGCGTGAAAGTTCAATTAGCCTTGGAATATATTTACTTGCTAAATAAGATTGGTTACTGGGTTCTGGAAGCTTTGACCAGGCTGTAGAAGTTTTTTCCGGGTTGTTCAGCATCGCTTTTAGTAGATTTTGTTGCATGGTATTAAGGAGAAGAAACAAAACTAAATGGGCACATCACGCATGCTTAGTACTTTTTTCCTGGAGCTAAATTTCTGGTCTTGATCTGCAGATCATTTCAGGTGTCTAAAAAATCCTCTTGGGAATTTGTCGGAGAGTTGTCCAATACTACATGTGTATTTAATTGTGAAAAACAGGGACACGAGAAAAAGTGAGGGGTTCAGAAAGAATGCAAAAAAGGAACGATGGCGCTCTTTCCTCGTGCGCGCGTTCTCTCCTCTCTCGCACGCTTATCTCACGCGTTATCCCCTTCTTATGTGCCTGTAATGCAGGCTAGAAACAGGCTAGAAATGGGTGGGGTGGGGAAAGCACTCTCTTATTGATTTTAAGCCTATTAAGTGTGTGCGGTATTAAGTGGAGTAGGTTTTGAGCCTATGTTGTTCTTGTGTGTAGCTTTAATTTATTAATCGTGTTTTGAAGTAGGTTAATAAACGGTTTGGTCTGAAGTTGGGTAGAAATGTTAGGGCCTGTTTACATAAAGGTGGGGGACCCCCGTTAAGGGAGGTAACTCGCTTAGGTGGGGTAACCCCCCTGTCCATATAATTTCTCATTATAATTTGATTACGTTTACATGATAGGTGGGGTGACCCGCCAAGGACGGTATCCCGGTCTATCAGACCGCGTTACCCTCTCAGCCGGGGTCAAATTTTGCCATGTAAACGTTTCAAGTTGGGGTAACCCGCCTAGCCGGGGTCGGATTAGTGAGACATCAAATCAGCGCAAAATTCACTTTGGCGGTGGCTTTGCATCATTATTAAAGTTAACAATAGAAAGCCATTGCACCGAAGGTTGAAGAGCAACAAGTGATTGTAGAAGTGAATTATTCGCCAAAACACGTGGTTTGCCAGCATTTTTCTTGTTTACGTGCTTAGCGACCATTCAATAATCTTGAGAAAGGGCACCCTGGGATCGCGGAGTTTTAAGATCGCATGTAAAGAGAGTTATTTTTTTACCCCAGACAAGTCAGTAGTAATATTTCTTTTACCGACCTAGTCGGGTTACCTCACCTACCTGGGGTCCCCCACCTCCATGTAAACAGGCCCTTAGAAAACGCCCCTTTTACTTTTTATTTTCTTTTTGAGAAATCCGTATAATTTAAGCCATTGTAAGGGTAATGTTGATGCAAACCCACAGCTGCTTTTGGAAACTTGGAACTTGTATAAGTGTCCCTACCGTTGTGTGGACTGAAATAGATGGGGTATCAAAGATTGGGTCCGAACAAACATAGGGTGGAAAAAAACAGAACTTTAAAGCAAAATAAGGTAAGGGAGGCTACAAACATGCCGCTCACCCCCGCCACTTAATATACGTAACTGCATAAATAAACAAATAATGTACATTAAGTCGGACACGAGCCAAGGAGTAGGGAAGACGAAAAATTTTCCCAAGCGGAGGGGAGAAGGGGCTGCTAATGACTTGAAGTGAAGTGGGGAGGCTGAGGAGTGCTGGGGAGGTGGCTAAAGCTTTTTTCTTTTAGCCTCCCGGGCTCCGCCGTCCCTGACGAAGCCCACACAGCGGGAGGTTAACGAGCTTTTTGCAGCGTTAAGCATACCCCCCCCCTGGATAGGATGCTAGTTCAAATAGTGCATCGCAGTGTTACTAGCCCCTCCCCCCACCACCTATTCCAGCAATATGTCACCATTACCTATTTATTCACCTGAGCGAAGAAAGGTAACGTAAGGATCAAAGGCAACTACAATAATCAGTATAATATTAATAATTTATTACAGTGTGTTTCGAAATAGTTGCTGACCTAAGTACATTAAATTGATTATAATTAGAATAATATTAATGAAAATGTACATAAGCTCTAGCTTTAAGAAAGTATATTATAGAAACTCTGTCTAGGAAAAAATATCAAGATAATGTCAATCAAGACACCATGCATTGCTTGAATATTGACTTCCGATTTCATAAAATTACGCGAGTCACGCGATGCACGTCACCGGCTTCAAAACAAGTTTGCTTTGGGCCAGTAAAATGCGCAACATGTACAGATTTTCTTGCAAAAGAAGAACACCTTTCTGCAACAACACTACTTGTTTTTGTAACGACGTTTTGTTTACCTTAAAAAAATATGGAGCCTAGAAATTTAATCGCTGATGGAATTTGCACCAAGGAATGTGGCCAATTCAGCAGAAATGATACATGCCATCATTTAGAATTTTGCCGCTTCTTTTAGTTGCAATATAAGAGACCCGATTCTTGACAATGGTGACTTTTCAAAGCCCAGTTTTCTGCAGGAGAAGAAGGAACAGAGCGAATGTTGACACTACAAATGCTAAAATACGCCAGGAGAAATTAAAAGCAAAAGATATTCAAAATGGGGGAGGGAATGGGGAGACTATAGGGTGCATAAAAGGTGTCTTATTGGAGATGTGTCATTGATTGAATTTATCGGAAGATATCCATACTGCCAATATCGGATATTCAGTAGGGAGGGGTATTATGGGGTGGGAGAACGCTTATTTGAATGGAGTGCTTTTAAATCGCTCAAATACTTGGTTTTAAAAAAACTTAGCCTATAAACAAATGAATGACTAGCAAAGATCCCAAAGTGAAGTATAATTATTAGTTCTGGTGGAATAGGTAGAAGTTCCCCAGTTTATATGCTTCTGTTCTTAAACAATGCAACATTTGTTACGAGTTTGATTAAGTTCTCTTTGTTTCCTTTTAACGAATCCTAACTCGTTGAAAGTTCTTTTCACAGCAGCATGCTGCTCGCCATACAAGGTTTTATAAATGTTCAGAGCCTTTTCATAGCATTCTTCAGAAACAGGGTACTGTTTAACGCTACAATAGATATTGCCAAGGTCGAAATAACTGTTCGCTACAGAGGAATGCTCCTCGCCGTAAATAACTTTTTTAACGGCAAGAGACTTCTCATAGTATTCTTTAGCCTGATTGTACTGACCCAGCTTCCTGTAAACAGTTCCCAGGTTGTTGTAACTTCTCGCTACGTTACCATGGTGTTCACCATAAATCTCTTTTCTAATGGCAAGAGACTTCTTATGGTATTCTTTAGCCTGATTGTATTGACCAAGGTCACTGTAAACAGTTCCCAGGTTGTTGTAACTTTGCGCTACCTCACCATGGTGTTCACCATAAATCTCTTTTCTAATGGCTAGAGACTTCTCATGGTATTCCTTAGCCTGATTGTACTGACCCAGTTTCCTGTAAACAATTCCCAGGTTGTTGTAACTTCTCGCTACGTCACCATGGTGTTCACCATAAATCTCTTTTCTAATGGCAAGAGACTTCTCATGGTATTTTTTAGCCTGATTGTACTGACCAAGGTCACTGTAAACAGTTCCCAGGTTGTTGTAACTTGCCGCTACGTTACCATGGTGTTCACCATAAATCTCTTTTTTAATAGCAAGAGACTTCTCATGGTACTCTTTAGCCTGGTTGTACTGACCAAGGTTTCTGTAAACAGTTCCCAGGTTGTTGTAACTTGCCGCTACGTCACCATGGTGTTCACCATAAATCTCTTTCCTAATGGCAAGAGACTTCTCATAGTATTCTTTAGCCTGATTGTACTGACCAAGGTTTCTGTAAACATTTCCCAGGTTGTTGTAATTGTCCGCTACGTCACCATGGTGTACACCATAAATCTCTTTGCTAATGGCAAGAGACTTCTCAAAGTACTCTTTAGCTTGATTGTTCTGGTCAAGATCCTTGGAAACATGGCCTTGCACTCGAAAATAATTCGCCTTTTCCAGCTTATCTCTTAGCTCGTCATCAAGATAATTTACAAAATCAGAGCATAATGTACAAAAGAGGTGAGCGTCCGATATATTACTCAATTTGCGACTGACTTCAGCAGTTGAGGAAAGCCAGGATACTAAATTTCTAGGAGCTATGGAGGGGAATAATTCATTATTAGTTAATTCTGTGTCGGTAAAATTAGTCTTGAAATGTTGATATAACTCTTTACAATGACTGGTAGTTAGTCTTAACTTTATGCACGCACTCTCACTTGCAAGTAGCAGCTTCTTGTTGTCTTCAATTAATGAACTGAAAATCTTAACAGCAACAGAAAAGTACTCAGCTTTATGTGTGCGGTTCAGGACTGATGTTACAGTGGACTTAAGCACTTCATGAACAACGTTATGTACTCTTAAGTAAGTGGGTGTGCCGTCAACATCATACAAGCAAGTTATCATGGTCGATTCCAGAATTTTAGCTCTGATAAAATCTTCTTTTTGTTGCTTGTTACGAAATTTAACAAAGTCAACTGCAGCCTCAATAGGTAGAGAATCAGATGTGCATAGCGAAAACAAGCAAAATACTTCACAAAGAACTTTGTCGCTTTCCAAAGCTCGAGTTATTGCTATTCTGATTGCAGTAGCCGTTGTTTTGGGATATGCTCTGTTTTTTTGCGCGAAAAGCTCTTCTCTGGCTTCGCGTTCCTCGCTATTCAATGTTTCCAGGTATTTTGTCCAACGGTAATTAGGGGTACCATAGCTGACAATTGTTTGCACGTAGACTGCAGCAGCTGCTAAGGCAAGTGGTTGATACTCGAGAACTTTAGCAACCTCCTCAGCTTGTTGTTGATTCGAAATTTGGGACACTTCTCTTAAAAGGTCTACTGCGTCATCTGGATGCATTCCTTTACTGAGAGATTCATGGTAAGCATAAGGGGAATTGAACGGTATTGACTGGGTGTCTTGTGTTGTTATCAGCACCTGACCATGACCCCATTCTTCACTGGCGGTTGGAGGCAGATAACTAGGAACCAAGGATAGGTCAACAACATTATCCACAATAATCAGCCAGGCAGAAAATCGTTTCACTTTTGGAGAAATGAAACGCATCAGATGCTGCATTGTTTCACTTGAGCTGTCCCTCTTTAAGGTTGCCAGGTTGGTTAGGGCGTATTCCGTAACTCCCAGTTGTTTGGCTAGATTGAAATAGGAGTCGGCGAGTGAGTCAATGGTCTCTGCATTCAGCGTTACAACAAATGTAAGACCTTCGCCTTCACGAAGTCTTGTGTCATAGACGTCCTGTCCCACTTGACGAGCGATTTGACTTTTGCCACAGCCCGGAATTCCTGATAAATAAATGGTGCTGATGGCCCCTTTGCTTTCATTTTTAAGTTCCTCCAGCTTGTTCTTGATTCTTGTGACATCGTTGGAACGTCTGATGATTTGGTGCGATGGCTTGAATGTAAGACTACAGAAAGACTCGACTTTGGAATTGATTTCCTGAGTGAGGGTTTCTACTTCTTCCTGCTTGGTATGTAATGCGTCTTGGGTCAATTGTAAGTCGGAGTTTAGATTTTTAACTTCTTCATTTTTCGCTTTTAAATCAGCTTTAAGTCCATCAGCCTTTAGCTTGAGGCTTTTTACTTCTGCTGTGGGAAAGCTGCTCTGGTTTTTAACATCCTCGATTTCATCAGTTGCGAGTTTCAAAGATGTAAATGCAGCTATCACTCTTGCGACATAATTTTGAAATTCAACATCAGTAACTTCAACCTCGTTTATGTGAGCGATGTCGTTTCGCACCTGTCGAAGATCGTCGACCTCTTTTCTGATTGTCGAACTCAGAGTGGTGCCAATACTATCCGAGAACAATATCGCAAAAAGTAGACAACTGCAGTCCCACTCCGCGGTGTTTCCCTTTGTTATTGTCGCAAAATATCGAGCATTCTTTTTGCGACTTCTCCCCGTTTCGTTGTTGTAGAAATCGCTGCCATTTTGTGGAATGTCTTTCCATTCCCCAAATGGAGTTGTCATGTAAAGGAAATTCCACTCTTGTTTGAAGACTTTCCGAAGTCCTTCGGGGACCAAGTTGAAGGCGATATAACATATTCTGAAATAGTTTAACTGTTGTGAAGTATATTCCATTTTGAATTGGGATCTAGTAAAAAGATTAGCGAAAGAAAAAAATCAGAGTAAAAATCGCTACCCACCCCAAAGAAATCCTACATCGAAGGACCAATCCCCCCCCCCCGCTACTCATTGCCTGATTTTTCGCCTTCGACATGCATGAAACAAAAGGGTGGAGCAAAACAAAGGCAACAAAAATTTACTTACGCTTTTTTAGCTTATAGCTCCGTGAAATTGTAGAAATTAGTTCGTTGGCCTGTTAGCCTGTGGGAAAGAATAGTGAAAACCTTTTAGAATGAAAACCTGAAGGGAAAACGCGAAAGAGAGGCCAGGCTTATTAACTTTTTCCCTTGACAAGGGGGAGCTTATTTGAGAGGGGCGGGGACTTAATAGAGGATTTACGAAACCACAGCTGAAACCAAAACAGCAAAGTTTTAAAAGAATTTTCAGGCACATTTAAAACATTTATGTATTTATAGTTGTTTGATAGATGTTTTATACATTTGACCTCCAATTCCGTGTAAAATGCGCCGGCCGCTGTTACTTTCGTGAAAGCATCCACGATCCAGCTAGTGTTACGTGAACTGTTTTTTAAGGATAAATTATGGGTTTTGTTTCGTCTTTGTTCGTTCATAAAATTAGTTTAAAACACCGTCGTGAGACTGCAGCATCCAATTTATTTCAAGCATCACTTCTGAGTAGGGTGATCGGTGAATTTCATTTTTCATTTTGAGCACAATTATGGTTTACTAGTTGTTATAGATTGAAAACAGACAAAATAAGAAAATTTTTTGAAAGCTTATTTGCACTCTAATTTAACTGCTTAAATGGTCATTCAACTAACGTTTTTTGAAATGAAAAGTTCGTAAAAACGCGACGGTGGGATAGTCGTTTATGGGTTATGCTCCGTGAAACCTTTTAGAACATTTTCAGGCTTTTGATACATAGCATTCGTCGGTAGCAATTTTTACAAAGGCGTTAGGACGGTTAAACTCTGCCTTAAAAAAACTTCTTTAACATGAATGTATTGCTATACTAAAATAAGCAGAAAAACTGCTTTTTTAGTTAAACGTGCTCCCCGGAAAATTAAAGCGGAAAGGACTTTTTTAATACTGCAAATGGGAGCATATACTTTCCTAAAAAGGACCATCCGAGGAAATTAGTGGCGTTTATATCTGCGACCAAAGTCCTGAAATATTTTTAAACCAGTCAGGGAGAAAAGCTGGAAACCAAAACAAAGCTTGAGCAGGTTGGTTGTTCGCAAGTTTGATTCCCGCAAAACTCGCGCAAAATTGACGAAAGACGTGACGAATTTCAGTTCCTTGCGAATCGCGTGACGAATTTTTGCCTATGCACAATAGAAAACTGAACGGTTGTCAGCAGAGGTTACTTTTCGCACTCCAACTCATACCGCGAAAATGTAGTCACACTCCGGAAATAGCCGGGCGCCCACATTTGCCTCGCACTCAGAAGTTTTTTTGGCTCTTCACGCAAACACTATTAAAAACCAATCAGTTGAGTAGAGTCTACGAAGGAAGACGGACATTTCAGTAACTGAAGAAATTGAAATAAGGGGAGTCAATTTAATTAGTAGGAAAAGAAGTGGTAGACCTGTATTTATGTTCATGTGGACGGATGTGTTTTCGGTGATTAGGCTTAAGCACTGACTTTGAATGGTTAGCTTTTATTTTCTGTTTCAAGAAACTCCATAGAAATACTACAAAATATAGACAAAGGGGACAGAATTTAAAAGGAAAAGAAGTGAGAAAATAGACCTACATTTATGTATGTTTTGGACGGATGTGTATTCGGTGATTCCGTGGTACAGTTCGGAACTTAAAAAACTCAAAATATCGCGGAGAAAACTAGAAAAGAAGATGTTGAAATCGAGATCACAGCAGGATAAGGATGCGTATAGGGAAGTTTGCAATAACTACTCTATGTCTCTGAAGATTGCGAAGCAGAGGTATTACTCTGATCTCATTGAAGAATGTGGTGGCGATACATTAAACTGTTTCAAGTTGTTCGATCCTTGTCTAATAAGCCTGAGGAAAATCAGCTCCCTCCCCATGATGATCCCTGCAAGTTAGCTGATGATTTTGGAGAGTTCTTTTGCCGGAAAGTTGACCTAATTAGAAATGATATTGATGTTATTACTAATAATAATAATAATAATAATAATAATAATATTTATAGAGGGAGCCCAACTCGCCAAGGCGGTTTTCAGTGGGGCCCTTACTGTTGTTTCACTAGTTCTAAATGTTCCTACACCTGAGAACAAGTTTGAGAAGTTTGATGTCCTCTCCGAGGAAGAAGTGTCTGATATTATTATGGGCTCTTCTAATGCTAGTTGTCAGTTGGACCCGATACCGACATGGTTGTTGAAACTGTGTGGCAGTGAACTAATTCCAGTCATAACTAAAATGATTAATCTATCCCTTCAATAGGGACAAGTTCCAGACAGTTGGAAAGCTGCTTTAATTAGACCGTTGTTAAAGAAACTGGGACTTGAACTAGTTTATAAGAACCTCAGGCCGGTTAGTAATCTGCTTATTGTCTCCAAATCAGCTGAGAAGGCAGTTGTGGGTCAGCTTTTCCGGCACTGCTCTGATAATGCTCCACTTCCAGTTCATCAGTCATCCTATCGTCAGTCTCATTCAACTGAGACGGCTCTTCTTAAAGTCCAGAGAGATATACTCTCCAACATGGACAAACAGGAAGTAACTCTTCTTGTTCTTTTACATCTTAGTGCCGCTTTCGACACTGTCGATCATAATATCCTGATTTACACCCTGGAATCAGATTTTGGAATTTGCAGTGATGTTCTGAAGTGGTTTAGATCATATTTGACTGTAAGGGCACAACGTGTAATTGTTAATCAGCAGTCCTCCAAGACCTTCAATTTAAATTATGGTGTTCCTCAGGGGAGCTGTTTGGGACCTGTTCTTTTTTTTATTGTAAGCATTAAGGCTGTTTGAGGTTGTTAAGAAGCACCTTCCATCAGTTCATGGGTACGCTGATGATACTCAGTTGTACGTGTCGTTTCGTCCAGATTAGTTTGCTGCTCAAGATCACGCGATTATAAGGCTATTGAGAACTGCATAGCTGATGTTAAGGCTTGGTTAGTCTCACACAGGTTGATGTTTAATGATTCAAGGACAGAATTTCTAATCATCGGTTCGTGGCAGAAGTTATCTAAGGTTACCATGGCTTCAATTAAAGTTGGTAACTGTGACCTTCAACCCCTTAACCCTATTTAGACTGGGCTTTTTTGGTCAATCTGTGACTGGGTGGGGGGGGGGCTCCTCGGACCCCCCCTCTGTATCTCTGGAACCAATAATGCTAGGGTCATGAAATTTACACACAATGATCATCTCCGTACAAAGAAGCCCCACACCCAGTTTGGACTTGCCACGCCCAATTATGACGTCACAGTGACGTCATATTCCGATTTTTCAATGTTTCTTATTATTTTTCCACTTAGATACGTAAAATATCAATAATATTGGTAAAGTCATCTCTTTAATATAATATACAACATATATGCATATAAAATACACACTTGTACAGCGAGAAAAAGCAATAGGAAGCAATAAAATTTAAAATTTGAAATGGTTGTCTGCCATCTTGGATCCGCCATCTTGGATCCGCCATCTTGGATTTCCGTTTTTTTGTTAAAATTATAATTTAAAGCAACTTTCATAGGGGAAAAAGCTCAGAATGTATAAAAGAATTATCAAACTAATGTTTATTACCCAAACAAATGACTTTGGAAGTGTTATTTGGAAAATACAGCAGCATATTTGTCAAAGCAAAAAAGTGACAAATTTTAGCCCACCCCTCCCCCCGAAATATTCGATGTTGAAACATTTTGATGTAATTCAAAAACTAGTCCCAAACAAAGACCATTTTAACAACAAAAAACACTATAAGCGTAAAAACGCGATCTTAAAACAAAAAAATCACCATTTTTTAAATTTTCCAAAACCTATGTGTCAGAAACTGGTTGCCATGGCAACATGATTAATCACATGGACATGGTAATTATACCAAAATGTTCCTAGATAAATATTAGGAAAAGTCAGAAAATTTGAACGTCATAGCTCTTTCGGTGTAGGAGTTATCACGATTTTGCCGGAGGGGGGTTCGAAAAGCCCCCCCCCAGTCTGAATAGGGCTAAGCATGTTAGAAATCTTGGCACATGGTTTGATAACCATATGTCTATGAATACTCATATAGGAAAGGTATGTAGTAAGACATTTAGGGAGCTTTATAATATTAGGCAAATTAGGAAATATCTGTCTGCAGAATCAACAAAGTGTTTAATTCATGCGTTTGTTACATCACATTTAGATTATTGCAACGCTCTTTTGTATAAACTTCCACAATATCAATATGACCGACTTCAAAAAGTTCTTAATGCGGCGGCTCGGGTTACATGCTTAATTCCTAAGTTTGCTCATATTACTCTGGTACTTAGGGAACTTCATTGGTTGCCAGTAAAATTTAGAGTAGAATTTAAGATTTCACTTTTAGCTTTTAAAACGTTGAACGGCCTGGCGCCACATTATTTATCTGAACTACTTGTTGTAAAGCTTAGAACTAGATATAGCCTGCGGTCTGTTTCTGAAGCATTGCTTGTAATCCCTAAGGTGACACGGAAGACTTTTGGCGATCGAGCCTTTTTCCATGCTGGACCAACAGTATGGAATGCTTTGCCATCTAGCCTTGAAAAAAAAGTAGCAACATTGACTCTTTTAAAGTACACTTGAAGACTTATCATTTTAAGAAAGCTTTTAATTTGTAATGTTATATTCTTATTACTATTACTATTTCTGCCATCTAGCCTTAGAAACTGTATGAACAGTGACTCTTTTAAAGTACAGTTAAAGACTCATCTTTTTAAGAAAGCTTTTAATTTGTAATTTTATATTCTTATTACTATTATTATTTCTGTCCATTTATTGTATATATATATATATATATATATATATATATATATATATATATATTTATTTATTTATTTATTTATTTTTCTGTATATATTGTAAAGCGCGTTAGAATGTTTTAATAGTTAAAGCGCTATATTAAATGTAATAAATTATTATTATTATTTTTATTAGGCTCAAGCACTGACTTTGAATGGTTAGCTTAATTTATTTTCTGTTTCGGAAACTCCATAGAAATACTATAAAATAAAGACGAAGGGAACACAATTTAAAAGGAAAAAAAGTGAGAAAATAGAACTATGTTTTACACTGCTTTGAGGTCGGTGGTTGATTCAAGCTAATTCATGTTTACTGTTTTGAAAACTCCATAATGGTGTAATAAAATTAACGTTGATTGCACCAATTGCTCCTCTAGTGTAGACAGGTTAGGCATAAAGTAAGTGAAGTAAACCGGTTTCAAGGCTCCCCTTGGCTCTCATTTACATACAAATCATGTACTTTGCTTTTTTTTTCTTTCTGGTGGAAAACGTAAAAAAATTAAGATAAGGTTTTCTCAGTGTGTGGGGTTCATGAGCTGCCCGGCCTCCTTCTGAGCTAGAGAATGTAGTCTTAAAGAACGTCTACGTGAAACGCGTAATAGGACATTTTCACGGTGATGATTTTTGACTACAACTACCACAACTCATTTCGTTCTTGCTTTCTTATTTAAAGTTATTAACCCTGGTGAGGTTTAAAAAACACTACCCCTAATTTGCACCAGAAAGCAATAAAGTGAAGGATTCTGGTAGTTGTATAGAGGTTCACCACCGTATAAAAGTGCTCTCAAATTTAGTATATAATGTAAATATAGAATGTTAGGAGTTCCTAAAGACTGTCTGCGCGAGGCCAGAACGTTACGCGCGAGCGACCGCGGCCTTGGCAAAAGCATGAGGAGAAGACACGTTCCCTCTCTAATAGAGAAAGAAGTCGTTACGTCACGTTGCCATGGTAACAAAACAAAAAAAACGAAACAAATGACGTGTATACAGTCTTTCCTGTGCATGATTGCACTCAGAAATTTTGCTACCATAATACCTTGACGTCACACTTCTCCTCTCTTTTGAGAAGAGCCGCTTTATTGAAAATTATGCAAAATACAGCGGCGGAGTGTTGAAAAACGTATACAAACATGAATCCTCTACTTACGTTTTTTGTTTTAGCCGAGAGCACTCGGGTTAAATGATACAAATGTCTTCGTCTCTAACCTGTAGCAAAGGAAAGTGAAAGTCAAATTTGCAAACAAACAAGGCAGGCGGCCAAAAAACAGGATTACTGGAAGTTCTAGGGTTTACCCGATTCTAGGTTTCATTTATTCTGACTAACTGATTCTACATGTTTGAATGGACTGTTCTCAGAACTCCGGACAAAGGTGACCGGAAAGAGTGAAAAAAAATGCGATGAAATACCAAGCCATATAGAACTACATTTATCAACGTCTGAGTCAACCAAAATTCAATTTAGATTCAATCAACTGTAACATTTACTCAGAAATTAATTTTTTTATAAAGATGGGACATTATTATGTCAAAAAAACTTCTCTAGGTTCTATAGTATGTTCCTAAATTACGTCAAATGCCGTACAATTTTAGGTTTGACAAAAAAATCCGACCTAGATCTGAGAAGTGACCCTAAAAGATAAAATGAAAAATGATAAACTCTTGGAATCCATTTAACGCTGTTTGAAGTATTGCTGCCGATCTACAAGCTCGCCGATTTGAAGGTCATTAAACGCATTGAAAAATTGCGAGAAGAAAGTTTAGTGTGAAGGTCTTCGTAGCGGTTCTTCTTCTTCGTTATGTGAAGGGCTCCTGTTATTGCCCAAAATTCTCCTATTTCCGGCTGTCTAGAAGTTGTGTATGCCTCTAATCTGTTTGGTTTCAAATAAAAGACTAGTAAAAACAGTCAAAGTTTCAGAGACAACAATGGGTTAATATGATTTGAAACTTGATGGTCGAGTTTGCCGAACTGGTCGAGCGGCGTAGAAGCCCTTTCAGATGAAAAGGGAAACGTAAGGGAATATTAGTCAGATCTCAAATTAAAGGAATTGAAAATTGAGCATGAATTCAAAGCTTCTACAGAACGTTTTTCGGATAATTCTTTCTTCGGGTTGCTCTTTCTTCGAGAAATTCAAGCAATAAAGACACAAGCTATAATGGTACAAAAGGCCTTTAAGATAACCCTGATTCAACCAAGCTATGGCAATCTGAGCTAGACTTCCATCTTCACTTAAAATTGCATGCCTCTCGGTGGGCCAGGATCAAACGATTTTAAAATTGATCATGACTTAATACAGATCTATACAGAAATGGATACTCACGTTTCTATTAATGCTTAGAAATTGTGCTGTAAACGGTTAACTATCGCAGGCTTTCTGAGTACTCTTCGCCCCACCTAAAATAGGGGAAATTGAAAGTGAAATATGCCAACAAAGCGCTATCAAGTGATCAGACGAAATTGATAAGCGTTTGGAGAATACATGATGACCTTGATGCCACAGTATAACAAAACCCGGAGAAGTAGGGACGGGAGGTTAGGGAAAGTTACTCTGGAGGTATCGACAGTACGGTCCAAGATGAATACTAAGGATAGTTTATACTGGTTTAGGCTGTTCCAGACCAGGCGTTCAGATATACATGTAGGTTGAATATAGTGGCAAGTGGCTCGAACTGAAGAACACGGATGAAAAGAAATGAAGAGGGAGTATCTCCCTACCACTCCCCCTCTCCCTACCTCAGCTCCCTTCGCTGTTTTTTCCTGCTCACGTTTCTGAGAGCAGAGGCCTTCGATCCCCTCCCCATTATCGTCAAAGCCACTTTGTTCTGAGAGCTCGTGAGTCTAGGGACTATAGTCGTAAAACAACGGGCAGCAAAAATGACTTACATGCAGTAGAACCGCCATATTTACTGCCTCTACTTCCCCTAAGTTCAAATATTATCAGAGTTATAGTCAGGAATGTTCCGGTCTGGGAAAGTTATATCACACATCTATCACATGATAGATTGCGTGCAGCATAGTACTTCCGTCTTGATACATGATCTTTGAAATCCAAGTGAAAACAATCTCAAAAAATCAATGTCACGATTTTTAGTGCGACCTTTAGCATTAAAGCATTCTTTAAAATAACAGTTGAACAACATATTTTTATATGTTGTTCAACTGTTATTTCAAAGGAATCATGATCAAACTGAATGTTGAAGGATGAGCATAAGCATTGAAAGGTCAAAACCGTAGCATCACTCTCCCATAGCGTTTATAAACTTTACATGTATAAGCGATCAGATGAGCAATTAGCCTACGAGCTGAGGCTCATGCCACTTTTGTGAATAGACCTTGTCACGGTTTTCGACGCCACCTTGACAAGTAGGCAAACGCGTGAGAAATCACAATGTTTCAATTAGAATCTAATGTCCAATAAGTTCCGTATAACGGCTGTTCTGAAAACCAATATGAATTGTAAATTAAAGCTTCTGACTCGTCCTAAGCATTCTTCTAAAAAAAAATCGAGGGCGTTACATGCACTAGAAGACCTACAACCACTTTTTAAAATTTTCTGTACATTTGTCTGTAAGAAGTCCCAGAAAAAAAATACAGATAAATATATGAAAAATCTAAAACAAGCCTCTGGAGAAATTTAAGCACAAGTACGCCCCAAACATTTTTTGGTACAATCCTTTGAAACAGAACAGCTGTTTTAAGGGAATTATTGGACATAAGATTCTCATACAATTAACACTGTAATTTCTCACACGTTTGCTTACTCGTCAAGATGGCGTCGAAAACCGTGACAGGGTCTATTGGGGGAAACGAGCTGATCCCAGCCTGACAAAACATTGCAGGAAAAAGTGACATTCACGGACAAAAAGAAAATGGCTTAGAATTATACAGATCCAGGAGGCACTTTGGAAAAATTAAACAACCTAAAACCCTTAATCAGCCGCAATGAAGAGCTTTACATTTAAAAAGAGGTAGAAAATCAATATGCGTGTCACGACCTCTCAGTATGAAAAAAAGCGGCAAAAACTCACATTTGCTCAGTCAAAACGTTTTCCTCCAAAGGATAATCTATTCGTCAGAGAAAACAGTTCATTGGAACAAGCAGCATTTTGGCATGAGGTAGAAGTAGTGTGTTGCCTCGCCCAGCCTACCAACCCCCTTTTTTTTACTATGTAAGTACAATTAAATATTACTGATCAATTGAGCATTGTTTGTTGTTGTTGTTTTTGTTTTTTTCATCTTATTTTTGCACTTTTTCTGTATTTGTTCATTTCTCATTATTTTAAAAAAAGCTGTCCATGAACCCGCTCCATATGAAAGTGGTCCATATGGACCCGGTCCAAAGTGGGGGGCCGTGGACCCCTGGTCAATGTTTTGTCCTCACCCCAATAATTCTGGTAATTAACAATTAGTTCATGCGGCAGCGTGCGTATGTCGAGATATTGAGCACGCGGGAAGTTTGGAGAGCACGAAAGAGGCGTAAGAGTTGCACGAGGCGCAGCCGAGTGCAACTCTAGCCTTTTGAGTGCTCTCCAAACTTCCCAAGTGCTCAATATCTCGACATACGCACAGCTGCAGCATGAACTAATTGTTTTATAACATTATCAAAGCGATCAATGCAGCAGTTAACTGAAAATTTTATTATTGTAGGACGCGCTCAAAGCAGTACGCGTTAATGATTACGTGACTATATTTTTTTTCCTCACAGTTAATCTTATGTTTTTATCCTGAAACTGAGAGAAAGTGTACTCTAAAATGATTGCAAAATCCATATTTAGGTGCCGGAAAACTTTTAATTTACCGAAAAATTGTTATTGAGAGAAAACAACTTTGCAAAGAATGATCTCACGCCATAGCCCGCACAGCTCGCCGAGATGACAACAACAACAACAACACTCACCTCTTTTCCTTACTATCGGTTAACAAATTCAAACCTTTCCTCTTAAATTTCCTTATAAAACACATGGTAAACGCTTCATTGTCTATTGCTGAGTTATGGATGCACTCGGGAGACTCAGGATTGCTAAGCTCCCAACAACTCGAGGAATTACGAATAGTTTATTGACGTCATCAGCGTGCTCAATAGGAATATGAAGCACGCTCGCGCTATTGAATTTGATTAGGCGAATTTTCTAGCTATGTTATAATTATATTTAACACTGAACTTGTTCAGGCTGAATCGAAGCAAACGCACGAGGGGAAGACAAGTTTCCTTTCTAATAGAGAGAGAAGTCGTTACGTCACGTTGCCATGGTAGGAAGCAATATTTCTGGATCTCAACAAACCGAGGTCCTGCCAATATGGCATAAAAATGACATGTATACAGTCTTTCCTGTGCATGATTGTACTCAGCGGCAAAACGGTAGCCCATACTTTTCTTCCATCGTTTGAAAATGCAAATTGGCCATCTCTATCAAGATCCAGAAATTTTGCTACCATAATAACTTGACGTCACACTTCTCCTCTCTTTTAAGAAGAGCCGCTTTATTGATAATTCTGCAAAATACAGCGGAGTGTTAAAAAACGTACTGTATACAAAGATGAATGGTGTACTTACGTTGTTTGTATTAGCCGAGAACACTCAGGTTAAATGGTACAAATGTCTTCGTCTCTAACCTGTAGCAAAGGAAAGTGAAAGTCAAATTTGCAAACAAACAAAGAAGCCTGGGCGGCCAAAAAACAGGATTACCGGAAGTTCTAGGGTTTACCCGGTTTTAGGTTTCATGACCTTTCGAGAGTGTCGTGCCTTTGGTTTACATTTATTCTGACTAAATGATTCTACATGTTTGAATGGACTGTTCTCAGAATTTCGGAGAAAGGTGACGGTCAAGAGTGAAAAAAAAAATGCGATGAAATACCAAGCCATATAGAACTACATTTACCCGACCTATCCAATCGAACAGTTCGCGGTGTTTAGACAATGGCAAAATTTGCAATAAATTCACACTGTAGTTATAAGAAAAATTTAGCCGTTAAGTCACTTTGTATTATTATTAAAGAAAATTTTGGCCATTAATTAACGGCCCAAAAATTTAGCCATTAATTAACGGCTAAATTTTCATTAACTATTTATACAAACGAAAAATTTAGCCATTAATTAACGGCTAAATTTTCATTAATATATATACAAACGAGAAATTTAGCCATTAATTAACGGCTAAATAATTCCCATATATATATGAAGACAGCTAAACTTAGCCGTTATTTAACGGCTAACTATTTCCCATTATATAAGAATCATGCATTTTTAACGGCGAAATATTTCCCACTATATAGGTATCATGCATTTTTAGCCGTTAAATAACGGCTAACTATTTCTCACTATGTAAGTATCATGCATTTTTAGCCATTATTTAACGGCTATTTCTCACTATATAAGTATCATGCATTTTTAGCCGTTAAATAACGGCTAACTTTTTCCGATATATATAAGGAAATAGCTAAACTTAGCCGTTATTTAACGGCTAAACATTTCCCACCATATAAGTGTCATGCGTTTTTAGCCGTTATTTAACGGCTAAATACCTCCAAAACATATAAAGAGACTGCTAAACTTAGCCGTTTGTCTCGGATGGATTCATTTGGAGTACACCAGTCTAGTAAATCGAAGTGGGCGGTTTGTGCGCCAAGTGAATCTACCCTTCTGTTTCCGCGGGTGCCTCGAGTAGAATTTAAAATTGAGTTGCTAGTTTTACTTGTCCCACCCTTGTCCCACCCCTTCGCATTTCTTTCCAAATTGAAACTTTTCTTTCCTGGCAAAAGCCCCCCTTCTCTACCACCCTTACTAAAAACCGAATAGACCACACAACAAAAGTCGTTTGCCCATGGCCTTCTCCTGGTTTTATTGGCTTCTGACGTTCTTTATCCTTTGATCTTCCCTCACAGCCATTTTGAATGAAGAGACAAAAAAACGGCTGTGAGCGAGAGTAACGTCCTAGCATAAACAGCCCTTTTTGGCCGAATCAATTAACGGCTTAAAGAACCAACCGCGGAGCAGTTCTTTTAATGTTGGGTCCGGTGAGAAGGGAGGGGCAAATTTCGTAGTTCTCTTTTTGAGGCCGTTTAGAATTAAATGTCAAATTAGTGAACCTCCCCAGCCTCTCCCCCTCGCGATCCCTATTGTTCGTACATAATAAGCCGTTATTTAATGGCTAAGTTGAACCTCCTAAAGAATATGGCTAAGTTTGACCTCCTTTATCTATATATGTTGAAAATATTTTGAAATATTTTTAAGTTTGACCTCCCTCAGGTATATATTGGAATTATTTAGCCGTTGATTAACGGCTAAGTTAAACCTCTATAAACAAAAAGGAATTATTTAGCCGTTAATTAGCGGCTAAGTTTAACTTCCTACACATATATAAAATAAAATGTTTAGCCGTTAATAAACGGCTAAGTTTAACCTTCTTTCCATATATATGGAAAATGTTTAGCCGTTAATTAATGGCTAAGTTTAACCTTCTTTTCATATATATGCGAAATGTTTAGCCGTTAATTAACGGCTAAGTTTAACCTTCTTTTCATATATCTAGGAACTGTTTAGCCGTTAATTAACGGCTAAGTTTAACTTCCTACACATGTATAAAATAAAATGTTTAGCCGTTAATAAACGGCTAAGTTTAACCTTCTTTCCATATATATGGAAAAATGTTTAGCCGTTAATTAATGGCTAAGTTTAACCTTCTTTTCATATATATGCGAAATGTTTAGCCGTTAATTAATGGCTAAGTTTAACCTTCTTTTCATATATCTAGGAACTGTTTAGCCGTTAATTAATGGCTAAGTTTAACCTTCTCTTCATATATCTAGGAAATGTTTAGCCGTTAATTAACGGCTAAATGTTACCTACTCTACAAATATTAAAGGAATATTTAGCCGTTGATTAATGGCTAAGTTTCACATTCTTTACATACAAGGAATATTTAGCCGTTAAATGATGGCTAAGTGTAACCTTCTCCTTATATATAGGAAATGTTTAGCCGTTAATTAATGGCTAAGTTTAACCTTATTTTCATTTATACAGGAAATGTTTAGCCGTTAATTAATGGCTAAATTTTACCTACTCTACATATATATAGGAGGAATATTTAGCCGTTATTTAATGGCTAATTTTCACTTACTACATATAGAGAGGAAATGTTTAGCCGTTAATTAATGGCTAAATAATTTCTATAAAAAGGAAAATATTTAGCCGTTAATTAATGGCTAAATTCTCGATTTGTAGAATATACAAAGTGACTTTATGGCTAAATTTTTCTTATAACTACAGTGTGAATTTATTGCAAATTTCGCATTTATATATACACCCGACAGTTCGGCAATCGAACCCAATCGAACACCAATCGTTCGATTGCTGAACTAAATCGAACATAATCGAATTCACAATAAAATTTTGCCAATCGAACACAATCGAACGTTCGATTACCGAACGATTGGTATCATCGAACGTTCGATTAACGGACGCCGCATCGCATGATAGGCACGTGGTATTGGAAAATTCCGAAGGTGAAAGTGAAATCACCGCTAACTCCCTTCCCTTTTTACGCGGCTTTTGCTGAGCACTGAAACCCAGGACTGAAATGTCTGAAATGTCAAACACGGAGGAGAGGGAGGACACTGCATGTATTGAAATTACATGCAGTGTAAAAGGTTACCAAGAATGTAATTTTACTGTTAATGTGGGAGAAGAATTCTTTACCTTTAAGAAGATTGGCTCTAAGGGAAGAGCATTCAAGGTTACCAACACTAAAGGGCAGTTAGGACATCTTGAGCGGACGTTGGTCTCACCACTTTGTCCCTTTAAGGACGGGATGAAATGGTGAGTTATGATCCCACTTACGGGCACTTATGCTAAACGGATTTTGTTTTCACCGGGTTTTAAGGAGAAAATGGCCGTGTTTTCACGAGCGATTTTTCAAGTCGCTTAGCGACTTTCAACCGAAAATCTCGTGAAAACAGTTACTTTTCCGACTCGGTTAGGAATTCTCATTAAATTTAAGCCACCAAACAGTTGACAATTAACTTCGGCCAATTAGGATGCGCTTGTTTTCAAACATTTGACCAATGTTGTCAAATCGGAAAAAGAACACGCGTTCTATTTTTGCGCCTCGTCCAGGGCGAACAGTGGTGTTCGTGTCAAGCGGAAATGCCACGAGGGATAACAGAAACTTCCCCCGGGAATAATTTTTTCAGCAAAGTTATTGGAACATTGACATTCTTGCAGTATGATGTCCAGTTCCTGTTTATTCAATAAAAGCTGACAATGATTATATTCCACGTGTTTTACTCAGTTTGAGGCGTCAAGAGACAATTGCATTGGATTAGTTCGATTTTGTTCGATTTTGTTCGATTATATTGGTTCGATTGGTTCGAAAATCGAACTCACAGCAAAATAGGTGTTCGATTTTGTTCGATTGCCGAACCCAATCGAACGATTGGAGTTCGATTGGGTTCGATTGGTTTTTTGTTCGGTTTTGTTCGATTGGATAGGTCGGGCATTTATCAACGTCTGAGTCAACCATAAATCAATTTAAATTCAATCAACTTTAACATTTACCCAGAAATCAATTTTTTATGAAGATGGAACATTATTATGTCAAAAAAAACTTCTCTAGGTTCTATAGTATGTTCCTAAAATACGACAAATGCCATACAATTTTAGGTTTGGTTTGACAAAAAAATCCGACATAGATCTGAGAAGTGACTCCAAATGGAATCCATTTAACGCTGTTTGAAGTATTGCTGCCGATCTACAAGCACGCCGATTTAAAGGTCATTAAACGCATTGAAAAATTGCGAGAAGAAAGTTAAGTGTAAAGGCCTTCGTAGCGCTTCTTTGGGTTGTTATGTGAAGGGCTCCTGTTATTGACCAAAATTCTCCTATTTCCGGCTGCGTAGAAGTTGTGTATGCCTCTAATCTGTTTGCTTTCAAATAAAAGACTAGTAAAAACAGTCAAAGTTTCACAGACAAAAATGGGTTAATATGATTTGAAACTTGATGGTCGAGTTTGCCGAACTGATCGAGCGGCGTAAAAGCCCTGTCAGATGAAAAGGGAATTTAAAGCTTCTAAAGAACGTTTTTGGGATAATTCTTTCTTCGGGTTCCTCTTTCTTCGAGAAATTCAGCATTAAAGACACGAACTATAATGCTACAAAAAGCTTTTAAGATAACCCTGATCCAACCAGGCTATGGCAATCTGAGCTAGACTTCTATCTTCACGTAAAATTGTATGCCTTTCGGTGGGCCAGGATCAAACGATTTTAAAATTGACCATGACTTAATACAGATCTATACAGAAATGGATACTCACGTTTCTATTAATGCTTAGAAATTGTGCTGTAAACGGTTCCGACTATCGCGGGCCTTCTGAATACTCTTGGCTGCACCTAAAACAGGGGAAATTGAAAGTGAAATGTGCCAATAAAGCGCTATCAAGTGTTCAGACGAAATTTATCCTGTTGATAGGCGTTTGGAGAAAGTATCATGACCTTGATGCTGCAGAATAACAAAACCCGGGGACGGGAGGTTAAGGGAAACTTACTTGGAAGGTATCGACAGCGCGGTCCAAGATGAAAAACTAACGGTAGTTTGGACTGGTTTAGCCTGTTTCAGGCGTTCAGATGTACATGCAGTTGGAATATAGTGGCGAGTGGCTCGAACTGAAGAACACGGATCAAAAGAAATGGAGAGGGAATATCTCCCTACCCCTCCCCCTCCTCTCCCTACCTCAGATCCCCTCGCAGCTTACCCTGAGAGCAGAGGCCCTTCGATCCCGTCCCCACTATCGCCACAGCGCGTTTGTTCTGAGAGTTCGTGAGTCTTGGGACTATAGTCGTAAAACAACGGGCAGCAAAAATAACTTACATGGAGTAGAACCACCATATTTACTGCCTCTACTTCCCCTAAGTTTAAATATTAGCAGAGTTACAGTCAGGGAAAGTATGGGAAAGTTATATCACACATCTATCACATGTTAGATTGCGTGCAGCATAGTACTTCCGTCTTGATACATGATCTTTGAAATCCAAGAGAAAGCAATTTCAAAAAATCAGTGTCACGATTTTTAGTGCGACCTTTAATTTAGCAAAATAACAGTTGAACAACATATAAAAACATCAAAGTGATTACGATCAAACTGAATGTTGAAGGATGAGCATAAGCATTGAAAGGTCAAAACCGTAACATCACTCCCCCATAGCGTTTATAGACTTAACATGTCTAAGCGATCAGATGAGCGATTCGCCTGCGAGCTGAGGCTCATGCCACTTGTGTGAATTGTGGGGGGGATTTTTGGCCGGCCGCCATTCATGAACCCGCTGGATGGCGGATCCGCCACCAAAATTTTCCCCGAATTCGCACAAGTCAGTCTGCCAGTAGGCAAATGAGCGATGGGAAAGCTTAAATTTGAAACTCGATCCTGTGATTGCTTTGGATCCAAAGGACAAAACATGGACCAGTGGTCCATGGACCCCCACTTTGGACCTGTTCCATGGATCCCCTGTCATGGACCAGGTCCATGGATACTTTCTTACTTTTATAGAAAGGTTTTGGACCGGGTCGATGGACACTTTTTTTAAATAATGAGAATTGAACAAAAACAGAAATAGTGCAAAAATAAGATTTGACGAGACGCTGTTGACGGCTGATTTAAAAGTTATCACCAAGGGAGGAATTACGCGCTCCAGTACAAAGACTTGCATTATCCTTAGAGAACAAGCTGGAGTTTAGAATTCATTGCTTTTAGAGCAATCATGACAGAGTCACTTCGAAATTCTCCATAGTTGATGTTATGCTAACAAGCTGGGCCCAGCGTGACAAAACATTGCAGGAAAAAGTGACATTCACGGACAAGAAGGAAATGGCTTAGAATTATTCAGATCCAGGAGGCAAGTCGGAGAAATTAAACAATCTAAAACCCTTTAAAATCAGCCGCAAAAAAGAGCTTTACAAAGAAAAGAAAATATGCGTGTCACGACCTCTCAGTATGAAATAAGCCGCAAAAATTCACATTTGCTCAGTCAAAACGTTTTCCTCCAAAGCATAATCTACCCGTCAGAGAAAACAATTCATTAGCATGAGGTAGGAGTCGTGTGTTGCCTACCCACCCTCCCTTTTTTTACACTATGTAACCACAATTAAATATCACTGATCAATTGAGCATTGTTTGTTGCTGCTTTTTTAATCTTATTTTTGCACTTTTTCTGTTTTTGTTCATTTCTCATTATTTAAAAAAAAACACTGTCCACGAATCCGGTCCATGAGAGGAGTTCCATGGACCCGGTCCAAAGTGGGGGTCCATGGACCCCTGGTCCCTGTTTTGTCCTCACCCCAATAATTCTGGTAATTATAGCATTGAACTTGTTCAGGCTGAATCGTTGAGGAGAATCTGGGGAGAGGGAAGGCGATTACACAGTTTTTCAGTATTTCTTTCAATTGAAACGAAATGTTAAGATGTATCTTTGAGACGTGATTATTCAGACCATTTCAAGAGGTATCTTTAACTCTATAGTCTATTGTAGTTACTCACGAAATTACCTGATCTTGACGAGCAATAGCCTCCCCGCAGACGTCCTTTGGGGTTCGTTCGTCACGCATTCATTCTCACCCACGGTCCCTCTCCCCCACGGTCCGTGGGGGAGAAATGAATGCGTGACGAACGAACCCCAAAGAAGGTCTGCGGGGAGGCTAGACGAGTAAGAGCGATTTTCTCACCTTCATACCCAGACTCCTTGTTAATTGAGGTTAAAAAGAAAAATTGTTTATCTTGTTTCATACCCTGTTCGGCGGTAGCAAAGACGTCAAATAGCAGCGGCCCCGGGCACGGAAATGATCTCTCCCAGCTCAACCGCAACCAAATATTCCTTTTTCTTTTCTTGTCAGTTAGAACTTAGAAATTACGTCATAGTGCGACGTACAGATTTTTATTCACGAGTTTTGCAACGAGTGAATGAAACTCCGTACGCGCTCTTTCTATGATGTCATTTCTCCATTATTTAATTCAAACCGAGAATTCAACACGCCCATCAAACGTCTGTACCCAAGGTTTCTGTACCACAAAATCGAGTTTACGTTCAAAACACTAGGGGGTAAAAATTGAAAGATTATAAATAATAGCTGAAGGCATGCAGAGCACAGAGTAACGCAGATTTTTTTGTGTGTGTTTAGAAATAGCCTGCTGAACATGGCGCCGATTATTTTTTGGTTCATTTTAGGCGAGCGAAGGGAAGCGGCGATGGCTCGCACCCATCTCGCACTTGCCTTTGCGGGGGGCGGAAGGAAGCTCTTCACAAGGCCACACAGCATTGGCTGTGAAAATAACAGCCATAGAAATATAACAGTGACTCTGTCCCTAAAACAATGACGGAGCTGCGTGTTATGGAGAACCAATGAAATTAGAGGTTTTTAGGAGCTGCGTACTATCCCCACTTTGCGGCGCCCGAAAAACGCGCAAATTTGACGAGTTTTCATGCTTAGCTCCTGGTTTAGGGCTCTTGTTTAGGGGCAGTCTGGTAAAAAGCCTTTTTTGGTTATAATTTCTTACCTTCTTCTTTCAAAACTAGCCATAACCTCGACCATTTAATCAATAAATCGAAGTCATGCATTGGTTAAAATAATAGAAAATTGGAAATTATTGGATTGAAAAGGGTTGAAAATTCAAAATGAAGGGAATAATTGGTAAACAAATAGCAGATAGTCTACAGGTGCCCCTGAGCTCATTAGCGGACTTGCTGGTTTATTCGTATACCTTTTCTAGCCTAATTCTTTCATTCTCTTTCATTCGACAACCCCCTTAGTTACCCTTTCGGGTGTCATGTGACAACTTCAATCTCGGTATGTAATTACAGTCAAACTTCCTCAACACGGAAACCAAAGCGACACAGCCAAGAGGCCGCTTGGCTTCCTATATAATAGGGAGCTTTAGCAACGACGACGGCGACGGCAACTAGGACGTCAAAAAAGCAATAGGTTTATTACGCAAAACAACAACTTTGCACGTGCATCACGCTTTTTTGTACATTTCTTTACTGTCCTTGCACGACTACGACGTGAAAATGCCTAATTGCAAGTTTTATGTTCAAGGAGGTAAACAAGCGACGACGAATCTCTTTTTCTCTCTCTAAACTTGAGTGCGGTCCTCAAGAAATCAACTCCAGAGAAATTCGCCTACACTTGTCATTTTCAGCAAATTGGAATAAACGCGACAAGGATTGAAATAACGGAAATTCATTTTAAAACTGACGTTTTCGCTGCCGTTGCCGTCGTCGATGCTAAAGCTCCCTGGCTAATAGAGGTGGAGGAACGAATGGCATCAGTCAGGGCTCAGGAGAAGGTATTTTAATTTTAATGCAAGCTTTTCCATATCTGATGATAAATTCCTTCATTCTCTAACATTAAGGCGAGGTTTATATAAGAGGAGATTCTTTCGGATCAGTTTGACTGGTTGCTTCAATTTTGCCATTTACACGCACAGGCGTGAATTCGAAATAAAACGTTCCAGTTTAGTCGCGCGTGCGGAGATTTTGAACCCTGATCTAAAGTAAATTTGTATCCGTTTGAATATTCTTGGATTATCTCAGTGATGTGTGCATACGCTCGCTGATCCAAGTATATACCTTAAGTTTAATATATCCGCAGAAGTTTATGAATCCGGGAAAATGTCTTCTATAGTAAACCTAGCCTTTGTATTCGAGTGAAGTTCTCGAATTGAACTGATGAATTAATTGCGTATTAAAACACCTTCAAATCCGAGTACCATAAATGTAATCATTCCGGAAACATTTATGAATTCAGAAAATCTCCCCTGGAGAAAAATTAGCCCAAAAGGAGAAATATGGCTCAATATGATAATAATCGGTATTGGGGGTTCTTAAAAGTTGAGGAGTCTTGCATTGCTGTCCCGTTTTTATTGCCCTCTAAGGGTAGCGATACTTGAACATCAAGATAAGTTTATGATGAGTTTTCCTGCCATCAATTTAATGCTTGCTCAAATTCCTGGCATCAAGTTCCAACTGTATTAATTCTCTTTTTAACAATTCTTACTTTGCATTGAACATTTCTCTTTAATTTCCATTTTAATTCCGGCGTGTAAGAATAATGTGGCGCATTGTTTTTTATCGTGGGTCAGTTATTATTCACTTAAAAAAAACTGTTCTTTTCCTCTCTTTGTAATTTTTCATTATTTGGCCATGAAAATCTCCTCTTAGGCTTCCAGTATATCCATAACATGCTTTTGTCGACTTTTTTCCTCGTTGATTGCGGAGTTGTAAATGCTGGCCTTCTGCAACCCGTAGGCGTTGAAATTTTTATGCTAGGTGAAATTTTTGTTTTTCTTCGAGGCTTTGATAAAAATTCGCCGGGTTCACCATTCTGTGGTTTGCTTTCTTGAAAAGGTCTTGTTGGAAATGATCCCATTGATTTTCCACTTTAAATCCACGTTATAGCAGGATGAAAACTAATCATAGTCTAAACGGTTTAGGCATGAATAAGATGACCAGAAATATATGCACGTTTTGGGAACAATTTTTTTGTTACTGTGACAGCTTCCCCACCTTGTTTTGGCAGCAAAATGATTTTCACATTAAAATTAATGACCTGAACCTGTAAAGAGCCTTTAATGATAACGCAAATGGTTAAAATTTACCAAAGAACGTTAAAAGAACACATAGGCCATGTCCTCGCACACGAATCCATGCAGACATTTTAGAAAACGCATATTTCTATCAGGATTTGTGATCGCTCTCCTGGAAAGCAATTTCCAAACAATTCGGTTTCGGTGTCCGGATTTTTTAGGGAGCTTAAGCAACGCGCCGGACGACGGCGACGGCAACGAGAACGGGAAACTTCAAAACACGTTTAGATAAGCAAAACAACAACTTTGCATGTGCATCACGCTTGTTCGTACATTCCTTTGCCGTCGTTGCACGACTACGACTTGAAAGTACCTAATTTCTCGACGTCTTGTGGAGGACGTAAACACAAGACAACGATTTTCTTTTTCTCTTCCTGAACTTCGATCGATGCAGTCCTTTAGAATTTGTCGGATCGAACGACGTGAGAAAGACGCAGTAAAGTTTGAAACTGAGCGCAAATCATCCTCGGAGACCCATAGGCATATAAAGGGCGCTAGGGAAAGTCTAAACGGGCGGAAAAATATATATGGAACGAAGAAAAGTAAAGAACGGCGAGAAGAGCCCCTGGGGACAATGTCTTACCAGACTAGTTCCAAACGGTCACCGCTGTTCTGGCTTCTGATTGGTGCCAGAAAAACACAAGTTTTCTGGCACCATTTTTCCGCCCGTTTAGAGTTTCCCTCGTCCCCTTTATCTGCCCCTGGGTCTCCGAGGATGAGCGCAAATTTATTTAAGCGTTAAGAGTGATCAGCATCAAATTTCTCCTTTTAATATCACTGCTATTTAAGACAGAGTGGTCATGACAATTACGGACATGATCACACGGGATGAATTTACTTGATATTTTATCGACTTCTCCCCACTACTTCTGTAGGAAATCAATCGGGGCAACAGATGAGAATTCAAATTTTGATCTTAGAGTTTAAAGGGTTAAGCTCGAGTGGTCGGATTAGGCCGTTTCGTGTGAAAGCTAAGCGGTTTCAAAAATTTAGGAATCCTTGTGGACGTAGCCTAAACGATACCAAAGAAAGGTACTTCTGAATTGTCAAATAGGACTTCATACATGAACGCAAAATGTAGAACCATCGTAACACCCTTCGGTAACAGATCCGGTTAAACCCTATCTCGGATTCGTTCTATTGGGAAATCCGGATCTCGGATTTTGCAAACGAACACGAAATCCGAAAACGGATTTCACCTCCGAGAAATCCGTCGTCAGGGTGGATGTCAATTCAGAAATCCAAATCCGGATTTCATGGATTTCCTTTTTACCGTTGGATGGGAAATCCGAAAAAGGATTTGCAAAACTGTTCTCGTGAACAGCGGTGTTCTTTTTGTTAATTATGCGTGCGCGTGCAAGACCGCTGTTCTTAAGGCCAGTTTTTCAAATCCTTCTTCGGATTTCCCAAGCGAAGGCTAAAAATGAAAATCAAAAAATAGATATCTCAGCATGACCTCAGCGTTAAAACTAAAGAACTGCATTTTTGATGTGAAAGTGACTGCGTGTATTAAATTAACTAAAGCTCGTAAAAGTGAAGAGGAGTTCGTCCGCGACAGATAAATGACATTCCAGAACAAGTTCCGCACTCAACTTTAGCAAACAAAGGTAACATAAATTACAGCTAATTAACTGATTTATTGAGAAGACTTTGTCTTTTTACCGAGTAACACAGCACATTAACTCATATGATGCACTTTAAGTGCTTAACAAATTCATCCAACCATTCACTGTTTTCATGCCGGTACTTTTCTTCTATGAAGGAGACAATTAATGTAAATTTCTTCGTCATTCAAAACAACTAACAAAAAAAAAGTAAGATATCTAACTTTTTTTTTGCGAGCAAGCCATTACTAAGTTTAGTACCCCTAATTTGTAACAATTAAAACCACACCAATTTGAAGTTAAACAGCTTTGTAAAAAAGTTGTTAAGTATCCTGTTGTTTAAAATTCAAACAAATTTATCTTCTTTTTCCATGGTTAAGACAGTTTGCTTCGTCGTCACCTTTCTTGGAACATATCTTATGAACAGGGTATAAACTATGCAAATATCCCAGTCAGCCATAGAATAAACGCCAACCTACTTAAATAAAAATATCTACTCTTTTTAAATAATAATAAACTTTACATTGACTTTTGCAGGTTCTTACAAAAAGCCTTAACTTACATTTATAACGTCATCTATCTTTTATAAAGCGCTTAAGCTTAAAAATAGCCTAGACAAAACCACTTAAATTTTACCATTAAAATTTCTGGAATATTTTCAGGATACTTCCTTTCATCAATACCAGGCCATAAAGGTGCTGAAGTTTTGCGATCTTTATGCATACAGGTCACAGGTAGCCAACGGAATGTCCTCAATTACTCAACAAAACGCCAACCTACTTAAACAAAAATATCTACTCTTCTTAAAAAATTATAAGCGATGTTAAACGCCGGATTCACACTGATTTTTGTAGGTTCTTATAAAAAGTCTTTTCTTACATCTATAACGGCATCTATCTTTTTATAAACCGTTATAAAGCTTAAAAATAGCCTAGACAACACCACTTAAATTTTACCATCAAAATTTCTGAAATATTTTCAGGATACTTCCTTTCATATAACACCTGTCGATAAAAGTGCTGAAGTTTTCCGATCTTTAAGCAGACAGGTCACGGGTAAACAACGTCATGTCCTCATTTACTCAACAAAATGATCATGACAATATCAAATTATTAAAAAATACTGAAATGGCACGAAGCTAACAACGTTTCTCTGTAAAAACAACACCGCAATAATACCGTCGCAGGCTTTTTGACAACACTTTTGCAAATAGAATTCAATGTATTCGAAACTAAAGAAAGTTTTTAGAAGTATTTCTCTAAACTGCCCAAAGGAAGCTATTAGGCTGATTTAGCAACAGAACGGGAACGTCAGTTGACGACGGGAAAGCGCGCGGAAAGGACTGGATGTGTATGGATGGGACTTTCGGCTCTCAATTTGACGCCCTGTCATTGGTCAAGAGTCAATATGTTCACGCGATATTGGACCAATCATGGGAGCTCTTACATAGAGATGTCCACCTGTGAGATGCCCACTTCAATACTGTCTAGACACAAACCGATGTCCACCTTTAAAAGATTGAGGTATTTAGTCGGTGTCCATTGGTCGTGGTTATCCAAATGATCCATATGCGATAGACTTTCCGCAGAAAGAGCCTTGTGTCATCTTCTGGACGTGGCCGCTTTTACTTGACGTCTACTTTTCATTTGCTTATAGAGTTAGACACAATGCGCTGTTAATCACCTAACAAGGTCACATGATCTTACAATTATCCTTATCGCACCTTTCCTTTCCCTTAGTGTCTTCCCCAGGATCGGAATCAATTGGTACAACACAACTATTTTCATTCTGTGCTGTTTCACGTCTGTTCTCGCTACCCACACCGTCACCAACTCTGTGTTGATAGCTGTGTCCGACAACTCTCGTTGTTTGGTTTGAATCTGTTATCTGCCTCTGATCTTGGTTTACCGAAACATCACTGTCGGGAAAGGAGTCACCTCTCACAAATATTTCTTTTCTGTGTTGCGCTTCTTTCGACGAACTTCCCTTTGAAGGTGCGGTTGAATTCTTGAATGCACTAGCTGCATTAGATGCTGCCGCAAAAGCGTGATCTGGTGGCGGTCCCGGAATACTACACTGTCCAACTAGTCTATTGCTTCGTTCATCAGCTCTATTTGTAGGTGGAATGGTATTCCTTGCTACAGACAGTTTGATATTATCTAGCGCAAAAGAAAATAGGACAAGCCGAATGCAAAATTAGTTTGTTTGACCCCTGCCCGTAGGGATTTTGCTGCAGTGGAACCTCGACATAACAAACGGCCAAGGGACCGGCAAAATTGGTTCGCTACACAGAGGTTTCGTTATATCGAGGATCTTTTTCATATATTTAACTATTACGGATCATTAAGTCAACATTAAAGCTTACTTCTCACTTAGGGCAAAATGTTGGCTTAGGGGGAGGGGTAGGTGGGCAGTTCCACCATAGATACTGGGGTAATTAGCCACGCACGCAGACGTTATAAAGACTTCGTCACGAGTTCCACCGGATGAAGAAGCCCTAATAACATCTGCGTAGGAGGTTACCTCCTAAAGAATAGCCTGCGTGCCGTGAAGGCGCAAAAAGGGGAGGGGAGGAGAGGGGGAGAAAAGCATAAATGGGAAAAAAGAAGGTGCCTCTCTCCCCAATCCCCCTCCATTTTCGACACCTGCTACGCATGCTAGGCTATGAACGGTCCGCTACCACATGGAAGGTAGGCTTACTCACCCCAACCCCTGTGCAAAGAATGCTCGTCTAATATCACAGTATTGCCAAAAAAATACATCGAAGAGATGACCCTCTAAGGTGTTGCACTAACTTGCACAACGATGTAAAGTACCCAGACAAATAAACAAGGCTTACTTGAAGGTCCCTGCATTGCTGACGAAGCTGAAGCAGTTTTCTTTTCATCTCTACATGTACGCTGCTTCTGTAAATGAGCAGTTTCTCCACTTTCCTCAGACGCTTTTCTGTGGTTTAACTTTTTCTCAATTCCAGACAGTGGTGTGCATCTCTCTGAACTGCTACAGTTTACTGAACCTTCAATACTTGACAAGGCGACGGTAGTTGCTGTAGTTTCAGTGCGAGAAGTGCAAACAGCCCTTTCTAATTCGCCCAATTCCGGTTTTTTATTTTCTTCAGGAATCGGATATGGGAATCTCCCAGGGCTATCAGCAGCGTCACTTGAATTTTCCGTGGGAGTTTTAGGATGATTACTTTCAGTCACAGGGTAGGACAATGTTCCAAGACCCTTGACAGCATTTTCCTTTTCCGAGATGGATCGCACACTGCCTTCTTCAGGAACACTCGCAGGTAATTTTTCAGAGACGTTAACATCGGCTGAGTTTCCAGGGGGACTTCCTGATTTTTTTGTCTCTGGAACAGGACTGCACAATACTACGCAAGAACCAGTCGCAACTTCAATCTGCTTGGAAGATCCTGCGCTGCCTGCTTCAGGAACGCTCGCAGGTAATTTTTCAGGGACATTAACATTGGTTGAATCTCCAGGGGGAGTTCCTGAGTTTTTTGTCTCTGGAACAGGACTGCCGGAAAATGCTCCGCGAGAACCAGAAGCAACTGCAATCTGCTCGGAAGATCCTACACTACCCACTTCAGGAACTGCCGTAGGTATTTCAGGGGTATTTGCGATATTTTCACTTTCTGTAGGGTTTCCTGAGCTAGCAGTAACGGGGTTTGTACCACTCCTACTCTCCGGAAACCCAAATGGAGATTCGATACTTTCCGCAGTACTTGGAGTTCTGAAAGATATAAACAAGTGAACAGAATGCTAATTACAATACAGGACATAAACACTCTGTGACTACATAAAAACCGTTATGACAAGGTCCTTTTTACGATTCTTAAGTTCTTACGATTCTTAAGTCAATTCGCGTCACAATCGTTCTGAAATATACGCCGTGACATGGACGTTGCTCCATCCGTTTTATGGGCTCCTGCTATGGACCTGCAAAACATACCAAGTTGGTCCCTTACGAGGGCTTTGATTGTATAGGGTCCTTTAGCGATTACAGTATTAAAGAACAGTTTCTTATAATCTACTAACGTAGCGCAACGGTCATTAAACAATAAATAATATTTGGTATACGTCAACTTGGTGTTGCTGTTCCCACATTGGTTACACTGTGGTCACCAATACTGGCATGTCCACCAGACATGTTGATACTGTAGCTACTTTCACCAGTGGAAGGAAGCTGGGGCTGAACACTTAACACAAGAACAAATCAAAATTTACATTCTCATGCGTTTTCTTTGAGTGCTCGAATCTTTCTGCTCGTGTAACCGCCATATTGAGAAAAACGTCGAAGAGTTGGGGAAAGTCAAAGCGGGAAAGAAGGATGGGAGAATTCTTTCCCACCTCGCCCGTCTTCTTCTTTCCTCGTCCCTCTATTCCTGCTCACCAAAATATCCCTATGTCGAACATCGTACATGGTGGCCACGGGGATACGAATATAAACAAGGCAGCTTTCACCTGCTCAAAAATACGCCAGCATCGCAGACTATAGTTTGTACCACAAGTTGCATTCAGTGAAAAGAAAGGATCGATATAACGATAGGTTGCATAAAAACGGCCTGTACATTACCTCTGAACATTTTTTGCTAATATGTTTCGTTTTGACATTGCGACAAAATCGTCAAAATACACTCAACAACTCCCCGAAGCAATGTTATTAGTTTATGAAAGTTATTTGTTCATTTTATCCAAAGGGTTTGGTAAATAGTCAAACGACTATAGATCATTTTAAAGTTGTGGGCTTAGTATCCTAGCTTTTGAGTGGACGTGAGGCTGAGGTTGACCCTGTTTTTATACAAACCTCCTTCTTTTTTATGGAAATTTAAATGAAAAAAAAAAAATTAGCATAACAACAACATGATTTACATAATAAAGTAGGAAGGGTTGTATCAAAACAGGGTCAACTCCAGCATCGTTTCCACGAGCCGACCCGCGCCTATTCCAAACAACGATTGTGATTGGCTGGAAGAACAATAGGGATGGTGACATAACAATGCCCCTATCCCTGAAAACAATAGGTAGTGCAGGTTATATGCACCAATGAAATAAGAGGTTGGGATGGGTGCAGGTCAATCGCTTTTGCACCTGTAACATACTGTAAAATGGGCTATTCCCCCATGGCCGATAAATATTAGTGGGTCAGAAGAGGGTTATATGCTTTTTTCTCAGGCAAGATAGATATCGATATTGACCACTAATCACCTTCCCCTAGGGGGATAGTTGTATACTGTACGATAACCAAGGACTCTGTCTCAACGACAGAATCTTTCCAAATACGTCAGAAGTATCTCATATGGTTGCCTCTATGATTCAACTCATTTCAAACCACCACTGACATCTTAAGTCAAAGATACGCAATTTCCCTCCCACACCGCTTCCACATTTCTGAATTTCAACGGCAAACCGTGCGAAGCAAACAGATTTAAATTAACATCACAATGACTGAAGATAAGATCATACACTAACCCAGTAGGAGTAACAGCTGATTGTCCCACATGAAGCGCACTGTGGGGTCCAATCGCTGCATATCCACCATTGCCAACTTTAGTGTGGTATTCATTCTTAACTGTAACTTGTGCTGTTGTTACATCAAGAGAGAATGATCTAAGAGAGCGAATCCCCCATACATGACCCTCTTTCCATCAAAATTATTTTCAATCTATTTTTGGTTCTGTGTCACACTGTGTGGTTATTTTAAGGACGCCACCTTATTGGTCGGTTTGAGTGGCGTCATGTAATTTTAAACTTAGCGGATAATTCATTTCACTGCCGATCACGCACAGCAAGCGTTATGACGTGCAAACGTGGTATTACTTTCGCCGACGAGTCAAAAGATTTCTACGTGGAAAAATCTGGCAAGAGTAGCTCCCGAAGAGCAAAACGGTACTAGCTTGTAGAAGTTCGCCGGAGGAAGCGGTTCCGACTCGACCGAAATTGCTAATTGAGGTCTTCGCTACATCAGTATAAAAACATTGAACAAAAAAGACAACTGTGTCTTCCGGTGACATCCACGCACTCCCGCGAGCTGTGATACCGTCGTTTAGATCCAACCGTGGACACGTAACGAGAAAATAGGTTCAAAGTGGGTTCAAACATGAATGTTTGGCCGCCAAACATTTGAATTTTGAGAGGGCTCTAGACAAATGTGGTCACACCACCCACTATAAAGAATTGACAGAAACCAGAAACCGCGCATAAAAAGTCTCTGGCATGCAGGTTAGCGATTGTCTAACAGCTTGAAGCATCTGACCTGATTTGTGTTCGCAGGGCGAAATATTCATCGCCAAGTATTAGACGTTAAGAAGAAGTAATGCAGTTTGAAACTCTCAAGAATAATTCTGAAAAGTAAATGTACTGTTTCTGAAAGAAAAACATTCCAGGAAAAAGTGAAAAAATATCTTGCAGATTTTCATAAACAATTGAAGCCAGCCACCTATTAAAGGTTTCGTGTTTCGCGCGTGATAACCATTGCCTTTGGCTTTCACGGTGTGTCAGAATTCAGCATTCGTTACTTTAAATGGCTACCAGCCGTTAGAAAATCTGAATCTTTAATCTCAAAGTGAAATTTTGACTCCAATACTGCAATCCCTTTGTAAATGAAATTCATTCCTACAGTATGAGCGGAAAGCGCTGATCAAAAACACGTCAACAACAGGAGCCAATTAGTGTCGGCTCCTAGCGCTAATTACTATAATGGCTGTCAAACTTCAAATGTTTGGCGGCGAAACATGTCACGTTCACGTGAAAGTAGACCACGCGGGTCACGGAAACAACAGACAAAAATAACCTACGCAGCACGCGCGCGAACTTTAAATAGATTTTAAAAAATTATCATGGGGCACAGGGATTCGCTCTCTTACCTCATCCTCTCTTGGTTACATACATTACTGAAACAACAAAATAGTGTCAGCTACAAACAGATTTTGATTCAAGTCAGGCTCGGTTTTCACTGCTCTCTAAGGTCCGGTCTGGTTCCTCCTCTTTTCGCGGGGAAGAAACGCAGACTTATTTTTCGAAAAAAGGCTGGAAATCTAGCTTAGTCATTGCAAATATATCGGCTGAGGCCAATTTTTTAACCTGTGGGGTATTCACTCATGACCGCGCTTGGCTGACTTCCGAATGCTCACCGAGATATGATACAGTTTTGGTACAGTGAGACAGGCCATCGCGTGATACATAGAGGTTTAATTCACAATTTTTAATCAATTCTCGTGCTTCTTGTGCCTTTGCAAAAAAATCAAGAAGTGCCACACACTAAATCTACTTACTATTAAAAAAATATCATTATTTCATAGGTTTAATGCAAGCCAATAATTAAACCAACTCGTGACAGGAATATCTCGGTGAGCATTCGGACGTCAGCCAAGCGTGGTCATTGCACGCGTGCTGAACAAGAATGCTGTATAGTGACAGACTAGAAACAATAGACAACTCCCAAAGCACAAACTCAGCCAAAACGCTAAAAATCTTCAATGTTTGCTCAAGTTTGGGCTTATAGAAGATAATGTCACAGTTTTTCAATGACCATGAAATTCAGAGTCCGGGTAGTTAGTTAATCATTTGTGGCCCTGAAAAAATTTGAAGGAAAAAAAACTACGAATTTTCAAGAAAATGCTTTTTTCGTGAGATGGACTCTTAAACGTTGACAAACGTCAACAAATAGCGAAAACTATAATTTCTATATGTTTGCTTTGCTCGAAATCGCGCGCATTTACAAGGCCCTAAAGCGTTTTGCTGACGTGCAAGGACCCATCTGTTATAACGATGCCCAAAATAAAGAGATGAATCTCATAGTTTATTAGATATAATCCGTGTAAAGTTTGCTTATCGTTTTCGCATAAATTATGACCTAAATTTGGAAACCGCTGAATTTCTCGAATTGGGTCTTTGCGATTTTGGTGAAACTCTGTTCAGCGCAAGGCACTAATGCGCACTATGTGTAGCCGAGAGATTTTCACGAAAAAATGCCGGCAACAGCAGATTTTCGACTCAGACCTCAAAGGGGCGTGGCATTATAACCACGTGACATTTACTCCGATCGCCAAAAATTTTATGTTATATTGTAGATTGATCTATATGTTATCCATTTTATGTGTTAGACTTACGATAAAAGTAAAGGTGGGGATACCAGAGAGCTTCAAAGTAGGATGGTACCCCCCCAAAAAAACTGGGTCGAGTCACCTTAAGAAGGCGAAAAACTACAACTGACTTTCTCGAATCCCGCGTTAACTGGCACCAAAACCGCATCATAAATTTCCTATAATTTTACCCTTAGTAACCCTGCTAACCCCAAATGATATATTTTTTGCCCCAAGGTTATTTTTGTTATACTTCAACCCTATATAAATCGAACTAATTTTTAAAACTGTTGTAAACAATAATAAAACATACTCCAAAACAACCACTTGACAGAAAAGAATCAAATAAGACGCTCTAGGGACAATTCATACAAACTCTTAATATATTATTTAATATATACATTTTGTAACACTCATGTATACAGTAAAAACCCGCAACTAAGAACCTAAAAATTAAGAACCTGTTAGCCTAAAATTGGTCATTTATACCCCTATAAACAAGAACCTATTTAGCCTAAGAAATTTAAAACAGGTTCTTATTTTCTGAAATAATACTAGTACATTACAGCTGCATTGCAAGAATCATATTTGAAGCAAAGTAAGCAGATTGCCACTGTTGTAAAAATGTTTTTTTAAAGAAAAATGCGTGCAAGATATGTAGTCTTACAAAGCATACTAACTACTTTTTCTCCAGAATTAAGAACCCATTTTAAGAACCTAAATAGCCTAAAATTCTGTTAACTACCATTTACATAAGAACCTGTTTAGGCTAACTCCTAAAAATGTAGGTTCTTAGTTGCGGGTTTTTACTGTATTATTAATTAACTGGTGTAGTTATAATTAAATTTCGAGCCTGCTTGTCGCCATAGGGCCGGCCTTCAGTATAGGTCAGTGGTTAGAGCGTCCGAACTAAAACTCGGAGGGTCGTGAGTTCGATCTCACCCGGAGCTCGGAATTTTTTCTGAGCTTTCTGGTGCTAGAAAACTCCTTCTTCCAAACTATACTATTTCTGTGAAAATAAAGCTTTGATACTGCTGTACAGTGGCTCTGAGTTTAATCACTTCAAGTCAGTATCATGTGATGAACTGTCTGATCTGGTTCCTACATCGACTTTGCATGCTAGATCCGATTCCCGCGTCAGTCCTCAAAAACTGTTATGATCTGCTTCTTCCGTTTATCACGAAGGTTGTGAACTGTTCTTTGCAGAACTCCACGTTGACCTCAGACATGAAACGAGCCAATGTCAGGCCCTCTCTCAAGAAACCATCACTTGATTACCAACTGTACAAGAATCACAGACCTATCTCCAACCTGATGTTTCTCTCCAACTGCTGCGAGGAGGTAGTCGCGAGTCAATTCATTTCCCATCTGCGAGAAAACAAACTTGAAGAAATCTTCCAATCCGCTTATAAAGTGGGCCATAGCACTGAATCAGCACTGTTGCGAGTGCACTACGATGTGCTATGTGCATTAGATGATGGAAGGTGTGTGATGTTTGTACTGTTGGACATGTTGGCAGCGTTCGACATAGTGGATCATGGCATCCTACTATCGCGTCTCTCCCAGTGCATTGGTGTTCAGGGCTCTGCCTACACTTGGTTTGAGTCTTACCCGTCCAGTCGTTCACAGTTCTTCCAAATCAGAGATATTAGTTCTTCTGATCGTCAACTGACCTGCGGTCTTCCCCAGGGGTCCGTGTTAGGCCCAGTCCTATACTTGGTCTATACCTCTTCTCTCGGAGCTATCCTGCGTCGCCATGGTGTCGGGTTTCACATGTACGCGGACGACATGAAGACCACTAAAATGGAGGACGTTGTGTCTGCACGCACTAGGGTCGAAGTTTGTTTGCGTGAGGTGAACCAATACATGCTTTTAAACAATCTCCGGTTAAACAATGTTAAGACTGAACTCCTGGTTCTGCACGCTAAACATCGCCCTAAGCCACCATTAGATTCGATTATTGTGGGTGATACTACTTTGGAGCCCACATCTAGCGTACGGAACATTGGTGCCGTCTTTGACGATATCATGAGTTTCGAGGAACACGTCAATGAACTATGCAGGACTGCTTTTTATCACATCAGAAACATTAGTCGTATACGTCCATGTCTTAGTATTGACTCCACCAAAACACTAGTGCATGCATTAGTAACGTCTCGCTTAGATCATTGTAATTCGCTTCTCTATGGCCTAACCAATTATCTTATTCAGAGACTACAATATGTTATGAACGCGGCGGCCAAAGTGATCACTTGCAAGTGAAAGTTTGATCATGTCACACCACTACTTATTGAGTTACACTGGCTCCCCGTCCGTCAGCGTATTGTTTTGAAGATCTTAATTGTACACCCTTAATACACTCCATGGTGCGACTCCAACGTACCTGACTGAGCTCATCAGTCCTTATGTTCCTTGGCGAGCTCTTAGGTCTGCTGACCAACTTCTGCTGGAGCAGCCAACGCACAAGCTCGATTGATTGGCTTGAGGGCTTTCTCAGTGTGCGCGCCTTACCTCTGGAACTCGCTTCCATTTGAGATTAAAAGCAGCGCATCTGTCTCTATCTTTAAAGCTAAGCTTGAGACCTATCTTTTTCGACAAGCATATTTTTAGGACTTTTAGACTTTCGAGTTTTTCGATTCTTAGGATTTTTTTTACATTTTTTAGTGTATAGATTATAATATATTTGACACTGTAAAGCGCATTTGGGCGTTAGGAGAATGCGCTATAGAAATATATTATTTATTATTATTATTATTATTATTATTATTATTATTACTCCACGGTAGCTAAGGTTACAGAGGCGCTGCTCCAGTTTTTAATAAATGCCTGATAAAGATAAGCACGACAGAGTTTTTGAACCATTTCTGTTGAGAAAACCAGTCAGATCTAAAGGAATTTTAAAGCTCTTCAACAGAATAACTGTTGCTGTATTTTGTCCAAAAAAGAATCGGCTGCGTCTTGTGGTTAAAACTTCAAAATACACTCTTGCTCGTTTTTAATTATTATTTTATATACTGAGGTAAAAAGGTAAAGGAGTCTAATTCTACAAAGTCAACATTTGACTCGCAAACTTGAGGTCGACTGTGCGCTCATTTTGAACTCCTGTCTTTTCATCAGCGATCAGTGCTCCGTTCGACGGGCATTAGAGAGCTTTAAATTTGAGGACGAGTGAGAGCCGACGAGATTTCCCTTAAAGTTTTTTCGCGTATTCTCGAAAAATATTCAAGCCGGAAAGCTTCATTGTACTATGTTTCACCTGAAAGGTTTGTGCAGTTATTTTTATTGGAGAAGGTTTAGCACTCTCCCGTTCGCAAAATGATTAAACTTCTAAAATTTGATAACTTGTTCCGCCACTACGACATTCTCGCTAAAACTCCTTGTAGAATGGAGACGGCTATCACGTTTTCCCGCCAAAATGACGCTGGTTCACGCGCGATCACAACTCAGTATTGAGAAAATCTCGTAATCGTTGTGGTCCTTGAACGCTTACGGAAATTTTGGCGAAAAATTTCCGTCAAATGGTACTGGTATTTTTTGTGGCACCGAAAACAGGAACGGAATTGAGTTGTACCATTTACAAAATACCGGTAAATTTTTTCGCTTTCTCTCGACTTGAAGCATGGCACTGATAATCCAAACAAGTGGCACCACAAATTTCAGTCGTTTCAGTAAAAACGGGAAAAAGGTAATACCTCGAAAGGTATTACCTTTTTTCCGGAAAATTTCCACCGGGATGAACAATTCCATTTGAATTCTCCCCGGAATTTCCTGGTTTTCCATAAAAATGGTAAGCGCTCCTAGTCTCAGAATCTAAAGCTCTCTCTCCTAACGCAAGACTCAGAAGACTGCCTAGGAAGTGCGCTTTTCTCACTCTCTAGCTTTACACTTTACCCCTGGTCGCTTGTTTTTACTAGTTTAACAAAAGTTATATTAACAATCATTCTGTTTCTGAAATATTTCTCCATTTCTGATTGGCTCAAATCCCCTGGATGATTCTTGGATGAGTCGCTTGCTTACATACAAAACTGGAAAATAAAGCAGATTGAATTTTGAAGGTGATTTATCACCTTCATGTATAAGGTTTATGAGATTTATAAATCTCATAAACCTTGCACATACGTTGTTGATTGTCTCTGTTCAATGACCGCACTATAAATACTAGAAACAAACTGAACACTCCTTCGAACAAAAAACATAGTTGCCTGTGAAAGCACATGATCTGTAAGTCATGCAAGCCCGAAAGGGCTGATTGGTAAGCAACAGAAAACGCGCAGTCCAACCAATCGCAGCGAAGAAAAACAAATTGATCAAAAACTAAGTTCCCAAAACATTGAATGAGTAATATAATAATCATTGCTTTCTAGTTTTCGTATGATGTGAAGAATCCGGCTGATCACAATCACTTGATCTTCATAATTGTTCAGATATACTCACCCTCATCCAATAATTAATAATTGTTTCAGTGTTGAGATAACACGTTTAAGAGCCTTTTTAAACCACGTTACGTCGAGCACATGGGTGAAAATTAATTACACACCCATGGTAGAGTACCCATCCAATCGTATGAAAATAAAAGGTATGGAGAAAAGTATGATTTTAGGTTTGTCTGTACTTCTTCATTGTGGCCCTTCGCCCACCTTATATATTGCAAATCGATTTGGAATTTAGAAATGTTAGATTTTTAGGAGAGATGAAAACTGACGTGGTGGAAGACGACCCGTTAAAACATGTAACATTCACGTCATGCAGTTGAAGAGCTGAGAGACTAAAAAGAGAGGAAAAAATTGCATTGACTCAAATCACAGCCCTTTTTTTCTGAATCTTCCCAAACGGAATGGCAAGGACCATTTAATTTTCCCACCAGAGTTAAGTGTTCCCATGGAAATGATAACTACCCATGGGAACGCGACCTCTGGGTATAAGTGGATAAAATCCTCTCGACGAGCAAGAACCAATCAAAAACTCAACTCATATTTGGTTCGTCGCCTACAGGATTCGAACCCAGGCCACATTGACAGCAATGCTCGCCACAAATATTGACTTTTCTTTTTATGTCACACCTTACTTTCCATGTATCACTTTCTTTTGCTCCAATAAATCTAACGTAATACCGCAGGTCACGCTCTTTTCATGCGTAAATGAACACGCAGTCTTCCTGATGAGAAAACAGGCAGGGCAACGGTCAATAATTAATTATCTTTGCCACTCACGCAGCCTCCTAAGGTTGAGCAGTAGTAATAATTTAGCTAATACACTTTAAAATTCTCCCCGAATTTTTCTCAAATAAATACACCAAAACCATAGTTAATCATAGTTAAATAGGGAGGCAGCGTGGCCGAGTGGTCAGCGAGTCGGACTCGCAATCCGGCGGTCCCGGCCCGTTCTAGTCCCGCTTTGGCCACTTGCTGGATTTGCTCTCGTCGTCCTGAGTTCAAATCCTCGGCCACGCTTGTAAATAGCCCACTGGCTGCCTCCCGCCAGTTGGGGTTTTAAATCCTGTTATGTTGTATTTGAATTATTTGTTTTCTAAATACTTACTGATTGTAAAGCGCTTTGGATCACTAAGAGAAAAGCGCTATATAAGTGTATATTATTATTAAATCTCCCATGAAGAACTTCAAGAACTCACAAACAGACAAATGAATTGTTTTTAAAACACTCGGCGGTTCTTTCAGAATGATTACGAGATAATAGGAAAGCACGTGGCGAAAAAAATCGAAAACGCTTCGTGTTTTTAATACCGCAAGATATCACTGTTGTTACCATTTATGGATTTACATGTGAGGTTTTCTTAATTTTTCGACAGGTTTAAGTTTATCTTATCAATAATTAATCTTAATGGGCAAAGTGAAAATTTATGGGACAAAATCTGTTAAAAATATATCCACAGCGTGGGTTTTGCTATAAATTTTATCCATCTCTCGATTTTCCACCCGAGTGTGTGACTTGTTTTAACTTTTTCACATAAAAACCCAAAGGCTTGGTTTTTGCCATGACTGAAAGAATACGATTTGAGTTAACTTGAATTGCGAATAGAGTTTTAAATTATGTTCAAAAAAATTCTCTGATAAAATATTTATAAATCTTCGATTTGCCGCAGACAAAAGAATGTCGCCCTTTTGATAGCCACTTGTTAAAGGCGAACTGAAATTGTACGGCGATGGCTATTGCCGACAGCTCCAAACTTCTGTTGATTAGAATGACTTTATTTTCAATCTACGCTCTACTTGGTGCAGTCATCTTTCAGGCTATTGAAAGCGAACCTCAGATGAAAGAAATAGATCGAGTTCGCGCCACGCGAATGGAAATTTTGAACAGGTATAACATTACTGCGGAAGACGCTGAAAAATGGATGAAAACGTTCGCCTCTACGTCGATGGGAAATGAGGATTTTCTGCACTGGAATTACGGAAATTCTTTTCTATTTGCAATGGTCGTGGTTACAACTATAGGTAAGATTTTTATAGTTTCGAATTTCAGCTCAATTTAAATGCAAAAATTATAACACATTTCACCAAATTGTGTTTGACAAGAAAAGTTAAATGTAGTTGCCTTTCTTTAAAGGTCTGAAAAATGTTTGTATATGACTTCAGCTATTGTAGCTGTAAAAAAGGACATTTTTACTTATTTCGAATTCGTATTAAATTCAGTTTAATCTGTTCTTGAAATTACACGCTCCCTTTTGAAATTAATCGTTCGTCCTTCAGTTCCAACAAAATCTTACATGGGGAGGTTCTGCCCAGAGCTCCAACCCCCTACCCTTTTATATGCCAGTTTTGATAGAAAAAGTACCCCTTTCGTAAACCTTCCATTGAAAAAATTACCCCTATAACATACCTACTTAATAAAAAAATCGCTAAAACAAAAAGTCTTCTTGTCGTAATCACGAAACGTTTTATAAGTTAAAATGATTGAGGCATAAGGCGCATCTTTTCGAAACATTTCAAGACGGAATCCACCAGAACATTGAGTAAATTTGATTTTCAGTGGACAAAAATCTTGCACCAGAGTAATTTAAAGCATATTGCATTGTTTCTTACATTTTTCAAGGGCTAAAGATGTAATAAATCATCTGTAGTAACACCAAAAAAAATTTCTTATGGGAGTCCGAGAAAATGATTGTCAAATTTCACAAAATTACATCTTACACATAAAACTTTCAGAATTTTACCTGTATAGTACAATCAAAATTCTTGTGAAATATTCATTAAATTATTTTGACACAAGCGCAAGATTTTCGTCCACTGAAAATTAAAATTACTCAATGTTCTGGTGGATTCCGTCTTAATTAAAGGCCCTTTTAAGGTGGCTCGATAGGGTGTTTCGGGTCAATACCTCCCACGTTTTAGTGTAAACTACGTCGTCATAAACAGAGATTTGGAAAAATTGCCACCAGATTTGTATTAGATCTCTCTTGATTAGATAAAGAAGAAAATTTGTTATGATCAGGGTGGAATGACATCGGAGTTGTCATAGCAACGAAATGACGCAATTACTCATTGGTGACGTAGTTTATGCCCAAACTTGGGAGGTATTAACCCTGAAAAACCCTATCGGGCAACCTCAAATACTTGAATAAAAGATTTCCCCACCTTTTCATATTCCTGCTTTGCACGTGACGTCACGGCGGCCATGTTGGTGGTCAAGAACAAGAGCATTACTCTCCTCTGGGAACAAAACTCTATTTTCATGTAAATTCTTCCAGAAAAAATTCTATTGTATTGACCCTCAACATGACCGCCCTATCACGTGGTTGCAAACAAAGAATACTTCAACTCGTGAATTCCCCACTCTTTGATATATAACCTTAAGTCTAAGAAAGCCCCGTCGGTCGGAGTATCCCCTTATAGATAGAGAGTGGCCCCCGAGTTTCAGTTGTACTGAGAAAAATAATTGTACCTGAGAGAGTGAATTATAGAGCTTAATTTTTCTTTCATACTTTCCACTTTTATTTGCATACATTTTAAAAGAAAATCACCAAATCTGAGCAGACTTTGAACTGATAAAACAAAATGTACATTAAGTGGTTCACACTGAATTTTCGTTTGGTTAAAAAAAGAAAAACTAAAACCATATCATACATTTTCGATTTGGAGAGGGTAACAACGTTATAATTTTTATGTGTATTTTTGTTGTTCTTTTAATATATAAATAAAATGATCCCGACAGGGTTATCACAATACTGGTAAAAAAAGTGAAAATGACAGCCTTTAATAGCGTTTTCTTTGGTAAATTAATCTCGTTTAATGGCCGTCAACATGCGTACAGCAAGAAACATACAAATACGTTTGAATACATCTTAATCAATTTTGCGAAGCCGATTATTTAGGAACACAACGCTAGGGCCCTCTTTCACTTTACTTTCCCTTAAGACAGGCTCCTATACTGCCATTTTTACATTAATTCCTTGAGCCGCGCCTTGAAGCCTTAAAATAGCTACAATCATGCCTTCTTGCACTTTAGTAGCTTTAAGTTGATTAGAGCAAATACATCGAGAAGACATTATGCGAGGGAAAACTCCTTCACGCAATTTCAGTTGGCCTTGGCGTTGCCCCTTATTGGTTAAAAAAAGTGGCTGGAACGTTTTTGGCAATGCACCGTGAGGTGACCTGAAGGAAAAGTAATCACGAATTTTTTTCTTATCTTATAACTGTTATGATCCTCCTTGGTTGTGACTTATACAAAAGTGAATTTTTTTGCAGGCTACGGTAACATTGTCCCAAAAACAGTTCAAGGACGTCTGTTTTGCGTGTTATACGCACTGATCGGAATCCCTGGGACATGCTTGACTCTAAAATCCATCGGAGATAAAATAACGGAACTATTTACAAAATTAATTACAAACTTTGAGAAACGCGTTTTGAAAAGATCACATCTAACTCAAAAAGTGGAGCTAAAAGTTGCGATGACAACGATTGTGGTAACTGTGGTTTGTCTACTACCATTAATGGCTCTCTTGGTTTACGTGAGACACAAGGAATGGTCATATATCGAATGTTTTTACTTTACTTTCACGACTTTGAGTACAATTGGTTTTGGCGATTACTTGCCGCAATTTAAGAACAACGCTGATTATTCACTTGTACTCCTGGCGTTTGTGGGTCTCGCTTTCGTATCGAGTATATTTTGCTCAATGAACAATGTGCTTGAGCAGTATGGGCCGAGTGCGCGCGTTGTGCGGTCACTTCGCGAGAACAGCGCAAAGAAGTCTTCGGAAGAAAAATCAAGTAATAACAATGAACAATTACCCTGTAACGGGAACGAAATAATGGCGGAAGCATGTAGCGATGGCAAAAAAGGCGATTTGAACAACAGCCTTCTAAAGACAGGCGACAGTACCAAGCAGGATGATGTGCCAATTTCAGGTTCAGGAAGAAACAGTTTTGCGGAAGAAACAACTATGAAAAGCAAGAAGCGTGAAAGCTCGATCAGCCTTGGAATATTTACTTGCTAAATAGGATTGGTTACTGGGTCTGCAAGCTTTGACTTTTGACCCGGCTGTAGAAATTTTTTCTGGGTTGTTCAGCCTCGCTTTTGGTGGACTTTCTTGCAAGGTATTACTGGTAAGTCGATTGAAGGTGGATCCAGGCCGAGATATGGGTTCGAAACACAAGCATGACAAGAAACGTAGCCTAAGAAAAGTAAGCAAAGCAAGAAGGAGTAGTAACAAAACTAAATGGTCACATTACGCGCTGTTTGCAGCTTAAGATGCTCTTTCTTGGAGCAAAATTTCTGGTCTTGATCTGTGGATCACTTCAGTCCTATTGGGAATTTGTCGGAGAGTTGTCTAATACTATTGTGGAAAGCAGGAACACGAGAAAAAGTAGGGGGGTCAGAAAGGGTGCAAAAAATTAAGGCAAGATGGCGCTCTTTCCTCGTGCACGCGTTCTCTCCTCTCTCGCATGTTTATCTCGCGCGTTATTCTTCTAAGAGGCCTGTAATGCAGGCCAGACTAAGAGGAGGGAGGGGTGGGGGAAGCACTCTCTTATTCATGTTAAGCCTATTAATTGTGTGCGGTATTAAAGGGGCTAGGTTTTGGGCCTATGTTGTTCTTGGGTGGAACTTTAATCTATTGATCGTGTTTTAAAGTAGGTTAGTAAAAGAAATATTGGTCTGAAGTTGGGAAGGAATTTTAAAAAAAGCCCCTTTTTGTCTCTTCCTTGAGAAATCGGTATGATTGAAGCCATTGTAAGAGTAATGTTGACGCAACTCAAAGCTGCTTCTGGGTAGCTTGGAACATGTACAAGAGTGTCCACCGTTGTGTGGACTGAAATAGATAGGGTATCAAAGATTGCTTCCGATCAAAAATAGCCTGGGGATCCGGAAAAGCAAACCTTCAGTGTAAAATAAGGTAGGGTATTCTGGAAACATGCCGTACAGCCGCGATACTAAGGTAATTGCATAAATAAACAAATAATGTACATTTAATTTGAACTGGGTAAAGTCGGAAACGAACCAAGGAATAGGGAAGGCGAAAAAGTTTCCCAAGCGGTGGGGAGGGGAGATTGAGAAGAACCTCTACGTATTAAGTCCTTTTGTTTTATATAAGGTGAAGTGGCCCCAGGGCTCCACCGTCCCTGACAAAACCCATACACCTGGAGATTAACGAGGTTTTGTGCAACATGCAATACACTCCCCCCTGAGTGGGATGTTAGTCCAAATAGTCCATCGCAGTGTTACCCCCTCCCCTCCCATTCCTGCAATATGTCGCCAGTACCTATTTATTCGCCTGGGCGAAGAGAGGCAATGTAAGGAGCTAAGGCAACTACAATACCACTCGTGATACTTCAAAACTGTCTCATATTTTACCAGCCTGACGGCTCGTGAAATTACGTATAACAATTTTGAAATATCACTTGTGGTATTTATGCCAAATATCACCACAAATCATGCTATTACCTTTACTAACAATTTATTACAGTGTTATTCTAAATAGTTGCTGCCCTAAGCACATTAAATTAAAAATAATTATAATATTATTAATTAATTTTGATTACTGACTATGTTAATTAAAAATTTACAAAAGCAGTAGCTTTAAAAAAAGTATATCATAGAACTCTATCTAGAAAAAATATACAAAAGATAATGTAAATCATGTCTTCGAAAAAAATGAAACAAACGCGAAGAAACACTTAAGATATTGCGATTAAATGCATATTTAAAAAGATAAGTTGCGTGAATAATGACTTATAATTTGATTGAGTCACGCCATATACTGGGCCCGTAAAATGTGCCAAGTAAACATGTACAGATTTTTTTGCCAAAAGAACCACTTTCTGCAACAACTCTTTGCAACTTGCAACAACCTTCTGATTTCTTGCAAGGTTTGAACAACATCCCGATGTAATGCCGCAAAACAAGTTTTTGTTGCCCACTCAGTGATGCGAGCCACCATTTGGCCTTTCGTAATGACATTTTGTTTTCACGACGTATTTAAATATTACGGAGCGTGGAAATGTGGCCATAATAAGCCTCGTAAAATGTCATTTCGTGTTTTAATTAGTATTTAAAAAAAACTTAATTAAATTACCCTTCAGGCGCTGGAGAACCCTTCTTTACAGACCCGAACTGAAACATGCTCAGATTTCCATTTAGAAACTACCTTTGTGCTTTGACCTTTCTTTGGACTAATCCAATTTGAAGTAGCTTAAACTAAACATTCTTGTTTTTCTACGCCTTCCTGTCCCAATAGCACTCGCACGTAAAAATGATTTGAAGACGTTAACACAGAGCTTAGTCGTGGGCGCAAAATTCTCTCACACTCCAACATTTCATAAGTCAGAAGATATATTGTACACTCCCAAAGTTTCTATGAAAAAAAAAATTTATAAGTATAGCAAGAAAAATATCAATTTACTTCGACACATTGTTCTCCCCCAACGTTTTGTGGACTTGAAAGGTGTATCCATTATGCTTGTTAAGTGCACCTTGAAACTGATACAGAACAAAACCCTCGATCTCAAACCAGAAGTCAGCAACGCTCTTGTGATTGCCAACGTTTAACCTTCTTGTGCATGCAAAATGACCCGTCTGCTGCTGTTTTAAAGCTTAACGATTTTTAAACACTTGAAGGACTAACCAAGAAACTTACTAATACCAATAAATTTCTTTGGTTTCAATGCAAAGAATAGTAGAGAGCTGCTGGAGTACCTCAACAAGGAAACGACATAAAAACCTTCGAGCGAAAGGTTGGTACATGTATATTGCCAAATACCTGAGAAAGATTTCTACATTTCCACTAAATTTCAAGTACTACAAAAGAATCTTAAAGGCTTCAACACCGTACAAAGACTTTGCTAAATAAAAACATTCAATTATTGGTTTGTTGAGCTATTTTGAAAAAATAGCTCATATGTCAGTGGTGTGAGCGTATGTATCTTTGTGGCTTTGTATCTTTGTAACTTTGTATCTTTGTAACTTTGTATGTTCGGATGTTTGTTGCAAGAGCCAATAAGGTTGAAGGTACTATGAGTTGATACTTAGGAACCAATGAGATCTTGGCATCTACTTAAACATGACATTGCTAAAGAGCTCTAAAGGTCGAACAAGGGCACTTTGAGACCGCCATCTTGATTCTTGACAATTTTTTCGTCGTATATTACGGCTACAGGTGTTTGGAAACATTATATTAAACATCTTCATGATTCAAACGCTGTGTACAGTGATGCAGCCGTTTAAGGGTTCATATTTTAGTGAGGATGCTATTTCAAGACATTTCTGACCGAATTCAGCTATCGCGAACGGTACTGACGCACGTATTTATGAGTTGTGTTTCACCTGCTTCAAGGTAGAGTATAAAAGATCATATATTTTCAAAGCTCTTCCAGTGAAGCAATAATTGATATTTAGATATGGACTTTAATTTGAAAGTATGCGGCATATAAAATGTGGTTTTACAAGTTTGAAAGGCAGCTTATTTTCTTTAAAGATGCACCGAGTATTGTTAATCCTGTAAACAAGCTTTAAAAATATTATTCTCTCGCTTACAAAGTTAATAAATGTTAGGCTATCAACCTTGACGTTGCATGAAACATAATTTAATTGCAGATGTTGTAATGAAGCCGAGGTGATTTCTTAAAATCGTTGAGAAAATTTTGTAGTAAACAATTTGCGTTTTTTTTACGTACGAATTGTAAAAGGGCCAAAGGCCAACATCTTCACGTGCAAATTGTGTGCATGAGTTATTTTTATAATTCTGTTTACTAGATTAACGTGTGATAACTCGAATTCCCTCACGTACGAACCACGAAAGGGGGCAAAGTCCAACACTTTCACGTGCCAGTTGTGTGACTGTACGTCTCATGCAGATTGGCTTTTTACAATAATAATAGTAACTTGAACGTACGAAGACCTGTTTCGTTTTGTAACCAATGCCTTAAAAAGGCTCTTTTCTTTTAAGAAGCAATAGCTGTTAAAACATGAAGAAATAAGTTGTTGGAGTTAAGGACTGTTTCACTGAGTAGAATCGCACGTGAAAACCTCGTGAATTGTGATGATGCAACCATCTACCACAATGATAAGAATCTTGGTATTTCTTAACTACTCGAATAGGCCATTTTACAGTTGTGGGCTTGGTGTCCTTGCGTTTGAGTGAACGTGAGGCTTAGGGTGACCTTGTTTTGATACACACCTCCTTCCTTTTCTAATGTAAATTTTGCTAAAAAAATATTATTTAGAATAACAAAAACATGATTTACATAATGAAACAAGCAGGGTTGTATCAAAACAAGGTCAACTCCAGCCTCATTTCCAACTGTAACTGTAAAATGGGTTATTCGATGAGTCACATTTTGGCTTAAGAAACTCCGAGGAAACCTTAGAGTTTTCCTTCTAATCAACGTTTGGTGAGTAGATATTTATTTTACTTTAATAATTTGTTGAACTTGCACCAAATGTAACAGGGAAAGACAGAGGAAAGTGAATATATAGCATGAGGATCGACGCAGCTGAGCGTTTCGCGTTTTCATTTATGTACGGCAATACCCAATTTTGCACAAAAACCCAGTCTATATTCAGGGGGTTCATTAAGGGCCGGGCACCGGGCAAATTGACCGGCTGTGAACACGACTTTGCCCGGCTGCTTTACATCTCAAAGAACTTCTTTTTAATACAAGGAACGATCAATAACAGTTTTAAGTTACAATCGTGCCCATTTCTTGATGAGTCTTATCGAGTGTAAAACATACTTTGCCGTGCAATTTCCACTTTATTACACGCGGCATGAAATCCCCTCGTTCTTTGTGTGTTAAAAACAAGAATCGCCCCATAACACATTGCGAAAAGAACTGTGCTTCATGAACGACCACCTGAAATGTATCAGTGTTGCGAGCACGTGAGCATGGCGGCCCAGAAAAGAACGCGTTCGATAGCGTATTATTTTTCGGCTTCAACCAAAGGGCCTCCAGTAGAGAAAAGACCAAGAGATGAGTAGACTTCTTTGTGATTTAACCTTTTACTTGCCTGTATATATTGAATGGCTTAATCATCATGTTCAACGAAGCGAAGGGTGATTTTTATTCGTCTTATGGTTTACGCCAATGAATTAATTTTCGGTGCGTTCACGTTAAAAAAGTGCTCCTCCCGTCTAGTCATTGAAATTTTAAAGATAAGTTGATTACGGCTCAGATGCTGACGGTGAATTTGAGTAAAGCTTATTACGAGCAGAGCTATTAAAAGAGAACCAAAAAGTCCAATTTGTGTGGTGGGTATTGGTGTCAAATCATGATTAAATTGTCTAGAAAAGTTATCTTTTTTTGGTTGTTGAAAGTCATTGTCTGCAGCTTCAAAATGCAGGAAAACACATCCTTAGGACTATAGAATTTCAAAATTTTCCGGGGGAGCATGCCCCCGGACCCCCCTAGAGGGCAAGGCCCTCCGGGCCTTGCCAATTCTTTGCCCGGGTGTCAAACTCAGTTGCCCTCCTGTTCAAAACCTTAATGAACCCCCTGTACTATATTTAGGACGAAAAAGGTAGATTCATCATTCTTGGTAAGGTTACACTGAAGCATTCAAAATAGCTCATGCACGTTTAACGTGCCTATGTTTAAGTTGCTGCAGGCACTGAGTTGGGGAAAGGACATGGTCGCCATGTCTGGCAGTGGCCCAGGATATATGCAGACCATCATTATTACACCATAAGTGCATAACATGATTTATCATGTCCCACAAATGATGAAAAAGCATGGCAGTCTGAGGAAGTTTAGTGGACAAGGTATTTTTATCAATTTATATGAGAAAATGCATGGAACACGGGAAATTGAATCACCTGCTCTTCCATGACATACGATACAAATGAATATATATTTCCCAAAGTCTTGGTTCTCAAAGCTCTGATTATTCAAACAGAAACTTTTTCCCCACAATACAAATACCCTTTTGGTGAATTTGCATCCTTTCTTTTATTTTGAGGTGTAGAAACGAAAAATGATGACCTGCGTCGCTATTTTCACCGAAAATAGTCTATTAAGTGAATAGTCTATTAACCGAAAATAGTCTATTTAAGTCTGTTAAGTGTGTGCGGTATTAGAGGTAGTATGTTTTGAGCCTATCTTGTTCTTGGGTGTAGCTTTAATTTATTGATCGTGTTTTGAAGTAGGTTAATAAATGTTTTGGTCTGAAGTTGGGTAGGAATTTTAGAAAACGCCCCTTTTACTTTTTATTTCCTTCTTGAGAAATCCGTATAATCCGTATAATTTTTCGTGTGAGCAAAAGTTCCAGCTGCTCATGTCAGAGCTTGATGGCGCCATTAGCATTTTTCTCCCGCAGAAGATCATGAAGAAACACTCTACTGACCGCCCTTGGATAACTAGTAAGATCAAAATGTGGATAGGTAAACGCCAATCTGCATTTTCTAGACATAGAAAGGACTCAGGTGCCTATCGTCATTGGAGAAACAAAGTTCAAGGTGCAATAAAAACAGCAAAACACCACTACTATCAGGAAAAGGTTGCTGAGGTCGAACATGTGAATCCCGCGAAATGGTGGAGGGAAATAAAAAAGCTAGTTGGCCAGGTTGCTAAGCAGGAGTGGTACCATCAGTTCCTTGATAAAGACACAGATATCAAGCGTTTAGCAAATAAGATCAATAGCTATTTTGTTGGGTTCACTGACCATCCCTGTGTCAGGGAGTGTCCCCGCTATCTGTTCCTGATGAATTATTAATTTCAGAGTATGAGGCATACAAGTCCTTGTCCTCACTTCAGACATCGAAAGCAGTCGGCCCTGACAAGATACCTAACCGGATTCTGAAAGATTTTGCCTTGGAGTTAGCTCCCCTCGTTTGTGACATTTACAACCAGTCTCTAAGGGAGGGGTACATACCAGCTCTTCTGAAATCGTCTATTTTTACACCTATCCCTAAGGTGTCTCCATCCGGTCTTATTGAACAAGATCTAAGACCTATATCTCTTACCTGTACTTTAGCAAAAGTCATGGAGGGCTTTACCTGTTCCAGACTCCTACCCCAGTTGGAAAAAAAGAACGACCCTTGTCAGTTCTCCCGCAAGGGGCATTCTACTACAGATGCCCTTATATATATGCTTCAAGCGATCTACGAGGCAGTTGATAGTGGTGAGGCGTCGGCTCGGATTTTCTTCGCAGATTTTTCTAAGGGGTTTGATATAATTAATCATTCAATATTGATTTAAGAACTTGTAGATCTTGAAGTTCATCCTGTACTTTTATCTTGGATTGCGGCATTCTTGACATACCGGAAGCAAGCAGTTGGAATCGGAAGAACTCTGTGAGATTGGTTAACACTAAAAGGAGGAGTGCCCCAAGGAACTAAACTGGGTGTGATCCTCTTTACGGTAATGACAAACAAACTGCTGTCTGACTGGCGGCTGCGCATCAAATACGTCGATGATACCAGTGCTCTCGAAATAATTCCAAGGAACTCCCTAGCTTTCTTAATGTAGTAGCCTCAGACATTCACAATTTCGCCATTCCTCATAATATGAGACTCAACCCAACCAAGTGTAAAGAAATGTATATTAATTTCCTACGCAACTCCAATTGTCTCATTAACCCGATAATAATTGGCGGCAATGTCATCAAGCGTGTCAATACCTATAAGATCTTAGGAGTTATTATGGACAATGACTTGAAGTAGAACTCTCATGTTGATTACATTATTAAGAAAGCTTGTAAGAAGTTATACTCCCTTAGAGTTCTCTGCAAAACCAGGGTGAGCCAACCCAACATCTTGAGGATATACCTTAGCACAGTCCGGCCAGTTTTAGAGTATGCTGTACAAGTCTGGCAGGACATCCCTGCTTACCTGTCCGAAGCCATAGAGCGAGTGCAAAAAAGGGCGCTTAACATAATCTACCCCGAGGCAGAGTCATATGCTCATGCCTTACAGTTAGGTAAACTAGATAGGTTACATGATAGAAGAGTACACTTGTGCTACAAATATATGGCGAAAATGAAGTCCCCCAGCCACCCTCTGCACCACCTACTTCCCAGCCCACTTCTGGATGCGCCTAACTACACCTTAAGGCAGAAACACATAAGTATTATCTTTTCCGGAACATGCAGGTCTGTAGAACAGAGAGAGTGGAGGACTTCTTCAATTTTAAATATTTTAAGTGATTCAATTGTTATTATCATTCTTATAACTGTAAATTACTATACTCTAGATAATAGTTGCCTTAAGATTGTAAAATGTACTCGATAATTCAGTTTTTTTTACTGCAAGAGAGTTTTAATAAACTATTAACAAAAATGTTGATGCAAACCCACAGCTGCTTTTGGAAGCTTGAAACATGTATAAGAGTGCCCACCGTTGTGTGGACTGAAATAGATAGGGTATCAAAGATTGGTTCTGAACTGAAAAATAGGGGGAGAAAAAAAAAACATAACTTTAAAGCAAAATAAGGTAAGGGAGGCTACAAACATGCCGCTCAGCCCCACCACTTAATATACGTAACTGCATAAATAAACAAATAATGTACATTAAGTCGGACACTAGCCAAGGAATAGAGAAGACGAACAATTTTCCCAAGCGGAGGGGAGGGTGGGCTGTTAATGACTTGAAGTGGGGAGGCTAAGGAGAAACTCCTCTTAGTAAGTCTTTGTTTTTTCTGAAAAAGTGATGGAGGTGGGGGGGAGGAGGCTAAAGCCTTTTTTTTGTTTTTAGCCTCTCCCCACACAGCAGGAGGTTAACGAGCTTTTTGCAGCATTAAGCATACTCCCCCCTGGATGGGATGCTAGTTTAAATAGTCCATCGCAGTGTTACTAGCCCCTCCCCCCCACCACCTATTGCAGCAATATGTCACTAGTACCCATTTATTCACCTGGGCGAAGAGAGGCACAAGTACAATAATTATAATATTAATAATTTATTACAGTACATTGCGAAATAGTTGCTGCCCTAAGTACATTAGATTGATTATAATTAAAACAATATTAATGAAAATGTACATAGACTCTACATTAGGAACGTATATTATAGAAACTCTATCTAGAAAAAAAATAGCAAGATAATGTCAATCAAGACACCTGGCATCCTCGGAGACCCAGGGGCAGATAGTGGGGGCGAGGGAAAGTCTAAACGGGCGGAAAAACATGGCACGAAGAAAAGTAAAGAACGGGGGAAAAGCTCAAAAAGTTCTCTGGCACCAATCAGAAGTCAGAACGGCGGCGACCGTTTGGAACTGGTCTGGTAAGACATTGTCCCCAGGGGCTCTTCTCGCCGTTCTTTACTTTTCTTCTTGCCATGTTTTTCCGCCCGTTTAGACTTTCCCTCGCCCCCACTATCTGCCCCTGGGTCTCCGAGGGTGGACACCAGGCATTGCTTGAATATTGACTTCGGATTTCATAAAATTACGCGTGAGTAACGCGATACACGTCACCGGCTACAAAACAAGTTTGCTTTGGGCCAGTAAAATTCACAACATGTACAGATTTTCTTGCAAAAGAAGAACACCTTTCTGTAACAACACTACTTCTCTTTGTAACGACGTTTTTGCTTCCCTCAAAAAGATTATGGAGCCTAGACATTTAATTGCTGATGGAATTTGCACCAAAGAATGTGGCCAATTCAGCAGAAATGATAGATGCCATCATTTAGAATTTTGCCGCTTCTTTAAGATGCAATATAAGACACCCTATTCTTGATAATGGTGCCTTTTCAAAGCCCATTTTTTTCTTCAGGAGGAGAAGAAACAGAGCAAATGTTGACACTACAAATGCGCCAGGAGAAATGAAAAACAAAAGATATTCAAAATAGGGATGGGAATGAGGAGACTATAGGGTGCATAAAAGGTGTGTTATAGGAGATGTGTCATCGCTTGAATTTATTGAAAGATATCCATACTGCCATTATCGGATATTCAGCAGGGAGGGGTATTATGGGGTGTGGGAACGCTTATTTAAATGGGGTGCTTTTAAATCGCTCAAATACTTAGTTTTTTAAAAAACTTAACCTATAAACAAATGAGCGACTCGCAAAGATCTCAAAGTGAGGTATAATTACTAGTTCTGGTGGAATAGGTAGAAGTTCCCCAATGTATAGGTGCTATTCTTACACAATGCAACATTTGTTACGAGTTTGATTAAGTTCTCTTTGTTTCCTTTTAACGAATCCTAACTCGTTGAAAGTTCTTTTCACAACAGCATGCTGCTCGCCATACAAGGTTTTATAAATGTTCAGAGCCTTTTCATAGCATTCTTCAGAAACAGGATACTGTTTAACGCTACAATAGATATTGCCAAGGTTGAAATAACTGTTCGCTACAGAGGAATGCTCCTCGCCGTAAATAATTTTATTAATGGCAAGAGACTTCTCACAGTATTCTTTAGCCTGATTGTACAGTTCGAGCTTCCTGTAAACAAGTCCCAGGTTGTTGTAACTTGTCGCTACGTCACCATGGTGTTCACCATAAATCTCTTTTGTAATTGCAAGAGACTTCTCATAGTATTCTTTAGCCTGATTGTACTGACCAAGGTCACTGTAAACATTTCCCAGGTTGTTGTAACTTCCCGCCACGTCACCATGGTGTTCACCATAAATCTCTTTTCTAATGGCAAGAGACTTCTCATGGTATTCTTTAGCCTGATTGTACTGACCAAGGGCACGGTAAACAGTTCCCAGGTTGTTGTAACTTGTCGCTACGTCACCATGGCGTTCACCACAAATCTCTTTTCTAATGGCAAGAGACTTCTCATAGTATTCTTTAGCCTGATTGTACTGACCAAGGCCACTGTAAACAGTTCCCAGGTTGTTGTAACTTGTCGCTACGTCACCATGGTGTTCACCACAAATCTCTTTTCTAATGGCAAGAGACTTCTCATAGTATTCTTTAGCCTGATTGTACCGACCAAGGTCACTGTAAACATTTCCCAGGTTGTTGTAACTTGTCGCTACGCCACCATGGTGTTCACCATAAATCTCTTTTTTAATGGCAAGAGACTTCTCATAGTATTCTTTAGCCTGATTGTACTGACCAAGGCCCCTGTAAACAGTTCCCAGGTTGTTGTAACTTGTCGCTACGTCACCATGGTGTTCACCATAAATCTCTTTTCTAATGGCAAGAGACTTTTCACAGTATTCTTTAGCCTGATTGTATTGACCAAGATGACTGTAAACAGTTTCCAGGCTGTTGTAAACTGTCGCTACGCCACCATGGTGTTCACCATAAATCTCTTTTCTAATGGCAAGAGACTTCTCATAGTATTCTTTTGCCTGATTGTACTGACCAAGGGCATGGTAAACAAGTCCCAGGTTGTTGTAACTTGTCGCTACGTCACCATGGTGTTCACCATAAATCTCTTTTGTAATTGCAAGAGACTTCTCATAGTATTCTTTAGCCTGATTGTACTGACCAAGGTCACTGTAAACAGTTCCCAGGTTGTTGTAACTTCCCGCCACGTCACCATGGTGTTCACCATAAATCTCTTTTCTAATGGCAAGAGACTTCTCATGGTATTCTTTAGCCTGATTGTACTGACCAAGGGCACTGTAAACAGTTCCCAGGTTGTTGTAACTTGTCGCTACGTCACCATGGTGTTCACCATAAATCTCTTTTCTAATGGCAAGAGACTTCTCATGGTATTCTTTAGCCTGATTGTACTGACCAAGGTCACTGTAAACAGTTCCCAGGTTGTTGTAACTTCCCGCCACGTCACCATGGTGTTCACCATAAATCTCTTTTTTAATGGCAAGAGACTTCTCATAGTATTCTTTAGCCTGATTGTACTGACCAAGGTCACTGTAAACATTTCCCAGGTTGTTGTAACTTCTCGCTACGTCACCATGGTGTTCACCATAAATCTCTTTTCTAATGGCAAGAGACTTCTCACGGTATTCTTTAGCCTGATTGTACTGACCAAGGGCACGGTAAACATTTCCCAGGTTGTTGTAACTTGCCGCTACGTCACCATGGTGTTCACCATAAATCTCTTTTCTAATGGCAAGAGACTTCTCATGGTATTCTTTAGCCCGATTGTACTGACCAAGGTCACTGTAAACAAGTCCCAGATTGTTGTAACTTTGCGCTATGTCACCATGGTGTTCACCATAAATCTCTTTTCTAATGGCAAGAGACTTCTCATAGTATTCTTTAGCCTGATTGTACTGACCAAGGGCACTGTAAATATTTCCCAGGTTGTTGTAACTTGTCGCTACGTCACCATGGTGTTCACCATAAATCTCTTTTCTAATGGCAAGAGACTTCTCATGGTATTCTTTAGCCTGATTGTACTTGTCAAGATCCTGGGAAACAAGGCCTTGCACTTGAAAATAATTCGCCTTTTCCACCTTATCTCTTAGCTCGTCATCAAGATAATTTACAAAATCAGAGAATAATGTACAAAAGAGGTGAGCGTCCGATATATTACTCAAGGCGTGACTAACTTCAGCAGTCGAGGAAAGCCAGGATACTAAATTTCTAGGAGCTATGGAGGGGAATAATTCATCATTTGTTAATTCTGTGTCGGTAAAATTAGTCTTGAAATGTTGATATAATTCTTTACAATGACTGGTAGTTAGTCTTAACTTTATGCACGCACTCTCACTTGCAAGTAGCAGCTTCCTGTTGTCTTCAATTAATGAACTGAAAATCTTAACAGCGATAGAAAAGTACTCAGCTTTGCGCGTGCGGTTCAGGACAGATGTTACAGTGGACTTAAGCACTTCATGAACAACGTTATGTACTCTTAAGTAAGTGGGTGTGCCGTCAACATCATACAAGCAAGTTATCATGGTGGATTCCAGAATTTTAGCTCTGATAAATTCTTCTTTTTGTTGTTTGTTACGAAATTTAACAAAGTCAACTGCAGCCTCAATAGGTAGAGAATCAGATGTGCACAGTGAAAACAAACAAAACACTTCACAAAGAACTTCGTCGCTTTCCAAAGCTCGAGTTATTGCTATTCTGATTGCAGTAGCCGTTGTTTTGGGATAGGCTCTGTTTTTTTTCGCGAAAAGCTCTTCTCTGGCTTCGCGTTCCTCGCTATTCAATGTTTCCAGGTATTTTGTCCAACCGTAATTAGGGGTACCATAGCCCACAATTGTTTGCACGTAGACTGCAGCAGCTGCCAAGGCAAGTGGCTGATACTCGAGAACTTCAGCAACCTCCTCAGCTTGTTGTTGATTCGAAATTTGGGACACTTCTCTTAAAAGGGCCACTGCATCAGCTGGGTGCATTCCTTTACTGAGAGACTCATGGTAAGTATGAGGGGAATTGAAGGGTATTGACTGAGCATCTTGAGTAGTTACTAGCATCTGACCATGACCCCACTCTTCACTGGCGGTTGGAGGAAGATAACTACGAACCACGGATAGGTCAACAACATTATCCACAATAATCAGCCAGGCAGAAAATTGTTTCACCTTTGGAGAAATATAACGCATCAAATGTTGAATTTTTTCACTTGAGTCAATCTTCGTGGAGGTTGCTAGGTTGGTCAGAGCGTATTCCGTAACTCCCAGTTGTTTAGCTAGATTGAAATAGGAGTTGGCAAGTGAGTCAAGGGTTTCTGCATTCAGAGTTGAAACAAATGTTAGACCTTCGTCTTTTCGCACACTTTTGTCATAGACTTCTTGTCCCACTTGACGAGCGATTTGACTTTTGCCACAGCCCGGAATTCCTGATAAATAAATGATGCTGATAGCTCCTTTGCTTTCACTATAAAGTTCCTCCAGCTTGTTCTTGATTCTTGTGACATCGTTGGAACGTCTGATGATTTGGTGCGTTGGCTTGAAAGTAAGACTACAGAAAGACTCGACTTTGGAATTGATTTCCCGAGTAAGGATCTCTACTTCTTCCTGCTTGGTCTGTAATGCGTCTTGGGTCAATTGTAAGTCGGAGTTTAGATTTTTAACTTCTTCATTTTTCGCTTTTAAATCAGCTTTAAGTCCATCAGCCTTAAGCTTTATGCTTTTTACTTCTGCTGTGGGAAAGCTGCTCTGGTTTTTAACATCTTCGATTTCATCAGTTGAGAGTTTCAAAGATGAAAATGCAGCTATCACTCTTGCTACATAATTTTTGAATTCAGCATCAGTAAGTTCAACCTCGTTTATGTGAGCGATGTCGTTTCGCACCTGTCGAAGATCATCGACTTCTTTTCTAATTGTCGAACTCAGAGTGGTGCCAATACTATCCGAGGACAATATCGCAAAAAGTAGACAACTGCAGTCCCACTCTGCTGTGTTTCCCTTTTGTATTGTCGCAAAATATCGAGCATTCTTTTTGCGACTTTTCCCCGTTTCGTTGTTGTAGAAATCGCTGCCATTTTGTGGAATGTCTTTCCATTCCCCAAATGGAGTTGTCATGTAAAGGAAATTCCACTCTTGTTTGAAGACTTTCCGAAGTCCTTTTGGGACCAAGTTAAAGGCGATATAACATGTTCTGAAGTAGTTTAGCTGTTGTGGAGTATACTCCATGCTGAATTGGGATCTAGTAGAAAGATTAGCGAAAGAAAAAAATCAGTGTAGAAATCGCTACCCACCCCAAAGAAATCCTACATGCTATAACTACCACAATTCATTTCGTTCTTGCTTTCTTTTAAAGTTATCGATCCCCGTGAGGTTTAAAAAACAATACCCCTAATTTGCACCAGAAAGCAATGGAATGAAGGATTCTGGCTGTTGTATAGAGGTACTCCCATAGAGGTTGACCACTTTATAAAGGTGCTCTTAAATTTAGCATGTAATGTATGAATATTTAGCAATTATTGAATGAGGCTGAGTAGGATATGAATGATTATGTAGATGCGAGTGTTATCCACCCTCCGAGATCTGCAGAATTCTTCATATCCTACGAAAGCCAAATTCAATAATGGTTTTATTGTTCCTTCAAAATAATTCCAAGTTTAAAAACAAGCTGAAACATGCTAACCTCGGTCGATGAACGTTAATATCGGTAATGGATCTTTATCGCCGGAATTTTAGGAAATTAAGGTCTGCTCAGGTTTACAAATATGCTCCAAATAGCAGATGTTGTCGTCGAGTTGTCTTCTTGCTGTTCTTGAGAAGTTTTTAGAAAATATATCGCCGTGAAACGAGTAAAATGTTCCGCGACAGTTCCGCCATTTTGTTTTAACTACCAAAACAACTCAACCTCGTCTCCAGGTTTTCCCGGTCAACGGTTCAATAACCTGCAACCAGACTGCACTTTTGAGACCATTTTGACGTTATCGGTTCAATATGACGGAATTCTTTCCAAATTTGGTCAACGGCAGCTAGTTATGGTGAATTATTATTCATTCAAAATATCTCTCCGTTTCTGATTGGCTAAAACCACACGCATAATTAGTAAATAACCCCCTTCCGGCGGCTAGTCTATAGGAGGATAATGCCCACGGCTGAGAGATTGTCCGAAAAATGGACATTTTCTACTTCTCTATTTACATGTTGGAAGAGAAAGAAAAACAAAAACAAGAGGTGAGCGCGCTTGCGAATGACGCAAACAAGTACATCGATTGGTTGATTTTTTTTTATCATTGAAACCGGTGAATGGACAAGGGATTGACAGGCTGTCATGTCAAATGAACTCTCGCAACGCCCCATAGATCAAAACTCGAAAAAGCAGCCCCTTTAGTTTATATTTTACCGACAGCACTATTTGAAAACTACTCAAAAAACAGTTCCTAATGGATAAGTAAAGAGAATCCAACCATATCACTAACTGCCGCTGTAAGGGCGGGCTAGAAAAGTAATTGCAACTGTGAAACACAGAAAATGATTTAAGTTTTACATTAGTGGGCTGTTGGCAAAACCTGAATTTGTTGCTGCGGATGGAAGCTCAGGAAGTCATAGAAAGAAAAGAAAGAATAAATAATGAGGCCCATCTGTAAGAACAGGTTGAACTTGCCGGAATTTACATGAGTTAAGCTCATAAATCGCCTGCTAATGCAGGGTTGTCACTAAGGGCCGGGGGCCGGAGATTTCCCCCGGCTACTCAGAGCATGGCCCCCGGCTACTTTAGATTAAACCAAAAGAGCACACCAGACTATCCATCAAACTAAATGCAAGTTTCATCTGCAGCAGGTTTAAATAATTTTGAAATACTCGCGTGCAAAAACTAAGAAATGTCGGAAAAAGACATCTGACTTAGACGAGCAAAACAACTAGTTTGCACGTGCATCACGCTTTTTTGTACATTTCTTTGCCGTTACTGCACGACTACGACGTCAAAATCTTGTTTCACGTTTTACGGAGGACGTAAACAAGCGACGACAAACTTTTCTTTCTCTTTCTAAACTAGAGTGCGGTCCCAAAGAAATCAACTCCAGAGAAATTGGCCTACGTAAGCTATTCTAAGAGAATTGAAATAAACGTGACAAAGTTGGAAAAAACGCCAATTCATTTTAGTCATTTTAAAAGTGACGTTTTCGCTGCCGTCACCTTTGTCGATGCTAAAAGTTTCAACCGTTGTGTTGGCTTTTTGTTGAACATGTCGAAGAAGTGGCAAAGGAATCTGCACTCTTTGTTCACGATGAAAGACCTGAGCAGATCTCTGTTGACATCACAGAAGAAGTTGAGGCTTCATCCGAGCATTAAATCTCCCTGATGCTGATGTTGATGATAATGAGGATTATGATGAAGGCTTTGAAGATGAAGACTATGACTGATTGCTATGTTTAATAAATTGACATTTAAGTGACCAGGTCTACATTTAGCTTTAGGAATCGAGTATATAAAATAACGCACGGTCAACGGGAAATGTTCGATCATTTTCCGCAGGTCATGATCACATCCTCTCAGTTCTACTTCCAAGAAGTTATATATAAAAGGGAAGTTTAGCATTAGCATTACTTTTGCATTCTTCTCCTTGAGTCTCGTTTTGACATCTCAGCGTCGTTTATAAAGTATTAGCCTTGTCCGTTTTAAACGCTTTTCTGTAGGTCAGTTTCTTCGAATGTTAAGTGATGTTTCGTTCATAAATTCGAGACCACTAATGTTACCAGTTGTGCAGTTTAGTTTTGCCATATTTTATCCCGCGATTTTTCGTACGTTACGCTAGTTGTTTTGCCTTATCATACTTTTATTTTTCCACAAACCATAGTAACCTTACGTTTATGATCCTTTTTCGTACATTCATCGTCCGCTTGTCTTCTTTCCGCTTCTCCGTGGGTTAATTCATTTGTCATATTAGTTTTACTTTTGTTTTCCGTAAGTTGTTTCGTTCTTACGTATAACTAAATGAGGATTTACAATTGGTTTTACAGCGCATGTTAATTCAGTTGCACCATACAGGGCTGCAAATAACGGACAGCAGGTTGCCGGTCATGATGACCGGCCAAATATTTTTAAGCCCGGACAAACCCCGATTCTGGCCGGTCAAATAATGAATACTAATAAATTTTTTTTGCCTAAGGAATATCCAATTATGCTGGCAATAGATCGTTATTACTACATTGACGTTCACATTTTTGACAGCAAATTGGTGAAAAATGCATTCGCACGTTGTAGAGTTCCTTTCCGCGGTTTTCGCGTTTTCGTGTTACGTTCTACCTTGAGTATCATTGCATGGCGGTGTCTGAAGTCTCTTGAGGTAAAAAGTGAAGTTTAAATCCTTTTCAAACTCCCAAGGTTCAGGAAATGGAATACACATACAGTTCAGCAACCTTTAGAAATTACGAAAAAAAAAAACAAAAAAATTGGGTTATTTTACAAAATCTGCACACGCTTGTTTTACGTTGATGTTCCGAAATGAACATCGGTGAAACTTGATCTTTTTCCTTGCCTGGCACGTGATCGAAAGTCACTTCCTCAAAGAAGAATCGTCGTTGATATTTTCGGCAAAGACGTTGATTTGCATTGGCGAGAAGTTTGTTCCACAAACAGCGTGTTGATGATCAGAAGTCAATAAATAAATTTGGGTCATCGCGCAACATTTTATCGCGAAGGGCTCAAATGTCAACAGAAATTTGCATAAAGTTGTTTACAAGAACGAGAATCTAGCGCCGCGATAGACGACGACCTTCCCTCTTGAGTAGCTTAAATTTTTATCAGACCATTCTGGAATCGAGTCTGCAAACGAGATTCATGTTCGACATAAAAGAAATTATTATTAATCGATGCGCTAACATTTATTCCCGGAGAAACACAGGACGACCTGTTGAGAATTGCAATCGATTTGCCTGAATTCCTTCGAATTCCCAAAGAAGTGAAGAAGGTCACATTGCTGATTACAGCAAAGCCGAAAGTACAGTACGACTTGCAACGTTGCGTTACTTTTTAACTCAGTTTGTTATTCACTTTGTTGCGTTTCATTATGACATGACGACATGAAATTAATTTATTGCGGTGTTCTTTTTCTTAGAAGGGTTTAGTGCAAAGCAGCAAAAAACGCCAAAGAAAAAAGAAATCATTGCAGCGTTATAGAGCATTAAGCGACAACTCTATTGAAAATAAAATGTTTATATCCAAAAATGACCGGTCAAAATGTCCGGCAAGACCAGAGTTTGACCGGTCAAGTCCACGATCAGGCCGGACGTTGTCCGTTGACCGGCCGTTATTTGCAGCCCTGCCATATAAGAATCGATTGTCCTTTCCACATTTTTAACATTTGTTAAGTATCGTGACCAGCATGCGCCTTGTCTACGTGAAGATAAGACTGCACGGATAACGTGACCGGTGCTTACCTGTCATTTTTTTTCAGACCTGGTGCTTACATGTATATTCCCATTTGGCGGCCAATAAAAAAACCCTCTAACGAGCCTTTGCGTAAAGTAAAAACTTGTTATTTTAGTGTCTCAGAATGTTGAAGTTTTCTTTGATAAAGATGTGATCATCATAAAACCGCTAAAGATAGCTGTACCCTTGATGAAGATTGCTTTTTGGGGGCGGTAATGCCTTTTGGAAAACGGCAGACGTTGCACTTAAAAAACTTCTTAAAGGGGGGTGGATGCTCCATGACTGCTTGCGACCTCCCCGGCTACTAACAACAAATAACCGGCAACTTGAAATCTTAGTGACAACCCTGTAATGGAAGATGACTCGAACTATTGCTGGTTGTGCACTGTACGACTCGATCAATTTATCGCTTTCATGGCCCGCTACGCATTTTTTTCTCTCTCTTCTCCATGCTGAAAATACCACAAAAGGCTTATTTTCATAAACACTTTGAAGTATTCTTTTTCACAGCTGACAGCTATACCTGCATAAAAAGCTGTATTCAAGTTTCTGTTCAAATGCATTAATATTAAGCTTAATTTGTAAATTTTGCTCATCTTCGATTCAAAGCTTATTTTATTGATTTTTTCTGTATTTTCCGGAACTGTCAGTTGCGAATAGCTCAAAATTTTAGTGAAACTGGATTATACAAAACAAGTATGGGCAAATATCGACAGATAGAAACTTATTTTAAATATGTGATGACGTCTGAATGAAGTGAACAATAAATCCACTTTGTTTACAAGTTATTTCAAAAATGTCTTCTCCTAGAATTTTTATTGGTTTGTCAGCGTAATGATCTAAGAAATATTAGCTATGTAAGAACTCACGTGCCAAATTTAAGAGTTGTAAAGTCAATTGCGACGCCAAGGCTTTTCTCGAATTATTCTCCACGCTTTGGCTTTATTGGGTGCGTCCTAGCTATCTCAGACTGCAATGACAGTAAACTAGGATATCGTGTTTTAAAGCAGTCTTTTAGAAAGGCATTTAATTTTTATAATTTTTTTTATTATTATTATTATTACAGAACCTCAGTCTGTGGCACCCAAATTAAATTAGAAACTATATTTAGTCAAAGAGACTTTCCCCTATAACTATCATCTGCTTTTGCATTCCTTTACTTTGTAAATGATTCAAAAACATTTCGTCTAAGCAAGGCCCCTTTCTACAAACATCGCTGTAAGATTGCCTGTCCATGATAAGATCAATAATGCGCAAACAATGTCTACGTAATCAGGGGCACCCAACGAGAATATAGTTCAATACCACTTAAGCTTAAACATAGCATTGTTGAACGTGTTTTAGTATTTAACCGGTAGATATAGGCATATTTATATCCCCTAAAAATTTTTTATCTGTCCGGATTTCCTAGCTGAAAGTCTAGTGATTCGAAAATTATAGGGATCAAAACTTACCTTTTCGAAAATTTCAGTCAGAAAAAAGGCTCCCGGAAATTCTAGGTGACCTTTTTAGGGTAAAAATCCGTTAAAAATGGAATTTTTTAGAAGTTCGAAAATCCTAGGAGAGGCAGGCAAACAAGAAATTTTACAACAAATGTTCCGAAAATTCTAGATCTCAAATCGTCTTCCGAAGAGATATTTTCCGAAAATTAACGTTGCTTGCCCCTGACACCATAATGACAAACCTTTATCAATAGTTACTCAGTCGATTTGTGTTCTTGTGTCGCGTCAAGCATGTCTATAATTAAGGGAAAAAGAACACAGTCCGTTATTTGCTTCAGATCATTCATTCTTTCAACTAAACGGATCACTTTGCACCATACTACAAAACTCACTTGTCTATGCTGTCCGAGGATAAACTGTAGAACTGACTCATGAACAAAACAATCTGCAACAGACAGCATGAAATAATAAAACATACAGAGAGTAGATACCAATAAAGCCAAATTTGATTGATGCACATTCAATGGTTCACTACACTTTTGACAGAAACTTCCTGTGTTATTGTGAATGGCTTTTGCATTGGACACCTTATGATGAACAAAATATAATAATTAAAAAAACAACTTAAATTTACTGTCCTCTTTTAAGATGAGTAAATGATAGAAATCGTCAACAACTTACTTGTCAAAACATCATACACTTATAACAAATAGTAAAACCAATTCTAACAGGCTAAAAAACACTGCAGTTAGGAATCTGTTAGCAAGCATGCATATAATGAGGGGGTTACCCCTTACTATCCAACCGTGGCTTAATCCGAATTATTCACCGATTTGCATTTTAAGTTACCGTATTCCTCGAATAATAGCTAGGGGCGATTATTTCTTTTTTCGCACACTTTTTTCGCATCACATTACACTTACACTTGACAGAGATGGGATAAAAGGGAAATATTTAATGTCAACCTGCATCCTCTTTCTTTTACCCTTTTCTACAGCTTTTAGCAAGGTTTGAATACTTCTGCTAAAGAAGCCGAATTCGCACTGGCAGGGGGTTCATTAAGGTTTTGAACAGGAGGGCAACTGAGTTTGACACCCGGGCAAAGAATTGGCAAGGCCCGGAGGGCCTTGCCCTCTAGGGGGGTCCGGGGGCATGCTCCCCCGGAAAATTTTGAAATTCTATAGTCCTAAGGATGTGTTTTCCTGCATTTTGAAGCTGCAGACAATGACTTTCAACAACCAAAAAAAGATAACTTTTCTAGACAATTTAATCATGATTTGACACCAATACCCACCACACAAATTGGACTTTTTGGTTCTCTTTTAATAGCTCTGCTCGTAATAAGCTTTACTCAAATTCACCGTCAGCATCTGAGCCGTAATCAACTTATCTTTAAAATTTCAATGACTAGACGGGAGGAGCACTGTTTTAACGTGAACGCACCGAAAATTAATTCATTGGCGTAAACCATAAGACGAATAAAAATCACGCTTCGCTTCGTTGAACATGATGATTAAGCCATTCAATATATACAGGCAAGTAAAAGGTTAAATCACAAAGAAGTCTACTCATCTCTTGGTCTTTTCTCTACTGGAGGCCCTTTGGTTGAAGCCGAAAAATAATACGCTATCGAACGCGTTCTTTTCTGGGCCGCCATGCTCACGTGCTCGCAACACTGATACATTTCAGGTGGTCGTTTATGAAGCACAGTTCTTTTCGCAATGTGTTATGGGGCGATTCTTGTTTTTAACACACAAAGAACGAGGGGATTTCATGCCGCGTGTAATAAAGTGGAAATTGCACGGCAAAGTATGTTTTACACTCGATAAGACTCATCAAGAAATGGGCACGATTGTAACTTAAAACTGTTATTGATCGTTCCTTGTATTAAAAAGAAGTTCTTTGAGATGTAAAGCAGCCGGGCAAAGTCGTGTTCACAGCCGGTCAATTTGCCCGGTGCCCGGCCCTTAATGAACCCCCTGCACTGGAGCAGAGTCAATGCTTGAGTTAACTTTTGACAATTAAATAATAATTTCCTGTGTACAGTGTAAAAGTGAATCATATTGATCACCAAACTGAATCGATCCACCTACGCCGGTTGGCAACAACACGGACAACACCATAACAATGAATTTCAGAACTCAGATCGACCATCAATTTTGTTTAAAAAAAAGCCCCTATGCTTCCATACTACCCCTCTCCCCACGACTTATTATTGATCTTTTGGGTCGACCCCAAAAAATTTAGAAGGGTTTGTATGGAGTTTTTTAAGTATAACTGGGCTACGATCTCAGAGAAAATTTGCCCCGAAATGCTCATTTTTGGCGAGTAGGCCTCTTGGACATTGTTCTTTCAGAATATCCTGACAAATCCCATAATTTCAGAAATTTAATTTTTATGACGTCACACTTTAGTACTTCACTACAGTAATCTAGCATATCTCGTTTTAAGAGCCAATGTCGGAAAATATCGCGAATCTCAAATCAGTTCCAAAAATTCCAATTTTGGCTGATACCACCCAAACATCCCTTTAGGGAAAGTCTTTCAAGAAATGATATTAAGAAATCCCCAAGCGCTTTACATTTTGAGAATTTTAGAAAAGTTCCAAAATTCGCAAAAAATACATTTTTTAATTCAGAAAATGGGTGCAAATTTCAACAGATTTCAACGAAACAGTACAAGCGCGCAAAAGCTCCTATTGACTTGATATTGCTCATGTATTTAGCAGACATCCACAGCTTTAAGACCGCGTAAAAAGGTTTTGCAAAATTACTATTTTAATATAGTTTCTGGCTTTTATTGTGTGCGCTCTGATTGTGTGTTGCTTTGGCCGTCAAAAAAACGCCCAACTTCAACCGTCAAAAGTCGATCCTGGTATGTCACAAATTGAAAAAAATACTATACCAAACGAAAAACCTGTTATTCTTTTAATTACACCTGAAGTTTTAGGTCTGCGAATTTAAACGCTTGCGAGAAATAAAATTTTAACTTGTGCCCCCCAAGTCGCCTGTCCGCGACAAGAACGGGAATGTAAACAAAGGAAACATATGCAAATCGAGTAGAAAATCAAACGGAAGTTATAGTTAGTACATCAAAGCGCAAAAAATTGATGAAAATTCCGTTATCTAATCAATTATTGGTACCTGGGAAGCTACTAAAGCGTAATTGTTCATCGAATAATCTAAAACAAGGAAAAAAATAAAAAAGAGTGATGGGCCAAATGCAATTGCTCACAAATTTTGATCGGGTAAATTCCCGGTACTGAAGTAACAGGCGTTCGGTCTATCAATCATTTCTGTCAACTTCAAAACCCCATTGGCCAAACTATGTCAGGAAAAAAAAGTTACTTAGATAAAAATGAACTATGAAATCCAAGTCAAAACTATTGTAAATCCGGACCTCTCAACAAAATGGAATTACAGCGGCTATCAAGACCACAAACAAACACTAAGCGGACCGTAATAATTGTTTCCCAAATAAAAGAGATTGTTCGTGCCCAAAGCCAAAAGGCTTTAAGATGCAAGTATTTCAAAGCAAACATTTACAATAATGGTGAACACACCTTCCTGAAGGGTCCTCAACAGACATCCACCTTTAAGCTTTGAGATTACGAAACACGAATATTGGTTTTCGACGTTCGTCCAGGATTTGTAGAAACTACTGTAATACCCTCCACCCAGTCACAGTGTTAGCAAGTGTTCATATCTTTCTCGTGATGTAAGGCTCTTAAGGTTACCTGAATAAAATGACTTTAAACTAGCGACTAACTGAAAATTGTAATCTGTAGTATACGTCCGTAAAAAGATTTCGGCGCCAAATGTTGGTTCTCCTAACTTGGTGTCAAGTTACGTGTATGGTGATTTGAATAAATTACTCTGCAGCCGCTCACGCAATCTTTCCCGTGTACACGTAATCACCTAATTCTGTACAGTATGTCGAAATCTAAAAAGAACTGCCTTGCATAATCGACACATCGTATAACCTACAGCGTGTATAACGAACGTGCGTGGAAAGAAAAAAATGTTGTGTACTTTTTCGACTCTTGTTGATGGAAATTTTAAATGCGGTGTTAGCCAGGAATATCCTGGTCAATACGAATGTATACCTCTTGGTAAATGCGAACGAGAGATCACGAGACATCTGGAAATGTATGGCCTCAGTGAAGATCCATCGTTGGAAAGTGAAAGGAAACTGCTACTAGCTCGTGCAGGTCAGTAAACGACAAGTGGTTGAATTTTACTTTGTTTTGATGTTCTGTCAGCACCTAACACAATTCTAATTCCGAAGGTTTTTTCTAATCAGGAATTTTTTCGCCGGATGTGTCTCATGACCTTATAACTATATGTCCCCGTCATCGGGCGGAATATGGTATAAGATGGAGAACAGGGAAAACTATGTGTTCGGTTCCAAGCCCAATGATCGCACATAAGTCAGCAAAAGTAAAAGGAACACGCAGAATAAGCAGTCAACTATCTTCACTTATTTTGAAGGAAACAGGCCAGCTAATTGTTGTTGGATCGCGTAAGTGATTTTTACGTTATGTCTTGTAATTTTACTGAAATTCTTAGGAGAGATTGAACGGTCTGACTCTGTTAGTAACAAACAGCGGCTGGGTAAGGAAGTGATGGAATACAGGGGTGGTTTATTCACCAGCTGGAAGTTCGGGGTTTGTTTTTGATTCTCGGCCGCATGACCTTCAACTTCCTGCGCTTGAGCTTTTGCACATTGCATTTGAGTTCTTTATGGAAAACTGATACCAAGTTCAGGAGCCCATAAGAAGAACCCCATCTCTATTAAGCCACCCCTCAGGGGGGTAAGTCCCCCATCTCTATTAAGCCACCCCTAGGGGCCTTAATCGAGGATTTTCTAACATACTATTATTTCACATTAGCTATTTGCTCGACTTGCTTTGGACATCTGACGAGGGAAGAGGAAAAACGTCTAGTGGGCGCTGGAGCAATAGAGAAGGGATCAGAAGGACCTAAGGAAGCTAAAGCTGAAGAGGAGAAGTTAGAAGGATCTGTGGAAAGTGGGGATGAAGTAAAGAATTTAGAAGGAATCTTGGAAACTGGTGATACAAGGCTGGTATGTTGATAAGCCCATAAAATAGGTTATTTACTCAAAATATTTCTCCGTTATTGATTGACTCAAACCCCCCCGCCCCTACCCCCACCCAACCTCCCCGCCCCCACCCCCACCCAACCTCCCCGCTTATTCTTTGTAAAAAGCAAACATTGACGACGATTGTGATATCTGGAAAAAGATGTCAATATCACAGGAAAGACGCCAGAAAAAGAAAGGTCAATTGAGAATTACTGGGGTCGAGTCGAGGTTGCCACTAAGCGTAAGCCAGTTCCTGTAACGCATGAAGCACCAAAAGAAATGATTTTAGGCAGACCGAGGAAGGTGAATTCGGCCGAGGCTGAAAGGCTGAACTTCAACCCAATCAAACTTAAAGAAGCAAAAAGCTGTGAATAAAGTGCCATCAAACGAGCAAATTGTTCACCTGCGTCTTCGATGCGTTTTTTTTTTTTCAAACTGTATTATCCTCTTATCCTTACAAAATCGAAAAATGCGGCAAACTGGTTTAAACTGTAATGGGAATTAAAAGGATTCTCTAATTTTTTATTTATTTTAAATGTGTAGGAAACTGAGGAGTCGACATCTGCAGACAGTGATGTCTCTAGTGCTGTCCTTGGTGCATTAAGCAAGTTAGAAATTGCCGATGAGGCCTTTTTAAGCCCTGAAACCAGGAGCACAACGTCTACTCAAAGCGATGAAATTGTTCCCTCCCAAGCAACAGCCGCAGAAATGCAGCGTAGCCTTCTGAATGAGTTCTTGGTGGCTTGGAATATACCGCCGCTTCAAAGAAAATGGTTGGAGTTTAGCGGTTGCAGTGAATCCACTAAACAAAGGTATACAAGAAGATCAAGCGACTTCGTAGCTGCAGTGCTAAAAACAATTTCTCCCAAAGACGCTGGCCTTATTTGGAGAGCCATGACATCAACAGCTTCCATGAATAAGTTGCTTGGTATTGAAGATATCTCACAAGCAGATCAGCGTTACCTAGAAGCCCTAACAGAAGCGTATAATAATGCCGATAGCTGGGATACCCGCCGACAAATCCTTTCTGTAATGACTGGTGTTGCTGGTTTAAAAATTTTAGCCACTTTCATTCCAGGGCTAACAAGGTACCGGTACTCTATGGCAAATCTGCACCGCCTTCAGTTTGGTCGAGAGGCACCTATACCTCCTCGGGTGTCAACAAGAATAAAAGTAGATCTAAAACAGTTAGATCATTTTCTGTGCTTTATCACAAGCCCACACTTAGTACAAGATCTTCCGTTCGGACAGAAACAGTTGACTCTTTCGACGGGTGAAGTCATTAAAGTCCCCAACGTGATAAGAACCATGATACCTCAACGAATCGTGCGTCAATATACTCAGTACTGTCAAGAGACTGGCTTTAAGCCTTTTAGTCAAAGCACGATGTTGCGCGTTTTGTCTCAATGCAGTGCGTCAGTAAGAAAGTCTCTTTAGGGACTCGATTACTATGCCGCGGATGGTACACGAGCATTTGATGACCTGATATCGCTGGTGCGTAAAATAAATGAAGTGGAAAGTGACATGGATTGGGAAAGACGAATGATCGAGTCGCTCAAAGCTGCTAAGCTTTATCTAAAAGGAGACTACAAGGTATGTTTTAAGCAAACAGAAAAATTTGATGGTTAATGCATCAATAAATTTGGAGTATTGATAAGTATAGGTACATTTCACCTCAGTTCCCGCCTAATCGTTAGTTACCTATAAGATACTGGAGACATCATTGTTTAGAAACATTGTAATTTGTAACGAGTGAAACAAAATAGTCTTTTGTTACAAGAACCAAAGCGCTTCTACCCTGGAAGAGACTTTTCTTGCCTGGTTTCCGGTTTCTGTAAAGCCTTAACAGTGAGCCGCATTTTTCTCAAGACTTCGGCCGTCGGCCGACGCCGAGGATTCCCGCAGGCCCTCCGCGCGCGGAAAAAAACCCTGGTACCCAGGGTAATGCACTTCTTGTTGGCACATTAATTATATCAATAGGTGAGGTAAGCTTGAGTATCGCTATATCCTCATCCCATGTGGGAAAACGTTTGTGTGAAAAGCGTATAACTTGGGTAGCAAGCACATACAGGCGCAAAAAATATGAACCGCTGTTGTGGAGTGTAGGTGATCGCCCGAAATAAGTTGATTAAATGAGGCTTATTGCTTTTGCAATGAATTGATTTGTTTGCAGGTGCATTTGGAGAAGGAAGCTAGCATACCAGATCACTGTGTAGCGTTTTCATTGAGCGATGCTAGCAATCCAGACTACCAGGTGTAGTGCCAACACAATCACGAAGATATCTGTGAGCAGTGTGAAGCGCTAAACGAAACTTTAAGGGAAATTGACAGTCGCATTAACTGTTGCCATTTTTCATCTGATGACGAGCGTGAAGAAGCGATTTACATTATGCAGTCATCGAAGCTTGCCATCCGTTCATGGCAGTGCCACATATTACGATCATTTAACCAAGACCAAGCGCGACTGGACTTTCTTGACCTTCTTGACAATGAGACAGTACTCATTGTCAACGACTGGGCGATGAAGTTTCTACCACAGAGGTACCGAGAATCGCAGTCTGACTGGTTCGGAAAGCGTGGCATATCTTGGCACATTTCCGTGGTCTATAGAAGATCTGACAGTCAGTTACAGTGGCAAGGATATGTTCACATCATCCAGTCATGCAGTCAGGACAGTACCTCTGTGATATCAATCATGCAGGATGTGCTTCGCTCTATCAAATCCGAGTATCCAAACGTAACGAAGGCCTATTTTCGGCAGGACAACGCTGGATGCTATCATTCGTCCGCAACGATCCTTGCGTGCCCTGTAGTTTCGAGTTCTACAGGAGTCCAGATCAGACGCATTGATTTCAGTGATCCACAAGGCGGTAAGGGAGCTGCAGATCGCCTTGCAGCCACATGTAAGGCTCACGTGCGCATTTTCATCAATGAAGGCCATGATGTCACGAATGCCACTCAATTAAAAGACGCTCTTGTCTCACATGGAGTAATTGATGGCGTCCGCGTAGCGTGTCTGGCTGCAATCACAACGGCATCACCAATCAGCGAACCAGCGAAGATCCACAATGTCAGTAAACTCAACAACTTTGAGTTTACAGAAGGTGATATCAAAGCATGGAGGGCATATGACATTGGCAGAGGAAAAGAAATCAAAGCCGATACCTCGACAACAGGTAACGCACAGTCTTGAAGTTTTTGTTTTTGTTGTTTGTATTTGGGACTGCCGACTATTTTAAATTTTCATTAAAAAAACTTAAGGATAGCTAAGAAACCCCTACGTAACCGGGAAGATCAACTCAAAAGCAATAAGAGCAATGGAAAAAATAATACCAATATAGCAATACATACAAAGCTCCTAAAACTGAAACACAATAAAATAATATCTATCTCTGCACTAATTTTAAAAATTACTTATTTAAACTTTACCGTAGTTTGATTTCTTCTCTTGATCATTTTAAGATTTGTAAAACCTTTTAGTTTCATTAGTAGTCAATTAATCAATATTGTATTAATAGTAGTTTATTATGTAATTTTAGTTGGTAGATTATATTGGTAGTTAATTAAATAATCGATACTTTTTATTACTTTAATTGTAGGAGGGCCATTATGAAAACTACTGGGTGACCAGTAATCAATGTCTTTACCCTCGTTAAATAAAGTTATTACTATTACTAATTTGTTCGTTTACCCAGTGTCGTTTTGACACTTATAAATTTCCCTATTTACAGAATCCGAAAACAGGTGGCTAGAATCTACATTTTCTCCGGGGAAATTCAAGTCTTTCGGCCATAAAGAGAAAAAGCATGTTGACCACGACGAGTCTCCCAAAACAAGAGAGAGATCCAGTGACGTACAGGAGAGTCAGACCAACCATGGTTTATACACTTGCCCCGAGAGTGGATGTACAAGGGTTTTCCAAAGACATTCGGCATTAACGAAACATCTGTCCTCTGAGAAATGCATACGGTCCTTGGAAAAACACACTCTTATGGATCTTGCTAAGCTTGGCTATCAGCAGGTTTTAGAAGAGGGTGTCGGTGTCGTGCCAACCTTAAGAACCACCAGCGTTGCAAACAAACAATCCAGAGAACGTTTAACAGAGGGATGGGCGTTACGACCAGCTAAGAAGGCGTACCGTTTTAGTGAAAAGCAGAAGGCCTACCTCACTGCTAAATTCAACATTGGTCAGTCCACTGGACGGAAAGTCGACGCAAGTCTTGTAGCACGTGACATGAGACGTGCCCATGGTTCGAATGGCGAGCGGCTTTTTAAATCAACCGAATTTCTGACCTCTCAGCAGATTTCTTCATATTTCTCTCGCCTTTCCGCGACAACTCGCCAACAGACCCTCACCCATGAAGCCGACCTTACCGCCATTGAAGATGAAATAAACTTTTCCACGGCTAGAGACCAAGTGATGGCTACTGTCACACTCCAACATCCCATTGTTTTTTACCAGTACAACATCTGTGCCATGGCAGAAGAAGACACATTAAAGAGCTTGAAGGTTTCGTTGTTTCAGGTGATTTGTCAAAGCCTCAATCTTGACATTCCCGATCAACCAATTCGCCGTAAAGCTCCATACCTGAAGTTGCTCAAAGAAGCCATCAGTAATTGTGGATGCCAAAGCCAAGGCTGAAATTGAGCACTGGATAGGTGACGCTAGTCCGGGGGTGGTGTACTCCTGAAAATTCTTGGTGGGGGTGTGCCGCCCGTTTCTCCTAATTCTGACCCTACTCCAGACCAAAAAATGTCATTTTCCACACCCGTTTTCAGACGCGACCACTAAAATCCATACCCGTTTTCAGACCTGGCCTTTAGGTTAAAATTATGTTATCATTACTAAGATTAAAGCGTAAACAAAAAAAAAATTAAATCCATCTCGAATTCGCATAATTATCTTTCTTTCGTTCTCATTTGGAATTGAAACGATAAAAACTTTCATACACTCCCGTAGTTCCTTCGAAAACCATACCCGATTCCATACCAAACTGGGCAAAGTGTGTACCCGTTTTCAGACCAAAAAGGCCCAAAAACCCTACCCGCTGGGGCGGCACATACCTATATAGCTTGTATAAGGGAGTACCCCCCCTCCCGGGACTAAGTCCTGTCCCCGTTTTTTACTTGGCATCAATCTGTCGGTCGTTTTTAAGTGATATTTTACGAAAGTAAAGAAAAATAAGTGGAGATCTTAGGCTCGGTTTGGGCCGCTGCTATTGTTAAATTTTTCGGAATTTTGGCGCGTCGATGTGGTAGTCAAAAAGTAGAGAGGTAAGGGAGAGAGATTAGGATACGAAAGATACCGTGGGCTTTGACCGTGGGTCCCGATTTTCTTTCTTTCTAATAGAAACACTCTCAATAACAGGTCAAAAATTGTCAAAAAGTGTCTTAAAAATGGCAGTGACCGTTTACGAAAGGGACAACTGCTTAGCCGCTCCCTCCTCTCTGAGAAGAGACTTTTTGGGGGAGGAGCGCGGGCTCATTTCCTAAGCAACTGCTGGTAATCGAGCCTACGAAAATCTCAAATACTTTAGTTGTAAGAGACGGACCATTACAAAAGTTATGGGGGTGGAGTATTTTAGAGCCGCATGTCGAAGAATACTTTATCGTTGACATTTCCCTTACTTGAACTTTGTTAGGCCAATGCGGGAGTATTTTAAAGTCTACTCGGCGTGCATGAAGTATTTTTTCAGAATTTTTCCTTGCATACTGGAAAAAACGGGAAATTCTGAATACAAGATGATGTTTTTGTTAATGAAAATTTAAACGGAGATGGCTTGTGTGCTCCAGGAGATTCTGTTAGTTTTGATTGCACAGTCCTTCTTTATTCATTGACAATTGTGCGATGTTTTGCAGGTGACTACCTTAAAAGAAATAACTAAATAATATGTTTTGTATTTCATTTTCACAAACCGTGTACCGCAAAGCACGTGACTTGAAAAATGTGACAGGTAACACAACACCAAAAAAACGAGATGAATTGGCTTCTTCGTTTTCTGTGTTTATGGGAGGATTGTTAACTCCCTATCTATAGTTCTAGTAAACAAATAAGTTAGTCTTTTTTTATGAAATGTATAGACAAGACGGAGGGTTTTACTCTTCTCCTGTGGAACTTGGAACATGTAACACGACATAAGATCAGTAAGTAAACATTCCTGATATTTACATAATTAAAACTTTGCGATGCGGGAAATCTAATTCTCAAGTTAGCATTATACTTTTTAAAGATTATTGTAATATATGTTTTATTTCGTTGAATCTTGTTTCGGTTTTTTGGACTTAACATTGAGTACGATAGCCAAGGGACGGACCATTTAAAATGGAACTGTCGATGGCCGGCCCGCCTCTGTCATTTTATTTCTTATCTCTTGTAATTTTAAGGGTCACTTGTAAAAATAAACTTACAATGGTTCATTTCTATAATACCTCAAAATATCAGTCTACTTTTACTGACATTGTTTGCTTGCTCCATGGTGCATTTTGAAAGCTTCTTTAGAAGCTTTTTTACCTCCGGAACCATACACACGAGTTCCGATGCATCCGAGGCGATTTCATGACCATAGCCCTCCAGCCCTTTTTATACCTTTTTTATTATTATTGGACGGATAATTTCGTTTTATTAGTCTCTCAGATAGAAATACCTGTTAAGGTAACAGAATTCCATCAATTTTTTGCGCTTTGAGGGGTAAGTTATAACTTCCGTATGATTTTCTCCTCGATTTGCATATGTTTTCCTTTGTTTACATTCCTGTTCTTGTCGCGGACAGGCGACTTAGGGGGCACAAGTTGAAATTTTATTACTCGCACACGTTTAAATTCGCAGAGCTAAAACTTCAGGTGTAATTAAAAAAATAACAGGTCTTTCGTTTGGTATAGTAGTTTTTTCAATTTGTGACATACCAGGATCGACTTTTGACGGTTGAAGTTGGGCGTTATTTTGACTGCCAAAACAACACACAATCAGAGCGCACACAATAAAAGCCAGAAACTATATCAAAATAGTTATTTTGCAAAACCTTTTTACGGGGTCTTGAAGCTGTGGATGTCTGCTAAATACATAAGTAATATCAAGTCAATAGGAGCTTTGGCGCGCTTGTACTGTTTCGTTGAAATATGTTGAAAGTTGCACCCGTTTCCCTAATTAAAAAATGTATTTTTTGCGAATTTTGGAACTTTTCTAAAATTCTCAAAATGTAAAGCGCTTGGAGATTTCTTAATATCGTTTCTTGAAATAGTTCCGCTAAAAGGATGTTTGGGTGGTATCAGCCAAAATTGGAATTTTTGGAACTGATTTGAGATTCTCGATATTTTCCGACATTGGCTCTTAAAGTAGTCTTTTAGAAAGGTGTTTAATTCTTTTAATTTTTTTATTAGTAGTACAGAACCTCAGTCTGTGGCACCCAAATTAAATTAGAAACTATTCAGTCAAAGAGTCTTTCCCCTATAACTGTCATCTGCTTTTGCATTCCTATACTTTGTAAATAATTCAAAAACATTGTGTCTAAGCAAGACCTCTTTTTACTAACATCGCTGTAGGATTGCCTGTCCATGATAAGATCAATAATGCGCAAACAATTTCTATATAATCAGCTATGAGAATTAAGTATTGAAGTTAAAAGTTCGTTATAAAGCGCCATAATGACAAACCTTTATCAATAGCTACTCAGTCGATTTGTGTTCTTGTGTCGCGTCAAGCAGGCCTACAATTCATGGAAAATGAATACAGTCCGTTATTTGCTTCAGATCATTCATTCTTTCAACTAAACGGATCATTCTGCACCATACTACAAAACTCAGTCTGTGGCACCCAAATTAAATTAGAAACTATTCAGTCAAAGAGTCTTTCCACTATAACTGTCATCTGCTTTTGCATTCCTATACTTTGTAAATAATTCAAAAACATTGTGTCTAAGCAAGACCTCTTTTTACTAACATCGCTGTAGGATTGCCTGTCCATGATAAGATCAATAATGCGCAAACAAACTAATCAGTCGATTTGTGTTCTTGTGTCGCGTCAAACAGGTCTACAATTCATGGAAAATGAATACAGTCTGTTATTTGCTTCAGATCATTCATTCTTTCAACTAAACGGTTCATTCTGCACCATATCTACACTTCAAAGCTCACTTCTCCATGCTGTCCGAGGAAGAACTGTAGAACTGACTTATGAACAAAACAATTGCAACAGACAGCAAGAAATAATAAAACATGCAGAGAATACATACCAATAAAGCCAAATTTGATTGATGCACATTCAATGGTTCACTACACTTGTGACAGAAACTTCTTGTGTTATTGTGAATGGCTTTTGCATTGGACACCTTAGAAAAAACATGAACAAAAAATATAATAAAAAATCCAACATAAATTTACTGTTCTCGTTTAAGGTCAGTACAGTGTAGGGATCGTCAAAAACTTACTTGTCAAAAACATCATCAGGGGCAGATCCAGGGGGAGGGTGCAGGGGGTCCGCACCCCCCCTCCCTGGGATGACCTGCGGCCGCTTTCTAATTAACACTGTGCAGTCGCTTGACAGACATACAAAATCTGCTCTATCGTTTGATATGTATTCTCAGCAGTTCACATTATGTTATTTCCTAGTCAAAAGCCCTCTTCTTCGTATTCGCTTTTAAAATTTTTCACGTCATCGGTCAGGTTAGTGGTGCACCCGCTCCTAAGAAAAATCCTGGATCCGCCCCTGATCATACACTTGTAACAAACAGTAAAACTAATTCTAACAAGCTAAATAATACAGATAGGAATTTGTTAGCACGCATGCGTATAATGTGGGGGTTACCCCTTACCATCCAACCGTGGCGTAATCCGAGTTATTTACCGATTTGCATTTTAAGTTACCCTATTTACTGGAATAACAGCCAGGGGCGATTATTTCTTTTTTCGCACAAAAAGGGGGCTATTATTTGAGGGAGGCGATTATTTCAAATATTGCTCTCTAGAAGTCGTGCCCTAATCACATCAAATTATCTGAACATGGGCTTTTTAAGGGTTCAAACTTTAGTTCCCTGATTAATTTTCATGGCTTGAATCGTCACTGATCAGTTTTGCTGGGTCACATTACTCTTACACTTGACAGAGAGGCGATAAAAGAGAAAAAAAATGCGAGACGAGCGGGAGGGGAGCCGATCATTTTTATTTCCGTCCATGGGGGGCGATTATTCGAGGGAGACAATTAATCGAGGGACGGCTGTTATTCGAAGAAATACGGTAACGCAAGTGAACACTGCACTTCAACAGGCACCAGCCTGCTCTTCATAAAAAATCTAAACAATATGTAATATATATTGCCCTCCTTTGATTGCCAGTGACGCGTTACGAAAATTAATAGCCTACAACTTATGATAATAGCGTACTATGCGCATGAGGTAATATACTAAGGCTGCTCTGAGAAGTGTGTGTGTATGTGGGGGGTACCTATGCTCCTTGTCCTGGTGGACACAATGCCTACCCAAGATATATCATCTCCTTTAGCAGTAAGATCAGTACACGGTAGAGAACTTCTCACTTCTGTGATGAGAGGGTTCATGGATGCGAAATCCCGTCATTTTAAAAATCATTTTCATTAAGGAGACCCCAAATTGATATTAATACCTCGATGCCCTCACAGTTTGCTAAATTTAGAACACTATGACTTGGACTGTGAGCAAGGACAATTGGATTTATGATTATGCTTGTCATTACGACTCCTCCAGAAAATGTTAAAAATATATGTGATATATCTTATAAAATGTTCTTGTATTGATTAGATTATTTCTTGCCACAAGTCGACCTCACAAGTTTATGCGAGCGGAGGACGAAGGACGTTTTTGGAAAGCTATATACTGATAAGTGGGCTACTTTACGTTTGTAAAAAATGCGGTCAAGCCACCCCGCTTTACGGAAACCCGCTTTGAAAATACAGACACCTTGTTATTACGAACAGTTTTGCTTTGTCCCCGAGGAAAGAAAGCCCTTACAATTTCTTTAAATTCAACCTGCTTAATAGGGACACCTTGTTAATACGGACATTTTCTGTGGCCGGCACTCAGTGTCCTTATTACTCGTTGGTTATTATTCTCGGCCCTAGAGCTTTCTGTCCGACGGGGGAGAAGAGGCCCTGGAGATAAGAATGCTAACAGTTAGGTGGACAAAGACGCTTATGGCAAAAGAAAGGTCAGCTATCCAGCATTAGCAAAAAATAGTACTCGACGAATGACAGCTGAGGAATATCTGCAAGCATTAACACTCCTTACCGGACCTTCTTTCATATCCTGAAACTGTCAGGGAACAGATTAGTGTTATGGATACGAGAACTTTGCATAAATCGAGGTATGCATGTTTTCACTTGAAAATATTTTAAATGAATAATGAAGAAATCTACTGGAAGACCTAGGAGGGTGTTAGCTTTATCCAATAATTGCTAATTATAACAAAGAAGTCTTCCAGTTTCATTTTAGAAAAATTGTTTCTAACTGCTTTACGTGACCGCAAAAGTCCTATTTTATCAAAAAATCTTCTGACTTGAATTTCTCACCAGATAGCAAATGTTTTTCTTACTATAGATCCAAACAATGTGAACTGGCCAATATTCTTCTTGCAAAAACGGTTCCATTAAAATAGTCTCTCTTAGAATGACACTAGTCCAGCGACTTTTTAGGGTTAATGTTTTGATATGGAGAAAAACACATGTTGCGAGAGGTGGGAATCGTTGGTTGTGATTTTCAAACAATAGAGGAAATAGTCGATTACATGACCACTTGTTACTTAACAATTAAAATTGAATGAGGCTGAGTATCTTATGAAGAATTATGGAGATCTTGGAGGGTGTTCTCTCGGCTGCACCCTCCTCGATCTCCATAATTCTACTTCATTCATATTACCACATGCTCATCATGCGCAAGCGTCACTGTCTTTTCCCGCCAATTTTCTCAGGGCCTAATGATTCAATCACAACAGTGTCTTTTTCCTACTACTCTCCCACTGGACTGGAACCTTTTTTTGCTCTCTTTTTTACACCTTACTTTTACTAAATTAGACTAACTCTATATTTGTATTTTTAAAATTCATCATTGATATTATACACAATAGTGTAATTATACTGGACAATAGGTCAACTTTCCTTTTGGTTGCTGGGATGTAACTCCTGTCTTGCTTTCCATTAAAAGTAGTATATGTGACGGGTAAGTACAATCCCTGGCTGCACTTCATCCCAGAGTAAGTCTTAGCCCTTGGAGACAGGTCTGGAAAAATATACCCTTCAGGCTGTGGACATACCATGGTCTCACCTGATCACAGTACTCCACCCAGGTGGCCCCCATCCTGGTTCCCCTTAAGTTCCTAGTCACTAGGGGATATGAACCTCACCCCATGGAGACTTAGTGGGACTCCTGTCCAGGGTGGGTACCCCCAGTACCACACTATCTTTGCCTGGCTTAACTTCTAGTCCCCTTACCCCTAGATTTAAATGCTTCCCTGCCACCAAAATGTTTTGCCCATTTACTATCTTCTGTGGTATCTTTCTGTTCGGTTTACTGTATAGAACTGTATGTAAAAGCTTCAAGTAATCGAAGAGTTTATTAAGCTAGAGTTAATTAAGAATATTCTAACCTGCTTAATTATTATTGTGATTTGGCTAAAGTATATGACTGTCATGAATGATGGAATTTTGAGACATTAATAGACAGTGATCAATGTAATTAATATCAAAAGCAGTATACTTAAAAGATCTAAATCTTTAGCAATTAAAAATGTCTAAAAACATCTCACGCTTTATCTAGAGCTTGTATCAAAGAGGAAGTCATTTGCAACGAAGCAAAAAGGACCATGAGCATACCAAAATTTGTGATGCAAAAAATTCTTTTACTATGTAAAACAGAGACTAAACCCAAACATAATGCATCAACTTACCACCTCCCCCCCCTGCTGAGTCTCATTATCTACTCCTGGAGAAATTAAAGGAGCTACATTATAGGGTGAATATATTTGTCACTATTGGCATACCTTATTTAGTTAAGAGTACGCAAGCTATGCATGGAATCCATACATGAGAAAACAAGTAAGCAAAATCAAAGGGGTGCAATGGCGCAGTGCAGAAAGGTTTGAAAATGCCTAAACTTACACCTGGACAGTCATGCAACCAAGCTTATATCTATTTAATGTTAGGCTGCCACTGAGGCAAAGAAGGATGGAAGCAAGCGGACTGTTAATGCCTACAACTGGTAAATGGTTTGGAGCTCCCAGTCCCTGTCCTACTATATGAAGCAGAAGCATGTGACTTAAGGCAGTACCATCCACAGAGATTTAAAAATCTGAGTAGCTACACTCCAAAAACATAAGCCAATCAAAGCCTGAACAGCCTACTGCAACTTGGGTACTTGAGTCAAGAGACTCAGAGACATTATGCTGTGTGAAGCTACTTTTGCTCACTTTTATTCCAAGGAGTTACCAGAAATGCCAATATTGATTTTTTTTTTACCATTATTAATATATGTTTTGATTTTCCCATATCCACTGTGCCACAGTGACAGGTAATTCCTTTGTTGATCATCAGTGTAGATTTGATAGGATTTTTATAGTCTTAACACACAAAAGGTATCTACAAAATGTGTTTTTTAGACAATAATTCTTAGGTAAAGGAGTCTTGCTAAAATAATGTACAGTAATCAATTATTATTATTCTAGCTTTGATACAGTATAATGACAAGACAAACGAATCGACAACTATTTACATGCATTTAATTTTCGTACATTCGGCCCATGCATGCAGTTTTCTTGGCTCGTTGCAATCTCACATAGCATCTGTAAAACATATCATAGGCTTAATGTTGATGCTCTAGTGGATCACAAAAGGCAAAAAGTGCATTCGATTAGGATGTGATCTGAGCCTTTAAATACAGCTTTTTAATTCAGAACAAAATAAATAATATGTTTTAAAATTGCAACACTACACGAAAAAAACGCTTGGGTTAATTTTGATTCTACTGAAATAAAACAAATAACACAAAGGTCACGAAAAGTATATTACAGTGAGTACTTAGTGATTAGAATTTATGTTTCTCCCTCTTTCTTCCAATATTTTGTTGCAAATCCTGATTGTGAAACCCTACATTTGTTTACCTCAAAGATTGACAAGGCATGTGAATGAACTTACAACTGTCTTATAGGACACTGAGTATCTAAGTACAAATGGTTTGTTTGGCACAATCATAGGGGCTGCTGCAAGTTATGTTTTCAGTTGAATTTGGCCTTGTAATGGATACTAGGATTATAGAAATTTTATGACACAAATCAATTCTTTTGCAATGACTTAAAAATCTGGTAACTTGCCTGACATTTGATGACATTTTTTTTTTATATAAACTGCACATTTTCTATAGTAAGAACATTGAGCATTGAGAGTACATTTCCTGTTTTACAATGCATGTTGAATTGTTTTTACAATTTAAGGCAAAGGCACATGACATAAAATGAAAGTTGGGCCCCCCTGTAATAAGAGTAATTTAAATTTAAGCCCCCCTATCTTGGCATTATTTTTACTTAATACCCCCCCCCCCCCAAAAAAAAAAAACTGGTTTTTCAGCCTCCCTCCTGATAGTCATTGCACAGTCCCTACCTTGACGTCACACTTCTCCTCTCTTTTGAGAAGAGCCACTTAATAGATGTTTGTCTGCATGTTTAGTTTACCTTTTGTATTATGGACTATACAAATGCACCCTGTTAGCAGAGCCTTAATTTCTTTCCCTTGCTGCCCACAGTGTGATAAAAATATCAAGTATCTTGACATTAATTTGACATTTCAAGACAGTTAATACAAGTATGTTATCATAATTATGTTACAGATATATTTTTGCAATATCCTTCGCAAGATTCAAAGGCCAAAAATTCCACTGATTTTACACTATTTACCTGAACCAGAAATGTAAGAGTGTTTTTAATATTTGAAGTGTCATTTTCGCAAATCTATTTTTTTATTGTTTGCGAAATTGACTAGAAAAAACTTAACAAGAATTTTACTCTTCATTTGATATATTTATTTTACCTTGAACCTTAATGCCTTGAAACCAAAAAAATATATAAAATAATGCTCCTTTTTTTGAAGTGGATATCTACTAAAAAATGCGGAGCGATCATTGGTAAGAGAAGTCAGGCAACAGGTTAGCTAAATGCAAGAATCAAATGATGTACAGTCACTTAGGCCAGCGTTTTTTACAGACAGAACAACATAGACAACCTGAAGTCATGGCAACCTTGTTCCCAGGTTCTCTCTCCTCTCTCCCCCTCAGCAGGGACACGTAGAAGAAAAACCCTGGGAACGAGGTTGAGGTCATGAGCAGGGGTGTAACAATTCATATTCCTTGCAATTCAATTTGATTTTGATTACTGCCTTTCGATTTTGACTATTTTGATTCCATTATGTAAATGTTTCTTAATTCTTATAACATAACGCATAATGTAAACAACATGGAACCATAAACCCTCAATTTGAGAATAAGTAACCAGGACAGGAGGATTCATTGTCACTTGGTTCATCACCATTGTTTGAGAACCTGACAAAGAGCATATCGCACATGGTTTGCCTTATTTAGAAATTCTCAAGGGGTGGTTGAAGGACAACATTTTTACCAGGCAACACAAAATGGCACACGAACTGCTATCTTCTTTGCTCGTCAATCAAAAACACACATTTTAAAGAGTTTTGGATTCTGATTTTACGATAAAATAACTCACTTAGAGCACCCTGGAAAAGGTGTACAAAAATCGAACCAAAGAATCGTGAATCGAACTGAATGGTCATTTTACAACCGTGATTAATCAAGAATTTGATTAATCCTTACACCACTAGTCATGAGGATTCATTGAGCAGTCAGGGAGGAACCACAATAGCCTGTGTGGGAAAAAGGGAGGGGGATTGGGGAGAGAGGGTAAGGGACCATTTCCCCACTTTTGCTCATTTCTCCCTTCCCCTTCCCTTTTTGCACCTGCCACACAGGCTAGAACCATAACATTTTTTCATCATAAACTATCTTCTTGAGTCCACCCAGATAATTTTTCTTACTTCTGGGAAATTTGAAACCAAAAAAAAATTACCCTATGGGCACCAACCCTACCCAAAAAATTAAAGCAACAACATCTAAGCCTTCCCTTTATTTTGCTACCTGATTTGGATTTGAATCGCAGCAAAGACATTCACTCGCTTTTTAAGAACAGCATTGCAATTGAAGAGAGCAAAAACAGTGAAGCCCAACAGTTTTCGACGATTATAATCATGATTATGATTTTGATCAATTTTGGATCCATTATGAAGTTCGCGATCCCTTATTGATTTATTATGCAAAATACAGTGGAGTGTTGCAAAATGTATACAACAAAATGCTGTACTTACGCTTTTTTGTATTTAATTTAGCTGAGAGCACTCAGGTTAAATGGTACTACAATGTCTTCGTCTCTATACTGTTTAGCCTGTAGAAAAGGAAAGTGAAAGTCAAATTTACAAACAAACAAGGCAGGCGACCAAAAAAAGAGGATTATCAGAAGTTTTAGGGTTTACTCGATTCTTCTCTTTCATGACCTTTCATGGGTCCTTCAAGAGTATGTTGTGTCTTTGGTTTGCTACTGTTCTGACTACATCTTTCAATGGTTTATTCTCAAATTTCGCAGAAAGAAGGGAAAGTGTGATGAAATGCAGTCTGCTACACAGCCATTTTTAGTGTCATCACGCAATACTCCTCCCCACAAACAGCTGCTTAGAATCAAACCACATTCCTTTCCCTTTGTGTTTGTGGTCTAACGAACAAACCAATCATGTATAAGAAACTTGACAATACCTGAGGCCCAGGGTGTGAGGTAGCGAACAAGCTTCTCAATTTTTGACAACTCAGTCAATCGTCGCTGAATGTGTCTGCAAGCAAAGAAAAGGTTTAATTTGCAGAAAAAATTATTCTAAGCAGTTAAAAGAGTTCCAAGTTAAAACAATGTTTTGATAGGCCTAGAAGACTCTTACCAGGATCGGTTGGTTCTTTTTAACATGCATATGTATGATGAATTTCATGTGCCGGATGTGCTTATTGTGTTGCTACGTACTCTCAAGGGTACTGATTCAATCAAAAGCAATCTTATAAATTATTGATGAGCGATTTCCTGAAACTATACACAGCAACTTTATAGGCACATCCATGTCAGTGTGCACCACATTTGCTCAACTTGCCAGCATGCTGTTGCTGCTTATCTTATAAATTGTGAATAGGACTACAACAACACTACTCCATGGCCAGTTGATTGCTTGTTTTTACGCGACGATTTTAATTGTTCTGTCATTCACACATGGGGTATTGATAAAAGACAAGCTGTTTGCCTGTAATTGGAGGAGTTACCGTATGGCAAATGTGGCATGAACACCTTCCAGAAAATGGGAGCTGAATTCTAGTTGGCTAACCGTGGGAAAGGAATGTGGTTTGATTCTCAGCAGCCATTTGTGGGAAAGAGTGTTGCGTGACAACACTAAAACAGCTGTGTAGCAGTCTAGATGAAATGCGGGTCAACTAAAATTTAACGTTGAATCAGCCAAAAATCAAATTAGATTCTATAAACTTTAACACCGGCACCATGTTAATGATTTTGGCGTTGACATTCCTCGGCAGATTTTACAGAACATTCCTACTTGAAATCCGTCAAATGCCGTACCATGATTATAGTTTTGACACACCGTAAAATTCCGAAAATAAGCCCCTCCGAATATAAGCCCTACCAAAAATAAGCCCCTCAAAAAGGGCCTTTGAAAATATAAGCCCCAGGGCTTATTTTCGGAATTTTACGGTATTTTTTCTCAGCAGTGCTGAAAAATCTTAACCTTTCAGAAGTGACTCCATGAGTAGTAGAAACTCTTGGAATTCATATAGCACTGTTTGAAGTACTGTTGCCAATCTAGATATAACTCAAACCAAATTTTAGGTTATATTTGTACAAACTCATTGAAAAATAATTGCGAGAATTGTAAGCTTTCATAGCGTTTCTTTGGGTTGTTATGTATGACGGGCTCCTGTTATTGACATTAGGGACTTTAAGATAGGTCACTACAGTCGCCTGGGACAGTTAGATAGATGTAACGTCACGCAAAACACGCGTGACCTTTTACAATCGTCCTTCTGGGACGATATGTTTTTGCCCGGTTCCTCGTCGTGAAGACAACGGTGAAACCGATAAGAGTTCATGCATACTTATTGTCACTTTTCTTCTAAAACTGAGTAGCCAATGGGTTAAATATGCTTTGGCTTGTGTTTACATTGATTTACCTATCGGTGAAATGAAAAAAAAAGCGAAAATGTCTCTGTTCATTCATAACTTAGCTCGCGGCCGCATGGCGACTGCTTGTTTTCTAGCTTTTTCTACCAAGTGTCGTCCACCATGGCAGAGGAAAATTGAAAAGAAAGGTAAGGCCCAGTTCAAACGTTGATCTTTTCATGTACCGAACTTAATACCTATTTTGGTCGACCCAAATGGTTCCAGGTTGATTCCGGAGTCGAACTTAAAGTGTAGTCGAACTTGATTATTTTCAGGGGCACCCAATAGATCTGTTCCTCAAAATATCTGTTCTTCATGCAAATTTTTGCTGGCTGGGAGATTTGGACAAAATAATATGTCCTTGGAAATTGGACAATGGTGGGTGTCTGAGCGCTAGCTGCTGAGCACTATGTGTCAGAAACGTCTTAGCCCTCCTCGCCCCCCACCCCCACTGAAGGGGTGAATGTAGCCCTTAGGCCACACCCAATTTCTTATCAAACCCCTTCCCCCTCCCCCCGAAGGGATGAATTTTGCCCTATGGCCTTAGTCTGCTAGGAAACTTCCAAGTAAGTCAGGTTGCAGGTTGAAGGTGCACCTTGCTGGCTGGGAACCTCTTCATCAGTCTTGCTGGCAATGAGGAACAGATAAATTTTTCCCAGCAATCTCCCAAAATGCTTAAAATAGCTTCAGATGTCTTTATTTGTGCTTTTTTGTTGTTTTTAAGTCTTTTTCTCAAAATTTTCTGTTGGGTGCCCCTGTATTTTCATGATGTTCAATCGTCTAGAATGCTTTAAACAAGTGAAAATAAATTTTAGTAATTTGTGCTTTTAGTTTCAGCACATGAGAAGTTCGACGTTTCAACTGGGCGTAACAGTGATGAGATCGATTGTAGCCGTCTTTTTTATAACTTAAAACTGTATTTTTATCAAGAAAAGATTTCTTTAGCTCAAAAGGTGTTGGCTTAGGAAACTTAAAGGTTCAAATAAAAACATCGACTACAGTTTTGAAAACTAGCTAGCTTTAATTTGTACCCTTATTCTTCTGATTGGTATTCTTGGTATAAAATAAGAAACTCTTCTTCAGTAATAAAATTGAGCCTTCTGCGAAAGAAATTACAAGTGAGTTTCGCACATGACTTCACCATCCTCTGTTTTGTTGTCCGATCTTAAATTGAAAAATTTGGCACCTTCTTACCGTCCTGGCCCCAGGGCGCCCATATACGCATCCAACCGTCCCAGCCTACCGTCTTTAAAAGTCTCTATTTTCGGTTGTCTTAAAGTTGTGTGTGCCCCTAATCTGCTTTGGTTTTAACTAAATGACTAGTCAAAGTAGTCAAAGTTTCACAGACATAAATGGCTTCATACGGTTTGAAATATGACAGTCGAGTATGCAAAACCGATCAGCAGTATACCATCCCTTCTTGAAACAAATGAAAAGAGAATATTCTCTCAAGTCAGATCTCAAGTTGAAGGAGTTGAAAATTGAGCATAAATTCAAAGATTTTACAGACGAACTTTTGGGATATCTTGTTCTTCAGGTTACTCATTCTTCAGGAAATTCAGCATCAAAGACACTACCTGTAGCTATGGTAGAAACAGCCTTTAAAACAACCCTGATCCAACCAAGCTATGGTAGTCTGAGCTAGACTTCTATCTTTAATGGGTGGCAAATGGTACCTCGAAAAATGTGGGTCTTGGAAAATTTTGGCAGGATCTTGAAATCTCGGAAACGTTGTTGATAAGTCTTGAAGTCTTGTTTCTGCATGGTTTGTTTTTACTTTTTTTGAGTCTGGAAACTTTTTATCGAAGAGTCTCAGGGTCGAATTTCTAACTAGGATCTCAGTGTCTCGGCGAGTCTCGGATTTTACCATTCGCCACCCCTTCTTGAGGGTCTGGATGGGGTTAACTGACAACTGACAAATCGTGCCTAAAATTTATGTGACAACTGACATTTGCCTTGGGTTTTACTGACAAATGGCAAAGGACCTTTATTTTCTGCAACACCCTTTTATGAGGCTTTCCAACAGTATTTTCCCACTCTTTCCGTAAGACGATGTTATCAAATGTGCGTTTATCATGGTTTATATGGCTAATTTTAGCAGCGGGACGCTTTAAAAGTGTCATAGTTTGTTAATGGTTTACTGTAAATCCCATGTGTGTCATGTACCATCTTAATGATGGATATTATCCGTTGAAAATGACCATGCAATGATCTCAAATTTACTCTCCTCTTGAATGCGCCAGAATACCACGATGGCTGCTAATGAGGGCGTTTTAAAAGCAATTGTAAGTTTTTTACCGAGGTGATTCAGATATGGTCCTTCCTGGGGATCTTTCTTACAATCTACGTCCTTGAAGGTATAAATTTTAGCTTTTTCAAAAAAAAAATGGTTGGACATGTTGGACTCTGGCAAGCAAAAATGTTTATGTGACTTGAGAAATTGAGGGCCACTTGAAATGCTTTAAAAAGCAAAACTGATAAAAAACTGTGACACCATTGCATCAATTTTCGAATTTGATGTTTAGTTCACATTATTTGTGCTCTTTAAGCTAAATTTCGATAAAAAAAATAAACAAATAAGTTTCATAGTTAATATTAATAATCATTCAACTGACAACCGACAAAAAGCCTAAAATTTAACTGACAACTGACAAATGGCCAAAATCTTAACTGACAACTGACATTTGTGTCCCCCCATCAAGACTCTCCTTCCTTACTAAAACTGCATGCCTTTCGGTGGGCCAGGATAAAACAATTTTAAAATAGAGTTAAATTGATCATGACTTTACAGATCTATACAGAAATGGGTACTCACGTTTCTATTAATGCTCTGACAGGAATTTTGTTGTATTTTTTAAACTGCTAACTGATTGCGGGCTTTCCGAATAGTAGTCTTCGCCCCACGTAAAACAGGAGAAATTGAAAGTGAAATGTGCCAACAAAGCGCTATCAAGTGTCCAGACGAAATTGATCCTGTTGATAGGTCAAAGTAGCCAACGTTTCACAGACATAAATGGCTTTATACGGGTTGAAATGTGACGGTCGAGTTTGCAGAACCGATCAGCAGTATACCATCCCTTCTTGAGGCAGATGAAAATAAGAATGTTCTCTCAGGTCAGATCGTTGAAGGAGTTGAAAACTGAGCATGAATTCAAAGATTCCACAGACGAACTTTTGGGATACGTCTTTCTTCGCGAGTTCGGGTTGCTCGTTCTTCGAGAAATTCAGCATTAAAGACACTAGCTTAGAAACGGCCTTTAAAACAACCCTGATCCAACCAAGCTATGGCAGTCTGAGTTAGACTTTTATCTTTACTAACATTGCATTCCTTTCGGTGGGCCAGGATCAAACAGTTTTAAAATTAAGTTAAATTGATCATGACTATACAGATCTATACAGAAATAGGTACTCACCTTTCTATTAATGCTCTGACAGGAATTGTGCTGTAAAGTGTTAACTGACTGCGGGCTTTCCGAATAGTGGTCTTCGCTCCACGTAAAACAGTGGAAACTGAAAGTGAAATGTACTAACAAAGCACTTGAAGTGTCCAGACGAAATTTACCCTGTTGAGCGTTTGGAAAATAAGCTAAAATATATCATGACGTAGTGGCTTGTACTAAAACCATGGAACGCTGGAATGCTGGAACGCCGGAACGCCAGAACGCTGGAACGCCGGACTACTAAAACCCGGAACACAAAATTACTAAAACCCGGAACGCATTTTAGCTAAAATAAATAAAAAAGAAAGAAAGAAATGAATTAATTAATTAAAACCTGTA